>CM034001.1:24719156-24946430 GCA_019603395.1 Cyrtorhinus lividipennis | reverse complement strand
ACCAATTGGCTTTTCAGGCTCCCTGCCAGTGCGGCTCTGTAGTCACACTGATCACAAGCATATGGTTTGTTACCTGTGTGAGTGAACATGTGTATTCCTAAGGTCCATTTCCTTGTTGCTCTGTAGCCACAATGATAACATGTATATGGTTTTGCAGTTGTGGACATTTTCCTGCTTCTCCTTTCCTCCATATAGCCAGAAAGGTAGATTTTGACTTGGCCTTGGCTTCAGAACTCCAGTCTAAATATAAACAGAATACACCCATCTTATGTTCTAAACTGATCAGCATTAATGATGTGAAATGAATAAACTTCTGAAAGTGCAAAACATTACCTCAAGAATTTAGGTTCTTAGGAGAGTTCCAATGAAGATAGCATCAATCAACATGGGCGTCTTCACCAGAAACGTTGGGTCAACTGCATGGAAGGGTTCCACAGGCTGAACTGATTCGTAAGTGACCCTCCACTTATGAGCTGCATGTTTGAGGGAGGGAGAACCGTTATGAGAGCTTGACGTTGATGCGGGGTGGGGGTCAGGTCAGGTACCTGAGGCCCTTCAACTGTTTGCCAGGTCGGATGTTTACAAGATTAGTTAGTTTTTACAAGAAAAAATTAGAGTAGAAGGTTTCTCTACGAATTCCTACGTTTTTCGGTGTGCTGAACCCGAATATGAAGTTTGCCAAATGCAAATTCTTACACACGGGTTGGTTATTCCTCGAATGGGGGGAAACAGTGGATGTGGTGGGTTTCGAACCCATTCTAATCGATTCAGGGTCCAAAATTTAGTGGAAACTGATACCCCACACGACTACGCACCAGAAATCTTGACACATACAAAATGGGTGGATACATACCTACCCATTTTCACCCATAACTCCTTCCGGTGGGTGCCAATCGTTTTTGGTAGTAGAAAAATGTCTAAAATCTGAAATTTGGGTCAGGGGTCTGTTCCCGGCTTAGGACAATCCTCCAAACTTCTCAGCCTGATTGGACTAAATTTGGGTAGGGGTCAAAATGTGTTTTTTGAAAAATGGATTCTTCGAGATTTTGGACGATCTAGGCGAGTAGGGTATCATTTTCTACTAAATTTTGGACGCTGAATCCAATGAAGTGGGTCCCAAAACGATTGGAATCTACCGGAAGAAGTTATGGGTCAAATTATCCATTTCAAATGTGTATTTTCGAGATATCTGGTACCTAGGCGTGTGGGGTATCATTTTCCACTATATTTTGGACCCTGAATCGATTGGTGATGGGTCCGGGACCCACCACACCCACCGTTTCCCCCATTTTCTCCATGTTGAGGAAATGAGTCTCCATACGACTGGTTCGAGGAATAACCAACCAAAACGCTGCAAATTCTTACACATGGGTTGGTTATTCCTCGGACCAGGCGCATGGAGATTCAACATTGGGAAAATAGGGGAAACAGTGGGTGTGGTGGGTCCCGGACCCATCACCAATCGATTCAGCGTCCTAAATTTAGTAGAAAATGTTTTTTTTTTTTTTTTTTTTTTTTTTTTTTTTTTTTTTTTTTTTTTGAAAAATTGCTTTTATTTATAAAACTGTGTACATTGTAAGACATACAAAAATAATACATTTGCTACTCCCCACTTGAAGTCACAAGACTTGTGCTGTGGGGAAGGAGTTTCATATTCTACTCTCTTCTCTTATGAATACATTCATCGGGAAATTCATGAAGGGTAATAATATTTACTTAATGTACACGTGGTGAACGATTGAAACCACTGGATTGACCTATGATTTGTTCTTTACTCCTACATAGGCCTTGAGCTCCTTTTTGAAGGATTCAAGTTTGCCTATCCTTCTAATGTTGTATGGCAGAGCGTTAAACAATTTGGCACCTCTGTAGTCATATGCCTGTTGTAAGGTTTTCCGAAAAGGGATTTTTAGTAAGTGTTGTTCCCGTATTCTGGTGCATCCTTCTTTCAGGAATTGCAGCTCATTTCTCTGAGCATCCCTGAAAGTTTTTATGATGGTGGCTGTGTCTCGGAGATCTCTGAACTTCATCACCTTGAATTCTTCGAAGAGAGCTGCTGTTGAGTACCGAGTTGGCTTCTTCAGCAGGACTTTGATGAGAAGTTTTTGCGCGAGGTACACTGCCGTGAGGTATACTCCTAGGTACCAGAAATCTCGAAAACACACATTCAGAATGGGTAGATAGATACCCATACCTATCCGATCCAATACCCATCCGGTGGACGCCAATCATTCCGGGACCTATCTCAATGGATTTAGTGTTCAAAATTTAGTAGGAAATGATACCCCACAGGACTACTTCACAAAAAGACCCGAAATATAGTCTCAAAAACAAATTTTAATTGGGTTTTTTAATTTCCTATATTCTGATTGCGAGCATCACGCTGTAAGAATAAGGACGTTTACAGAATTTCAAATCGGTAGAAAAATACGGCAGAAATGAACACCACAGAAATGTCGGTACAAATAAACTTTAATTTGGCAACCTTGTCCTGGTTCTTAGAAATCCATTGTCATCTTGTGGTATTCAACCGATAGCTCCAAAGTACCTCAGCGCCAAAACAGCTCCAAGTGTGTTGTGAACCATGTAAAACGTAAAAGTGGGAAAACTCAGACGCCAAAAGAGCACAAAAACGAAAAATACCAGCGTCCACGCAGCAATGTACCAAGGCCCGTCTTGCAATGGCCTGGGCAGCAATTCCCTCATCGTGTCTCTGGCTGCCTCTTCCATTGTGTACGGTTTCTGTTCACCAGCACGCGCATGCTTCACCACCTTCATGCCGACTAATTCTATAAATGGATGGATTTTCGAAACGAGAAAAAGCACATGAGCTTCAACAAAATCCATGAAGTTTCAAAACCTCGCAACCTTGTTGGGTATTGGAGTGAAAATCTACCAACATTTCATATTCAATTGATCACATTTCCAGTTTAGTGAACCACATGATGAAATCTTTGATTAATTTAGACATCCTCCAACAACTTTAACACAGTCCGTTGAATTAGAAGAGAATCGCCTTTACGGGTAGGAAAATGTTTACCGTTCGTGAATTAGATTAACTTGCTTGACGAGATAACTACCTAAGTGCTAAACGATTCCTTCTAAAAATCAATAAAATACATACGCTAACTTAATTCGATGTTTAATCCTTGAAATAAGAAGAATAATAATTGTCCAAAACATAATTTCATCTGAGAGACTAGAGAAGATGTTTCCTGCAGCCCCTTCTCACTAAATTTGCAGCTTCAAGTATTATGTAGGGATGGGTCAAGAAACGAAACTAGTTTGAAATAACTGGTTCAGAAGAAAACCGTTATAGACGTTTGATAATTTGAAGAAAAAAAAAACTAGTTAAAGAAAGAACGGAACAAGTAGGAACCTAGTTTGTTATCGATATGGATAGTCTGGCGCCCTATCGATAGTGATGAAAAGTAACTAGTTCCCTTGGGCCGGTTTGTGACTGTCTACCAGGCAGAGGTCCTTGCCGTTGCTGCCTGTGCGCAGGAGATCCTCCGACGGGGGCTCACCTGCGCCAGGATCACCATACTCTCAGACAGCCAATCAGCACTGAAGGCTATTGCAGCCTTCATGTTCACCTCAAAGCTGGCGTGGGAGTGCCTCCAGTAGTCCAGTCCCTGAAGAGGCTCGCGAGGAGGAATGCGGTGACACTCCTCTGGGTACCGGGTCATCGGGGTATTCAAGAAAACGAGGAAGCCGACCTCCTTGCCAAGCAGCGGTCGGCGTCCTCTCCTATTGGTTCTGAACCTTGGGACCTCCATTTTCCACCTGAATCAGCAGGTCAGCTTGTGGGAGCGCTCACAAGTGGCTACCTACTGGCAGAGGCAACCTGGCCTCAGGCAGTCCAAGCTCCTTATCTCACCAAACTCAAAGAGGGCAAAGATCCTCCTCACATTGAGTAGGAGGGAGAATCCTCACCTCGATGTACACTGGTCACTGCCCTCTCAGGTACCACCTGGGCATGCTGAGCAAATCAGAGTCAGTAGACTGCCGCTGGGGTGCTGAAGAGGCTGAGACAGCTGTGTAAGTAAGTAAAGTAAAGTAAACAAGGACTTTCACCTTGGATTTTTCATCCGACTACCTTGGTCAGGTGTCGCGGACGTCGTCAGCCGTCCTCCAAAGAGGATCGTAAATTGATCTGACGATTTCGCTCGTGGCTACTTATTGCCTCACCCCCTTAAGTGAAGAGGACGAATATGAGGGTCAAGACAAACAATTAAGTTGCTCTAGCCAGGATTCGAACCCTGGCCGCTCGGAGTACCACACCAATCCTTCGTCTATTCCACTAGACTACCGAGCGCCAGACAGCTGTGCACGCGATATGCGAGTGCCCTGCTTTTGCCGCCACTCGGTAGCAGATCTTTGGTAAAGGGTTTTTCAGCCCGATTGACATAGCAAAGATGGCCTGACGGGATCCTCCGCTACCTCAGGGAGGCGAGGATCTCGCTGGTGCCTTGAATAATCAATTCATGCATTTGTCAAAAGTCAATCTCTCCATTTTGGCCAAAAAATGTTAAACAAAAAGATCAAAATTAGCAAGTGTCTGAAATCTAAAATTTGGGTCAGGCAACCGTTTCCGGCACTAATTAGTCCTCTTACTGTCCAATCAGACCAAATTTGGGTGAGGGGAGGGGAGTCAAAATGTGTTTCGATAAATGGATTTTCGAGATTTTTGGCAATCGAGGCGTGTGGGGTATCATTTCCACTAAATTATGGACGCTGAATCGATTGGAATGGGTCTACATGCTCCTGGTTCAAGGAATAACCAGCCCCCGTGAAAGAATTATCAGTATTTTTTGTTTTAGGTCTGGGATCTATCTTAATGAATTCAGCGTTAAAATTTTTTTAGGAAGCGATACCCCACATGCCTACTTCACAATATGTACCGAAAATTGAGTCTCAAAAACACATTCTTACCCCCACCCTCCTCAATTTCGGGTCGAGAATGTGAGCTGACAATTTCTTCTTTTTTTTCTGCCCTCAAAAGTGCTTTTTCAGTTCTCAATCCCACAGTTAACCAATAGTTGTGGTGGGCATTTCCCCATTTGCGCTTCCCCCAATGTGAAGCAAAACAACACTAATCTAAATACACTATCTGGATCAATGCCAAACATTTAAACACAGCGTTTTATAGGCCGTCCCCCTATCTTGAGATATCCCCCCCCCCTCACTGTGGCAGTTGATTGTAGTGGGGGGTCCCCACTCCGCTATCTGAGGGTTTTTCCAGAACACACAACACCATCTTCACAATTTGTTTGTTACTCCAATTAGGGCCTAACTAGAACATGGGTTATCCACTGGTCAGCTGAACTTTGGTTAGCTCCTAACCCATCTGTTATCAGTGGAGCATAACTAGAAAATATCAGGGTTATCAACGAGGTTAACTCCTGGATGGTCGCAGTGTTGCCATCAATCTGCCAACCTGAAGCTACCCCAGCTTAACACATGTACATTTTTGTTGTTGTGTTGGTAGCTCTTCAACTCCTGATGTGAACGGTTAACGCTAATATGGCGGCCCTGGCCCCCATTTTTTTCTTTTGCTGGTGCAATCAGTCAACATGTTCTTTTTTGAGATGATTAGGGAAGCACCATACTTCTCAGCAGAAGAGGAGAGTTTGTTGGTTAATGTCATGTAGTGGACAATATATATGGTTGGCCTGGGAGATGGCCATCGTTCCATAAGCAATGTCCCTGGTTGTTAAGGTCATTTCATACAAAACCATCATGAACCAACCTTTTGTTTCAGAATAACCTCGATGAGGCGACGGATGCTTGGGGCATCAAAGTTGAACGAGTCGAAATGTGAGTACTTACTGAATTATAATCACTTTACGACACCCTGAATTGTCTGAGCTTTTGGTTAATACTGAATAATAGTCTAGAGACTAGACCTAGTTCATTGTGTTCATTGTTTTGTATAATTCTTTGTGTCGTTGCTTCCAAATTGGACGGGTTTCCCTTTTTGTTGGAATGGAAGTGTTTAATTTGTTTTCTTTGGAGTGTTTGAGGCATGAGCGACTGGAAAGAGTGATTGAGATTTGTATGGATCTGGGAATGATTGTGCGAGTGTATGTGTGTCCTGAATGTGGGAAGAATATGTCTCTCAGATCATGTCCTTCAAAGCAAGATAGGTTAGAGTGGGTCTGCAGGACGAAAGCTGCTCCTTCCCATTAAAAAAGAGTGTTTGTTCGGGATCTTATTTCGAGCATAGCAGGATGTCAATTCCTGATATCCTGCAACTGGCTCATTTGTTGATTAACCGAGTCGAACACTCTTTTATTATACGTGATATGAGTGTGTCTTCCCATACGGTGTGTGATTGGCATAGTTATGTCAGAGGAGTATGTTTGGAGGAGTGTTTGGGAATGAATGAACGTATAGGTGGACCTGGCGTGATTGTTGAGATAGATGAGAGCAAGTTTGGGAAAAACTTTCGATTATCTCGCTTGACAGAACATATCGATGTAGTTGGGCGCTATGACAGGGGCCCCCGACAGTGCATATTTACCGAATAATCTAATTCGTAGCCTATTTCATCGTGACATTTTTTTCAATCTTTTTAGAGATCTTTCCGTACTTTTACTTTATCATTGAACCCCTATGAAATACTTCGAGTCGTTTCCTCTAATACAAACTATATACTTCTCTTGCAATGAGCCCTAACCAATCTCCAAATAAGAACTTGCTTACGTTTGTACTGACTGTCGATATATTATTAATGGTGAGAAGTGACTCATACTGCTCCTGCTGAGGAAATTACATCTTTCTGTTTGGGAATCTTCCGTATAAATTTATGAACCACAATACATTCAAAGGAATTTATAGGGATGCAATAAGTCATTGACCTGACTGTGGCGTGACCTTTCTATACCTCGAGGTTGGAGTAGTTATCCTCCTCAGACGTTAGCAAACAATATCGTTGTCACGCGATCATTTTGGAATCGTTTTCTTATTCACGACAGTCGTGATTCAATTCAAAGATGGGAAAAGAGATTTACTCTTACTAAATCAATGAGAGAAGATGACCTGAATTGACTTATTCCTTGAATAATCAACTTATCAATTTATGGTCCAACTCAGGTATGTTCATCAGGGGAATCAAAGAAACGCCCAAAAATAACTAAAGATTCTTCAACTTTTTGTTCAAAACCCAAATAAACGCTCTTTTCTGGCTTTCACGACCTGTGACCCATCTACTGGGTACTTGGAGCGGTAATAAAACCCAAAATGGTCTCGCCGTTATTACAACTCGTTCCGAGAAATTTTTATTAATTCCTCCCAGGCCCATTCGATTACGGAAAACGTTCTCGCTTTATCGTGATGGTTTGTAGAAAGTAGAAGCTTCCAACTTGCGTTTAAGATTTAACCGGCATCTTCCATAGTAAAGAGGGATGAAAGTGCCGCGATTAATAATTGATACGGGCAGAGCTCTTCGGCAAGCGGTTGATGCCTCGTTTAGTTTATAATTGAAGCGTTTGAGCGAGGGCATGATTCAAATCGACTATATCTCTTTGGTGAGTAGTCGCTTGTCCAGTGTAATACCCACCTTTAATGAACAAACTAGTAATTTTTTTTCAAGGTCATTTATTTGGAATTGTAACAGAAAAGGAGTAAAGTGTAGAAAGTAGAATACTAATCTGATAATAATTTTGTACAGGCTGTGAAGTGAATAAGGGAGGAAAGGCGTAATTATCGTGTTCCCAAATGGTCCATAAAAAAAAAAAATCACCTCCTCCCCCCTCTTCCTAAATAGACTACGCTGAATATAGAAAACATGCTGACATGTAGCATTTTCAAAATTAAGAGGAAAAAAACATCAAATAACCGAATTTGTGAACTCTAAAGAGCCTCCACAATTCCCTTGATGAATGAGACTGGTTAGACTAAAGAGTAGACTATAGACTAGTTATCCTATTAGCGACGCAGAGGCATTGTTGGTGCTCAATGACGCCGACAAAAGCTACATTTACGCCTAGTGACTCCGCATATTGACGCCGGCAAGGACCCGCAAATTACCTCTGTTTCCTTGTTAGCTACATCACAAAGGCATTGTTGGTTCACACTCAAGTTGCCAAAGCTACGCAATTATCCCGAGTGACGCTCTATGTAAGAGAGTTTGTCCCAGTCCCCGCAAATATACGCCGACAAGGGCCTGCAAATTTCCTCCTCTCTAGACTTGTTAGCTACGCCACCAAGGCATTGTTGGTACACAATGAGCCTAGTTCCGCATTTACCCCAGCGACGTTCCAAATAGGAGAGTTCACCTGGTCTCCACAAATTGACGCCGGCAAGAACCCGCGATTTTCCAGAGACTAGTTACCTTGTTAGCAACGCTGCGGAGGCATTGTTGGGTTTCAGTGACGCCGACAAAAGCTCTACATTATTTTATCCCCAGCGACGCTCAGCGTGGGGGAGTATGCCTTAATATCCACAGGTTGGCGCCAGTAGGACCTGAATTTCTCTCTTTGGAGACTAGTTCCCCTTTAAGCAATGCTGCAGAGGCATTGTTGGGCCACAATGTCGTCGACAAAAGCTTCGCTAATCCCAGCCATGCTCTCCGTAGGGGAGTTCACCCAATCTCCGCAAATTGACGCTGGCAAGGACCCACAATTTCCCTCTACCGGAAACTAGTTACCCTATTAGAGACGCTGCGGAGACATTGTTGGTGCACAATGACGCCGACAAATGATCCGCATTTAAGCCCAGTGACACTCCACAAGGGGGAGTTAACCCTGGTCTCGGCAATGACGATTTGACCCGGGCATGGACCCGCAAATTCCCTCCTATGACTTGTTACCTTGTTAGCTACGCCCTAAAGGCATTATTGGTGCACAATGACGCCGTCACTAGCTCCACATTTACCCCAGCAACGATTTAAATAGGGGAGTTTACACGGCCTCCGCAAATTGACGCCGGCAAGAACCCGCGATTTTCCAGAGAGTAGTTACCTTTTTAGCAACGCTTCGTAGGCATTGTTGGGTTTCAGTGACGCCGACAGTAGCTCTACATTATTTTATTTCCAGCAAAGCTCAGCGTGGGGGAGTACACCTCAATATCTGCAGGTTGACGTCAGTAGGACCTGATTTCCCGTCTCTGGAGATCAGTTCCCTTTTAGCGATGTTGAGAGACATTGTTGGGGCACAATGACGTAGACAAAAGCTTCGCTAATCCCAGCCATGCTCTACGCAGGGGAGTTCACCCAATCTCCGCAAATTGACGACAATTGACGCAATTTACCTTTACCGGAAACTTGTTACCCTATGAGTGACGCTGCAGAGGCATTGTTGGTGCAGAATGACGCCGACAAATGCTTCCCATTTAAGCCCAGTGACACTCCACAAGGGGGAGTTAACCCTGGTCTCGGCAATGACGCTCTTGACACGGGCAAGGACCCGCAAATTCCCTCCTATGACTTGTTACTATGTTATCTACGCCCTAAAGGCATTGTTGGTGCACAATGACGCCGTCGCTAGCTCCACATTTACCCCAGCAACGCTCCAAATTGGGGAGTTCATCCAATCTCCGCAAAATGACGCTGGCAAGGACGTTAATTTCCGGATCACCTGAAACCAGTTACCCTGTTTTCAACTCTGCAGAGGCATTGTTGAGTCACAGTGGTGCCAACAAAAGCTTGACATTCAATTCGTGACAATCTGCGCAGGGTAATTGGCTCTGGTCTTGGAAAATTGACGCCGGCAAGGACCTGCAAATTTCCTCCTTTCTAAGATTTTTTACAATGTTAGCTACTCCACAAAGGCATTGTTGGTGCACAATGATGCCGCGATTTACCCCAGAAACGCTCCAAATAGGGGAGTTTACCCAATCTCCGCAAATTGACGCTGGCAAGAAATCATTTGGAAACCAATTGCACTATTTTCAACTCTGCGGAGGCATTGTTGAGTCACAGTGATTTCGACAAAAGTTCCTCATTAAATCCTAGGATGGAGAAGTTAAGCCCCGGTCTCCACAATTGACGCCTTCAACAACCCGCAATGTCACTTTTCCACTGACTAGTTACCCTGTTAGCAACGTTGCAATGGCATTGTTGACGCTGGCGAAAGCTCCACATTTAACCCCAGCGACACTCTACAATCTACTCTTTCAAGAGAATGGCACTCCAAATCGTTCAACTGGTCAATAGGGAAAGTTGATGATTTCAAAATTGTGTGAGAGTGACTAACTTTGAAGACGATTTCAAATTAAACCCGCACAGCACGACTGAGTATTGTTTTCCACTAAATTTTGTACGCCTTTTGGAAAGAATTTGGGACACACGCTGTTTTTTCATACTTTTGCTTCGAGAATTTTTCAAATTTTTTCTGGCTATTCCATCAATGTTGTATTATAATTGAACGGAAATTGGTGTTTTGGAAATGTTGTTTTTCGATTACAAAAATGTCAAGTTGTAAAGCACAGCTCATTGGTGCCCGGCTGTCGAGTTTTGTGAATCTGGTCACCATCAATGGAAGTGATGACGGAACAGTTCTCATTAGTATGATCGCTATCGGCAGCTTCCACAGGTTAGAAACCGCTGACAAATGGATCGTTAACTCCGCCTTCCTCCCGTACGCTTGATCAACTTATTGACAGCTTATTGATGCCATGTGCGGATGTGTAAAAAAGTCACATCCCACGATTAAAATTTTCGAGAGGTTTTCCTCGGCATTCACGAGCTCTGACAAAGGCAGCCTGGAAATGCCGGACATTCGCTGTTCTTCGACCCACACGACGTGCCCAACTGAAAGGTGAAATGGCCTGATTGATTTGGAGGATTTATTTCCGCTGACATTTCCTATTTTCGGGAATTTATCGCCGAATCCCGTTTAGAAGAGTGAGGCTCCGGTGAGGACGATTAGGTGAAGCACGATCCAAAGTCCATTGTTGTCCACAAACTCAAAGGCTTTGGCTTCAACCTCACCTGGGATAACTGAAATAATATTTAAAAATATCGATAATTTTGTTCAATAACCGGTTATTCGCTTTTAATATCATCCTGATATCGGTATTGTTGCAAAATTACACTTGCACCAGTCTCCTGGGCAACCAGCAACCATTACAAGGCCAACATGGGGGGATAAGGGTCACTCTCAAACATCAAATAGGGATGTATCGAATTGGCTTGAACCTTCCTGCTTGCTTGAGACAACATGTTGAGTTCCCAGAACCAGGGAAGACTCAAGAAGGTTCTCAGCCAAGGGAGCGAGCATAAAAGGGACTGAGGAACGCCGCAGAGTTCAGTCATGAAATAAGGATATTCGTCCTCCTTATTCCATGGTTCAGTTCAGTTCAGAGTCCAAATATAGATGCTTAGCTGTGCCCAGTTATAAATTAGTGCAACAACCGCATTACAATGGTGTATTGTGCCTTGCGATTGTGTATGTGAATGAGGACAGTGTATTTGAGTGAACAATTGTAATAAATTATTTACTTAGAACATAAATCTTCACAGTATTTTTAACCTGACAATCTGATTCTAATTTTTGATGGATTTCTTCAAGCTGGATGGGTCTTTGAAAAATTGTCACCAGTGTTCATTCATTCATTCAGCAAAGCTGCAATGACCTCAACATGGTGTGGATGTCTTCATAATATATATCCCCATTGACTTTGCTGTACGTAGTTCACTTGTATGGACCGACATTTTGTGAATTATCTCTAATGACGTCGACGTTTTTGTGTTCACAGAAAAGACGTGAGGCTCCCTGTCCAACTGCAGAGAGCCATGGCTGCAGAAGCAGAAGCCGCCAGAGAGGCTAGAGCCAAGGTGAGTTTTCAAACCACCCGATGCCTAAAAAGATGTCATTGTCGTCCCTATGGATTATTCCTTGAATAATCGACCTATGTTTTCATGCTCGAGCAGGGAGTCGAACATCTCCGATCGGTCTAAAAAAATTTTCTGGACGCATCGTGATGTCTAGAACAAAACGTTGCAAATTATTTCAGAAGGGTGGTTAATCCTCAGACCAGGAACATGAGGAAAATGGAAAAACAGTGGATGTTGGGTGTCCGAGACTCATTCCAATCGATTCAGCGTCCAAAATTTAGTGGAAAATGATACCCCACACGGCTAAATCGTCTAAAATATCAAACATGGGGGGAAATGGGGGAGACAGTGGGTGTGGCTTGTCCCGGACCCATTCCAATCGATTCAGGGTCCAAAATTTAGTTGAAAATGATACCCCACACGCCTAGGTACTGGAAATCTCGAAAACAAATTTTAAATGGGTAGAAAAAAAAACAGTTTTTAACCCATAACCTCTCACTGAGGGCGCCAACCGTTCCAGGATCTTTCCCAATGGATTCAGCATCCACAATTTAGTGAAAAATTATACTCTTCACGGCGAAAATATCAAAATACACACTTCAACCCTTACCTTCCTCACTATTGGTCCAATTGGAAGAGGTTTTGGGTCAAAATGGGTATCTATTTCAAATTGGGTTTTCAGGAATTTGGGTACCTAGGCGTGTGGGGTATCATTTTCCAATAAATTTAGGATCCTGAATCGATTGAAATGGGACTAAGACTCGCTACACCCACTGTTTTCCCCATTTTCCCTCTGTTCGATATTTTTTACGATTTAGGCGTGTGGGGTATCATTTTCCACTAAATTTTGGATCCTGAATCGATTGGAAAGTGTCCGAGACACTACACACTCACTGTTTTCCCGCATTCCTCCATAGGTTCTCTCTTTACAAAACTGGGGAACTCCCGATTCAATTGGAATGTATCTCTTTCCAGAGCGACATTGAACACATCTTGTCTCAGCTCAGGTTCTCATTCGGGAGTTTCTCCCGCGGGTGCATTTGATGTTATCACAGCTAATGGATTCCATTTCGAAATCCAATCAATTCCAAGCTGATGAGGTTGAGACAACGTAGTAATTCCCTTCGAGGGAACGGGAAGCCACTGAACAGGCTGATAGATGGTAAATGGGATTGAATAAACTACCAACTCAACAGGTGCCCGTGTTAGACTCAGCTTTCCTGGCTTTCCTATCGTTTTGTTGAAGGGGTAATCCTCTTCAAGTTGTGAAAGCTGGAAATTAAAACGCGAAACAGTCAACTCTGCCTCAAAAAAAGCAAACATTCTACTTTGGTTTGTGAAAAATGACGTGTTCTATGCCTGTAACGACCGCGAAGGAACAGTTGGGATACTGGGAGCAATATTCAAACACAGTTGAGACAGACATTGGAGAATTTGATGCCCGTTGAGGGTACATTTAGTTGGAAGCTTTTTATCCGCAAACATACGAAACCACTAGAAGTACGGAATTGAGTCAGACTTACCACTATCATAAACACTGCAAATTCTTGCACAAGGGTTGGTTATTCCTCGGACCAGACGCATGGAGACTCATTTCTTCAACATGGGGAAATGGGGGAAACAGTGGGTGTGGCGGGTCCCGGACCTATTCCAATCGATTCAGCGTCCTAAATTTAGTGGAAAATGATACCCCACACGCCTAGGTACCAGAAATCTCGAAAACACACATTTGACATGGGTAGATAGGCCCTCATCCAGAGGGCGCCAATCGATCCCGGACCTATTCCAATCGATTCAGAGTCCTAAATTTAGTGGAAAATGATACCCCACACGCCTAGGTACCAGAAATCTCAAAAACACTCATTCGAAACGGGTAGATAGGTACCCATTTTGACCCATAACCTCATCCAGAGGGCGTCAATCCTTCCGGGACCCATTTCATTGATTTCAACGTCCAAAATTTAGTGGAAAATTATACCCCAAGCGCCTAGAACGTTTGGTCTACCTCCAATAGAGATTCATTTCATTCACCATACCTAGGAATCATCTCAGGGCTAATACATCTGTCTTGAGATCATTTTACCGATATTACGTATATTGCTCTACTCATTTGCAGCCCTAACACCCCTAACAGCGCAAATTAAGGGTAGAAGTGTGGTTTTTCGACATTTTTGGTGACATAGAGGGTGGAATAATGTATAACGCGGCATTTCAAATGCTAAATTGATTGAGAGGATGGTATGTGAGCATCAAAATGTGTATTTTGAAAAATGGATTTTAGACATTTTTCGCGGTCTAGGCGCGTGGGGTATCATTTTCCACTTACTTTTGGAGGCTGAATTGATTGGAACGACTCTCCATGCTCCTGGTCAAAGAAATAACCAACCCCTGTGAAAGAATTTTCTGCATTTTTTCTATTTCCCATAGTAACGTACTCAACCCCAAGCGAGATCCACCTAAGATAATAAAACATTTTGGAATTATTTCCAGAGTGATATAAAATGTGGTGCACAAGGTGTGCTAATTTGACTCGTCATGTCTTTTTGGTTATTTTCTGACCCTAAAAGTTTCTCTTTTCAATCATTTACCTTTGATTTTCTCGGAAAACTTTGAAAAAAGGCTTGAAACTCAGTTTGAAAGTTCACGTTGTGGTTAATCAGCTCAAATTCATTTTCTTCTGGGGTGAGACAGTTCATTGATTTGATCTCAAGCGTAATTAGTTAGGTATTAGGGAGAACTAACTCAATTTAGTTACGAGTTCACGGGTCGATTAGAGTTACATTGGTTAATAGAGGCATTGAGGCTTGGTAATGACTTTGAATTCCGACGTGAACAAAATGTTGGGTGTAACCAGAGATGTCAGAAAAGGCTCAGGACATTCTCGTTTTGGGTACAAGTTCATTTCCACAATGTGAAAGCTCCTTATGAATAGTGTTCATGATAAATGTTCGAATAAATCAACATTCTTGCTATTCCAAATGACGAAAATTGACTGAATTTCGTTTGAAAGAATCCTACGATCCCTCCGGCTACACCCTTATTTCCCATGTTCTCCAATTTGTAATTTACATTATCAATACCACGCATGGCCATTTTCATTATTCAATTCTCTCACGAGGGCTTATTACGTTGGATTGGTCGTTATTTTCAAATGGAACTAAGTAGAACTGTTGAAAAGAGAACGTAACGATGTGGCCCACGGGGATAATCAATTCCCGAGCGTCCCATCTCTTGAGAGCAGACAGACGGATCACCTATCCAATTACTCGTAGGTAACTGCTGGAGGGATGTACGGACGTCAGAAATAACTCAGGTCTCTTTTCTGCTCTTGACTATAAATTGACGCGTCAAAAACATCCGCAATTTGGCTCAGATGAGGCACTAACCACTCCTCAAAGCCGCAAAATGTTCTCCATCTCTCACCCAACGTCATGTAAACCTGCTTCAGTTGTTTTCAAAGCTTTGCTCTGCTTGCAGGTTATTGCTGCTGAAGGTGAACAGAAAGCTTCTCGAGCGCTACGCGAAGCGTCTGAAGTCATTGGAGATTCTCCAGCGGCTCTTCAACTCAGATATCTTCAGGTGAGTGATTGTCTAACAGCATGCCATCTACCCAGTATTTAACACTTTGAACGGATCGTTATTTTGATTCGTGTAAAAAGGAACATCTGCCTGTAGGGCATGTACTAAATCAACCCCTGAGCAGAACATATGCGTTTTGGGCAGGTATCCTATGGTTAAGCAATGAAGGAACATCTGCCTGTCTGGCATATACTAAATCAAGCCCTGAGCAGGACATATGCGTTTTGGGCAGGTACCCTACGGTTAAGCTACATACTCTTGAAGGAACATCTGCCTGTCTGGCATATACTAAATCAATCCCTGAGCAGGACATATGCGTTTTGGGCAGGTACCCTATGGTTAAGCCAGATACTCTTGAAGGAACATCTGCCTGTCTGGCATATACTAAATCAACCCCTGAGCAGGACATATGCGTTTTGGGCAGGTACCCTACGGTTAAGCTACATACTCTTGAAGGAACATCTGCCTGTCTGGCATATACTAAATCAATCCCTGAGCAGGACATATGCGTTTTGGGCAGGTACCCCATGGTTAAGCCAGATACTCTTGAAGGAACATCTGCCTGTCTGGCATATACTAAATCAACCCCTGAGCAGGACATATGCGTTTTGGGCAGGTACCCTACGGTTAAGCTACATACTCTTGAAGGAACATCTGCCTGTCTGGCATATACTAAATCAATCCCTGAGCAGGACATATGCGTTTTGGGCAGGTACCCTATGGTTAAGCCAGATACTCTTGAAGGAACATCTGCCTGTCTGGCATATACTCAATCAACCCCTGAGCGGAACATATGCGTTTCGGGCAGGTAGCCTATGGTTAAGCTACATACTCTTGAAGGAACATCTGCCTGTCTGGCATATACTAAATCAACCCCTGAGCGGAACATTTGCGTTTTGGGCAGGTACCCTATGGTTAAGCTATTTACTCTTGAAGGAACATCTGCCTGTCTGGCATATACTAAATCAACCCCTGAGCAGAACATATGCGTTTTGGGCAGGTACCTTATGGTTAAGCTACATACTCTTGAAGGAACATCTGCCTGTAAGGCATGTACTAAATCAACCCCTGAGCAGAACATATGCGTTTTGGGCAGGTACCCTATGGTTAAGCTACATACTCTTGAAGGAACATCTGCCTGTCTGGCATATACTAAATCAACCCCTGAGCAGAACATATGCGTTTTGGGCAGGTACCTTATGGTTAAGCTACATACTATTGAAGGAACATCTGCCTGTCTGGCATCTCCTAAATCAACCCCTGAGCAGAACATATGCGTTTTGGGCAGGTACCTTATGGTTAAGCTACATACTCTTGAAGGAACATCTGCCTGTCTGGCATGTACTAAATCAACCCCTGAGCAGAACATATGCGTTTTGGGCATATACTAAGTCAACCGCTGAGCGAAACATTTGCGTTTGGGCAGGTACCCTATGGTTAAGCTACCTACTCTTGAAGGAACATCTGCCTGTAAGGCATGTACTAAATCAACCCCTGAGTGGAACATATGCGTTTTTGGGCAGGTATCCTATGCTTGAGTAGCTACGTACTCTTGAAGGAACCATGCCATTTTGCTAAAATTTCTGGAATATAGATTTCTGAGCTCCAAATTATCTCCAGCAAACTACGAGATTGTCTGTTATTCAACAGTATCATCAATCATTATTTATGTGTAGGTCCCGCAAGTTGGATTATCAAATGCTGCGCTCCCGTTGGTTCTGTTCTTCTCATAAGGGCAAAATGGCACTGTTTCCTTTTCTCCAGTCGGTCAGATCTCTCTTTACCCTTGCAATGGATTCTCCCTCGATTCCTGCAACTTCCCTGATGATTTTCTTCTGTGTGGGAGGGAGAGTGGGGATCTGCAGCCTCATTTGAGCGTGCTTGTTGGCCAAACTCGTGGCCAGAGATGTTTCACGAATTCAAATCGTGATTTTTTTTCTCTGCGTCCGTGTCCAACTGATGGAGACAGTAGGCGTTTGATGAGCAAGCTGTCATTTTATTATAAAATATAGCAAGATTCTGTGGGCCTCCATCCAGTCGTCGTCTGATGAAGAGTACTCATCTGTAGAAATTATGAGATCGTCCTCATCAGGAATATAGGAGTCCTCTATGTCAACTGTCGTAAATTCAACCCATAAGAGCCTTTTTTATCTGATATCTTCCCTGGAAAACGATTAATTTTCTTTTCCATTTCCTATTGGGAGGAACAGAAAAAAAGGTATCATGACTTCTTCGAATCAGTTACGAACCCACTTAGCAGAACATTTGCGTTTTAGGCAGGAGAATATTACCTACTCATGCAGGAACCCATGCCTTTTCAACATCAAACTCCCCTTGAGGAGAATATATGCTAAAAAATCATGTAATATGAACACCACTCAGGGGAACCTATGCCTAACAGGCAGGAAATCCACATGAACACAGAGGAACATATGCCAAAAAGCAGGGTAACCTCCAGGAAAAGAGTACCAACTTCGAAAGTGTGGCCATGATCTCGTAGGAGACAACACCACTACCATGGCCAAAAGGCACCTGACAAACTCTTAGGAGGAGGCGAGGTAGGTCATGTCAGGCCTAGTGGCAAATATGTGGAACAAACATGCCTAAAAAGCATATGTTCCGTCCGAAGTGTTAAAAATGAATGATAAATTTGGGAGAAACGAGTCATCTTGTTTTGGGGGACTGTGCGATGCCAATTCCTGCATAAACCTGCATGATGCGTTCCCTAGACTCCCTAAATGACAGAACTTCTTAGAAAACCCCTAAAGTCAACTTCGTTCGTACCCTCCACTCTTTCTTAATTGGCTTCAGTCCTCATTGCAGTACCATAGCAGGAATTTACAGCAGCAATAACTATTCCCATGAAATGAGGAGGCCTTATAAAAAAGTA
This sequence comes from Cyrtorhinus lividipennis, assembly GCA_019603395.1. Classification (NCBI taxonomy): domain Eukaryota; kingdom Metazoa; phylum Arthropoda; class Insecta; order Hemiptera; family Miridae; genus Cyrtorhinus; species Cyrtorhinus lividipennis. Next base: position 24,928,179 of record CM034001.1, on the reverse strand, counting down.
AATGTTTGGCCACAATTTCGACTCTTGTTTTTTTTTTCCAGACCCTCAACACAATATCAGCTGAGAAAAATTCAACGATTGTTTTCCCTCTACCTATCGACATGCTCACGTATTTCGTCAGAGCCAAGGAAGCGGCGACGAACTCCTAAGTACGCTTCTGCTTTTGAGATTCTGGGCATTTTTTCCGTAATATTGGCTCCTTACTCTTTCCGAAAAAGGGTAGAGTGGGAAGACGCGTCAGCTCAGATGGAATTGATAAGGAACATTTCACAAAAAGAAGTGAATCTTGCTTCAAGGAATCAGCTTTTTCTAGAAGGTTATCCTTTACATTGAGGCAAACACAATCTTAACTTTATCAACAACCAATTTATTGGTTTTAATTGAGGGCCAGTTTTCTGAACAGCGGTTATTAGGGCAATGAGCAACCACAGAATCAATATGGGGTGATATAGATCTTTACAAAGAGCCCGAACACAACTGTCATAATATCATCTCAACTGGCCAAATTGTTGGTCCACCCCCCAAAACTCGCTTTTTTAAGGATTCAATTATTGAAATCAAAATTCACGTGACATTGATTTACAGTGATTTAGAAATCTACAGTAGAAAATATCAATTTACTTATCTTTGGGGTTAATCTTGCATACTGGAACCTTGTTTTTCTTGTTATGTTGGCAACGCTGTCGTGGAGGCTGTGGACGTGACGTCAGAGAGAGGCCTGTTTTCAGTCAGCTGACATTGGGTTGAACTCCCATGTTCTCTCTCATGAGTGCCAAGAGCTCAGCATCAGTAAAAATTTGTTGTTTGTCTATTGTAAAGCAACTGTGAGCCCCAGGCTTACTGGTTGGCGGCATGGCTGGTGCCAATGACCAAGATGGCGCCATCTATGAGTCCAGAGGAAAGGATTTTCCAGCCTCCAAAGAGCTAGAGGGAGACGTGTGACGTCAGAAGGGGACTCTTATCTATCAACTGATGCTAGGTTGGACTCTCATGTTCTTCCTACTTACCAGGGGCCAGGCTCTCTCTCATCTGTAGAGCATTGAAGAAAACCACTCAACCAATTCTGCAGTTACTGCAGTGAGGTTCCATGCATGTGCAACTCCATCTTGGAGGGTGTTGCAGTTCTGTTGAAATGCGGGTTTTACTTACCAACCTTAGATCATTGTTACAGAATTTCTCATTCTGAAGTCCTGAAGTCCCTGGGGTCAATAGTGAAGAATTGCTCTGTATGAATTCAAAATGGCGCGCATGGAAAACAAAGCGTGGACGGAGATGGTTTATCCAGAAGACCCCAAGACGACAAATTCATTTGTTCAGCCCATTTATAATCCGCTGAACGGCGGGTGGTTGCTACCTGCTGATGACCGGTGTTCTAGAAGCTCATGCCGCAACTGCTGTTCTAGAAGCTCATGCCGCAACCGCTGTTCTAGAAGCTCATGCTGCAACCGCTGTTCTAGAAGCTCATGCAGCAACCGCTGTTCTAGAAGCTCATGCCGCAACCGCTGTTCTAGAAGCTCATGCAGCAACCGCTGTTCTAGAAGCTCATGCCGCAACCGCTGTTCTACGAGCTCATGCAGCAGCCGCTGTTCTAGAAGCTCATGCAGCAACCGCTGTTCTAGAAGCTCATGCCGCAACCGCTGTTCTAGAAGCTCATGCAGCAACCGCTGTTCCAATTGAAAACGAATCATAAATCTAAAATATTCAAGTTTCACCTATAATTTCAGCAGAAGACTTTTCTTCTTACTACCATTATCTGAGCTAACTCGTGTACTTCTCTACTCTTTTAGTCCGAATTAATGTTAACCACTGTGAGCGGGTCAACAACATACTCATAAATTATTTTACGTATTCGAACGAGGTCTCTTAATTAAACTGCGAAATTTTACGCTAACGAAAATCCAAATCTAATTATTAATATTAATCTGGAGGAATTCAATTCTCAATTATCTTCTACTACAAAATTTTTTTCCTGAGAGTAATTTTTCTAAAACCCCCCAAATACTCAACATAGATTATCATCATAATTATTATCAAGAAAATTATCATGCTATGAATGAAACAAACAATTATCATCGAACTTTATCAGTGTCTATATAATGAAAGTTACTATACTCGTACAATGGACAGAACTCATTTTCTTGAAATATAAAATATTTTGCTTTTGATCGGAAAATTCATTTTGTAAAAGTTGTCGTATTTTCGAATTATATTCTCACTTTCTGAAAAAAATGCTCAATGTACCTCCAGTTTGCATCGATTGAATTTATTGCAGTTGGAAGTTTTTACAAAAAAAAAATTAAATTATAATCGTATTCGGATAGTTTTTTTTAATATTTGCATTTTCGCAATCACCTGGCATGTTAAATAGAGTACACTCTGTTCTTCGGTGGATTTGAGCAGTTCTACGAGACGGGAAAAAGTAAAACCACATATTTTGCCGTAAGCGATTTGTGTACTTTATGAGAAAGGATCCATTTTGATACACGGTTTGTTGTTTTATTACGGTATTTTAATACAATTCATAAGATGGAGTTTTCCCTCACTTGAAAGCACTAATAGGCTAATTATTGTCATTTAAGGTACGAAATGTTTTTACTAGGCAATTTTTACACATTTTTTGGGTCCACATATTCGAGAAGATGGAATATTTTTCAATTTTGAATTATTATGCTACACCTGTATAATTACGGTACGTACAAATTGAGTCTTTATCGTTGGAACCTTGGTAAGTATATGTGAATGATTGTATATGATTTGTTCAGTGATTTCCTCGGACCTCATTAATGCTGGATTATTCAAGTCAACAATTTGTTCAGCAAATTACCATCTGCTAGCAGTTAGAAGTCATTGATATAGCCCAATCAACATGTACAGGGTGTGTCCTGATAGTAGTAGGACTGAGTCGAGAACAAAACATTCATTTCTCATACTGCAAAGTAGCCCATTTGGGCATTGACACAATGCTGCCAGAATGTTTTCCATGCAGCATACGTTTCCTGGATGGCTGACCCTGGGATGTCCTGCAGAGCATCTGTCAGGCCTTTTGGAGAGCTTCCACCAACCCATGGTGACGCCCTAGACGGGTCTTGAGCTTTTTAAAGAGAAAAAAGTCATCTGCAACATCTGCAGTCTTCAACCACAAGGTCGAGATTTTCATGTGCAGGTAGCGCTGCTCCAGTAAACATTCGACAGGCATTGTGACAAGGCATAGCTCTGGAAGAAACGCATTGCACACACCACAAGAGCACTGAGACAAAAGCCACGTGCTTGCAGCACCTTGACACCCCAACCAGCAAGCTGTTGGACTGCTTGCACATGCAGAAAAAATCAGTCTTACTACTTTCAGGACACACCCTGTATAACTCGTGCGTTGAAGACCTAAAGCATATTTCACAACAAGAAATTGTAGCTGTAGAGAGTTTTTGCAAGCTACTGGCCAATAACATACAGTACGTTGACCTTACAACCCTCACAGACCCAGCAACTACAAGGGTGAATATAAAACATACTTTTTTTTTAATTTATTGTAATTTTAAACGAATTCCCTGACTTGGAAACACATTTTTCCCAGCGGATAGCTAGCTTTCCAATTCCTTCCATGTAGAATGATGCAGGTCTTGTCTGCAGCCAATTGCGCACATAGGCTTCAACCTCACCATCACTGTCGAATCTTTGGCCTCCTAAAGCTTCCTTGAGAGGGCCAAACATGAAAGTCACAGGGTGACAGGTCTGGACTGTAAGGAGGGTGTGCCAGTGTCTCCCACCTCTGTTGCTCCAGTTTTTCCCGGGGGCGAGCATTGTCATTGAGAAGGACCACGTCTTTTGCTGCGATATGCAAGTCAGACGTCACTCAAAATGTCGCAGTAGTAGGATGCATTAATTGTCCTGCAAACCACGCTAGTCAAAAAACGGTAGCCAAAACCTTGCCTGCTGACAATTCTGACTTGGCTTTCACTGGTCAAGTTTCTCCTTGTTTTCTCTACACCATACTTGCTTGTTTACACTCTGGAGTGTAGTAGTGCACCCATGTTTCATCACAGGTGATAATGTGAGTGAGAAATGGATCTCCTTGTTCCCAAAATCGTGCAAGAAGATGCTCACACTCCTGAAAAGGATACAATTTCTGGTCAGCAAGGCGAGGAACCCTCCTGTCTCACGTCTTATGGTACCCTAGCTCCTCTGTGGTTATGGAGTAAGTGCTCCCATAACTTATCCCGACGTCATTTGCAATTACAGAGGTGGTAAGACGCCTGTCACCTTCAATAAGCAGTCAAACACGATCAATGTTGTTTGCAGTAATGCTGGTGCAGGGTCTCCAATCATGGCTCTCATTTTCAACATGATAACTTTCCCAGAACTGTGCAGTCAATCTTCTCAAGATTTTGGCCGGTTTTACGCCTCCCGGGTACTCTTGCTCCAACATCCTCATGGTGGACTTTGAGACGGTCGAGGTGGCAAGATCACATGCTTCCCCTACTCCTGACTAACCTACCCAACAACAAAAGCAGGGAACATTCTTCTACTGTGCCCAAAAGGCAAAAAGTCTCGTTTATATTTGGTTCACCCTCGTACATAAAAGAGCAGGGGCAGGAAAAGCCAATTAAAGATGAAACAGCTGAACCTGATTCTCCTTGAACATGACTGACTGGCATCAATTGAGATTTCTAAAATCAAATCCACTTTTGGTCCTCTAAAAATGATAGATGATCTGAAAAATAAGGTTCATGAACTAATGTTTGAAATAAGAAATATGAAATTTTCCAAGCTAGTTACCAAAAAGGACGAAAAACGCGAATCATCCAAGCAAAAGTGACTTGAGGCTAAATGGAGGAAACAACTCCATTAATAGACAGTGCCTCCTCTTCCCCTCCCCTCCACCCTTCGTTCATGTATTAACTATGCACCTCAGTAAAAAAAAATTATCATTCAGTTCTTTCAAATCGCTTGAATCTGCCATAATGCAAATGATCTTTTTTCAAATAGCATTAGGAAGCTCTCGCTATGAACAAATTTTTCATTTTTCCAACCTAGAAAGCTCACAAGTGTACCACATTTCATTTTCTCAACTAAATTTCTACACAAGTGTACACTTTAGGTATGTTTCATTGCTTTATTACCCCTACTACAGGGGTCTTTTGGAGAAAATACGTATCGGTGGTATGAGCTTTATAAACCAAACGGGTTAAGTAGCGTAAGTTGAAGTTAAGGTTAGTTAACATTTTAGGTTAAGTTTAGAATCGATTATAACCTTAGATGTATCTACGGAATTATAACAATAATGGTTCGTTTTATTTAACCAGTTGAGTGTCACGGCTGTAGACACTGTGTCAATAAACCTCCCTCCTAGGCTATGAATGTTTCTTGTTTTCCTCATCTTTAAAAAACTTTCCTTTAAAGGCTAAATGCATTGCTTTTCACATTTTTACTTCTCTCTGTGGATAACACCCCATGAAGATGCAGTCTTAATTTATTAGAAAATTTTAGTGTCAGGTTAGTGTAGACACCTGCTTTTATATAAACAAGACGGGGTAAATAGTTCCTAGTGTTTTGCAATATAATTTCCTTATGCTGCTGTATATCTCTCTAATTGATAAGTTTTTAGTGGCAGTTTGATAAGCAGGGGTATGGTCGTCAATTGATTACCAATTAGACTATCTAAATTTCTTTATCGATATAGATTTTTAGCTTCAATACTATGGATTACTTATTGAAAATAAAGACTCCAAATCAGCAGCAGCTCCTGGGCAAAATGTTCAAGTTTACAGACATTTAGATATTTAGAAATAAAAATTGTAGAAGTTTAGGGTAAAAAAAAATCTATTTTATACTTTATAAATAAGAAAGTCATTCGTACACCCCAATAGTGTCAAATGAATTGAACAAACGAAGCAAACATTTTTGCAATTTAATAAGCCAGACCATTTCTTGCAACAAGTTCATCATATTTTTCTTCCTTGCTGGAAGATAATCGAAAAAAGAAGGAATCAAAAAAGCGCAGGATAACAAGCTACAAACGTGCCCACCAAAAAGCGCTTAGTTGACGGGGCTACAGGATGCTACCAACAATGTCCAATGCGGGACAGTGGTTGGACAATGTTGATGGCTGGCAGCATCGTGTAGCCGACCAGCGTCCAACGGCCAGCGTCCCATGTTGGAGTTGGAGGGCGATCGCTCTGAGAGCGGTCTTTGCACACAATTCAAAGGAAAGAAGGGTCCAAAAAGGGTCTCCTTCCGAGAGAAAGGGTCCAACGTTGGAGGTTCGTTTCTTCAAACATGGAGGCTTCGTCACCCTTCACACTTTCAATTGGCTCGACCTGGATCGCACTGCACATTTGGCAACACCGTGTAGCTGAGGATTTTGCTCGAGTCACTCGTCGAGTTCGGTTTGGCCCAACGAACGGCCTCGCCTAAAGAGTCAGCAAACTGCAAGTTGAATGAACAAAGTCCTACATCACCCCCATGGGGGAAGCCATGATTGTCCAGGTGGATCTGGCAGAGCTAAGTGTACCAGTGGCACATTGTCACAAGTTGTTCAAGTCCGGCTTGGTGGTACCCAAAAGGAAGGAGGGGGGCCCTGCAGGAAAGAAGGTTCAATGCCTGTGAGACATTGTCAAAACATGCATCCTCTGGCAGAACCCTGCATTGTTGCACGACCATGACTGAGGAGCAGTGGAAGACTGGACTGATGCCCCAGTTCCAGAAGGGATTACGATGACAGCACCTGGGCGTGCTCTGCATCTGCGGTAGTTAGAGCTGCTCTCCTGAAGTCTGGGGCGTTGAACTTCCACTTTGACAGGTGCCGAAAGGAGGGTTTCATTAGGCCTGTGGGCACACTTGGCGGTAGACTCAGGCAGTACAGAATGCAGGTTGAGCAATTCAACCTCACCAGGACCAGCCTCGTTGGTTGACGCTCTGAGTTATAAGATCCCGGTGAGAAGGTTCATGCAGGAAGTGTACTCACCATGACAGGGCTGTTGCTGTAAAATGACAAGCTAATGCAATTGGCGGGACAGTTGAACTGGGACGTACCCGTCATCCAGCAGCACATACAAGGAACGGCAAGCTGCCGAGCCTGAGTGCTATTATAGTGTTTGCTGTCTCATCAACCCTACGGCTTGCAGGAAGGATGTAGCACAGCCCCTGGGGCGAGCCCTCCTTCAATTGTGGCTCATTTTCCTTGCGCTGGGATGATGAACACATGGGACTTTGCTTGAAACTCATCTCGGCCGGTTAAACACGAAAATAATATAAAGGCCCTCTTTGAATCTGCTTTCCCTATACACAAGCCGCTCTTTGGCCCAAATATTCGTTTTAACATTAGTTCGTTTTCCTTTTCGCTTGCTTCTTCATTATTAAAAGTACCTCGCATAAAATGCATAAGTTGTGGTGCACATGTTTGTTACATTTTAATGGGTTTGAAATCATTCCCACATGAAAAGTTAAACCAACTCTTCATAAATAAACTTTCTTGTGTGCCTGCATAACATAGAATAAAAGAGAAAAAGCGGGTATAGAAGTGAAGTTTCATGTTTATAAATTTATCTAGATATTATTCACACATCAGAAATGAATAACGACTCGTTTCTCTTCTACCAACATTCTTAGTATTGCGGATACAACGAATATTCAGATATTTACTACTCACAAAATATTCTCATAAATTGCCAACAACAAAATCGACTATCCAAACCTTACTACTTTATAACCTGGCAGTATCAAAATCGTACAAAGTACAAGGGCCTTGATTTGAACTGAGGCCAGAAAGTAGTTAGAAACAGAAATAATTTACCACGTACTCTACATTTTCCGCAAGCTCGGTGTTATGGAGTAAATTAAATATTTACTCGTGAATATCATATTATGTAGTTATAACCTGTTCATTTCTATAGCCCTGCAAATTCATATTAACCAGTTACGGTAGATTTTTCTTTAAATCGTTCATTGTAAGAGGGTGCTCACACAAAGCTTTCGAATATTTGATGCAGTTTGGAACGGTTGGGTGAATTTTGTACACCTTGAATAATTTCAACATATTACATGATTTTGCGGTTGAATATTATTAGGCTATAAAGGGAGAATATTTCAAATAAGGACGATTTGTCGTTTAATTTCGCATCTGTTGGCAGTAAATTTCGATAGAAAGGCTTTTTAAGTAAAGTCTGTGATATACCTATTACGATATTTAACCAAATACGTGTTTGTAGTCTCGTAGCTATCACACAATGTTGTTAGGTAATTAGTGAATTTAGTAGGTGTGGATAAGTTCTCCACGTTGACTATTATCTTCAGTACACTTCAAACAGTCAATAAGTTCTACCATATAATTAGATATCTCTTCATGGCTGTTCAAACTGGATTCATATTGAGGCGGGAGCAGGTAAAAGGGCCAAAATGGCGTTCAAAACTCTCCCCTCATTCCTGTAAAACCTTTGATTTCCCGCCATTTCGCATAAAATGTGTGTCTTTGGCGACTTTTTGGCAAATAGCAATATTTCAGGCGCTAATAATATTCATTGTTTTAATTGAGCCCAACAAAAACTCCTACATGGACATCCTATGTGTGCCCAATGGTGCACCATTGCGAAGACATCACTTGATTTGTGATCAAATTCGCTCTTTTGCCACGCTCCCTATTGCGCTAGCGCTTACTAGAAGGATGTCTGATGAGCTACAAAGTTTTTGTCAAGATATTTCTCTCGCCAAAGTGAAAGAACAGGTTTGGGATAGTGTCCCACACTAATAAAACCTGTATCGATACCAAGGGAGTATTGAATGAAAAGTATCATACCAATCGGTATCGAATCGTAAAATTCTCGATATGTAGTTCTGTTTGACTATCACGACCATCTTACAACTTACGAAAGTATAATATAAACTACTTTTCTAATAAATATGTAATATAGGTACTATTTAAAAGGGAGGCAATGCAAAAGTAGGTACAACCGAAGGTACATAGAAAAGAGTAAATACAGCATTTTTCATTTACTTAATCAAATCGTCCGACAAGTCATTTTTAACATCGCTCAGGAATACATTTTTATCCTATTCTTTATTGTCCAATACCAGTATCGATATTGGATGAAAAGTATCGACACCATATCACTATCAATCAATATCTTTCATCTCTACATGCGCGAACATGCGCAAAATAATTGTCCTGAGCCATGCGGAACTTTTGAATTTTCAGTTTATTTTCCAACGCACATTCTCTTCTGTATAAGTAACATAACATGAGAGCCTAGAAACATATAATCTACCTAGCTGATGAAGTTCCGAAATTAGAATATAGTATTCTTGTACAAACTACTTTAATAGATCATGACGACGCATCTAAGCATCTTTATATTAGCTTAGATTTAATCCATAATTTATTTTATTTAGTTTTAGAATGTGGAAAAAACGGTAGGTAACTAATTTTTACCCATCCTCGGTAGGTAGGGATGAACGATACTGATCGATATTTTTCTTTCGATACCAATCATTTTGGTATCGATACTCTGCTTTCAATACTGGTATAGGTAAAAATAATCGGGATCGAAAAAAGTATCAAACAATAACAGTACCTCAAATTTTTGTTAAAAATCACCAATTTAGAATCAAGAAGGTCCTCTCCTAAAGGTTGCTACACTTGTTTCGGCCAGAACTTTGAGTATATACTTCAGGTATATACCATAGACTAAGGTATAATATACTCGAAGGGCCAGAAGCTTTGGAGACAGATCCCACTTCCCTGCTTAGGCTAGGGATCATATCATATCATATATATCAGTGATAAGACAGCGTTAAATGTGTTATTTTGTTCTGTGGCCACTATGTTTTAAGTTGTGTATGTTTCAATAATTTCATCTGATATGTAATGGTAACTGGGGACAAGCCCCCTGGCGAGCGGAGCGCCAAGTTTTGATTCGATACCAATATTTGTTGGTATCGATACTTGCTTGGTATCAATACCATTTTTTATATATCGATACTAGTACTCATATCGATCTTCCCCGGTATCAATCATCCCTATCGGTAGGTACTTTTGGTTTCATGTTCTAACAATAAATAAGGATATTTACTTTTTGTCTTCAATTTCTAATTCTGGTTCATATAGCACACTAAAATAGCTGTCCTACCTAGTTAACTCTTCAATCTTGTATGTCTTTCATTAAATAACGTAAGGGTGAGAATTACGGGGACCAACTGTTTCGTTGGCGAATCTACTGCAAATTAGTGGAATTGATGTTACTCGCTAGACTTTTTCAGGGAAATTTATAAAATCAACGTATTTTTATCGTTAGCTGGTTATCACTGTGAATTATTTCAATCAATAGCCCGGCTCGGGGGTTTCAGTACGTAGAGCGTTGCATTATAAATGATTCGGGTGCATAATCAATACCTGGGCTTATATTGTGGGGAGAAATGGAACGGAGGGGAAGGGGTGTTATTAATTTGCACAATCTAGTTATAGGGGTAATTCAATGTCATTTTTCAATCTAATTTTTGAATTTGAATGCGTGATTTCATTGAAGTCGTTACTCCAACCATTAAAACAAGCGAATTGAATAGCTTTGAACCACTATGTCTTAACATGGCGAAAAATGAAGAAAAGTTTCATAAGAAATTCTATCTACACATATTTGTATCCTCCATCCATCCCAAATTTCACCAAACTGCAAGTAGCAGTGAAAATTCAAACGCAATTTTTGAACAAACCCGCCAATATTCTGCTCTAGGACCCGCCTTTGATAAGACATGACGTCACAGTACCGTCTTCGCACGCCCTTTTATTAGTTTGTAAACTGATTTGATGGGCGCCAAATTATCGGTGTTTCTTCACTGAATTTCCTACACATGAAACGAACCACTTCTTATTTACCTATTATACTGGATTTGATTATTGAACGCATTATAATCTTGGTTCTCAACAAGCTCACAACCACAGCCAGAAAGACGCCAAGAGAGAAACCAAAAGAGAAAACAAAATGGCCTCGCAGTGTTGACAACTGCAAGGTGAACTTCATTATTTTGATATGACATAATAAATTAGTTCTGCTTGTTGTTCATGTGAGAGTAATATTTCTTCTATATTTTCTTGAGGTTTATCTTCTATCAAGACAGATAGATCATATCATCATAATCAATGAAGTAAGGATTTGACTGGTTCAGTAGTTGATCCTCCTCCCGCTAGGTAGGTAGTTGGTGCAATAATTGTGGTCAAATATTTAACGATGGGTTACACGGGCCTTGATGGGGCCAAAACCACATTCAATTACAATAATACTGATGACTTGAAGGTTGGTAGACGTACTGTATGTAGGCATTCAAAAATACCAGTATGCAGTAAAGTATACAAACGCTGATGAGTATTATGTGGTGTCTTCTTCGCACGCTATAAGCTGTGGCTTTTCCCACAAATTGCTGTATTAACTGCGTACAAATAATGATTTCAAATAACTAAGCCCATATTCAGGTGTCACTCGAACCTGGGACTTATTGACTATAAACAAACTCTAACCTGTATGATTACCGTGCCCGTTCAAGGATACTTGCATTACACTACGTATTGCCTCCTATTCACATATGACGCTATTACCGGTGTTCATAACGTGCATTTGAATACCAGTTTTGTTCACAATTCGCCAATTGAAATACTGTGCCATTTGTATTGAAAATTATGACTTATCGGAATAAAACAAATGAAACAATTATCGTAGTTAAGGCCTATATTTATGACGACAATTCAAATTATTCTCTATTTGACGATCGGATTAATGAATATTGGACGCTATGAACAATTAATGCGTTGAATTATATCTCTATAAAGAGTCCTGGATTGTTTCTATTTAAAAAAAAGAAAAGGGATATGGTGTTCTACGATAGATCATAAAAATACCTACCTAATTTATCGTGTAAATAAAATAGTATTTGAAGTGACGGTGTTGTGTTTATATATCTTGACTCCATTTTTATTTTTTCAGAGTGAATGAGATACGGTTCTTGAGTAAATAAATTATACCCGTGGCATAAAATGTACAATATAGAGTAATTCCTCGAACCAGGCGCATGGAGACTCATTTCTTTAGCATGGGGAAATGAAGGAAACAGTGGTTGCGGCGAGTCCCGGACCCATTCCATTCGATTGAGGGCCCAAAATTTAGTGGAAAATGATACCCCACATGCCTAGACCACAAATGTCGATAACACACACTTTGAGTATTAGTGTCATAACCTCCCGTAACGTGGAACACATAGAATCTTTTTGTTAGCATTTCCCGATATCAGCGATTTGCCATTTATTCACCTGACTTTTCACTCAATCCTGGGAAATCCTTAAAATTTCCTCTTAATTTGTCATACTTGATGCATTTTTTATATTAAAAATATAACGGAGTCCTCTGCCGATATTGGGAAGTCGGTGGAGGTCAGAGTAGATAACCGTTATCACTCGTACTGCGTCATTCCTACTCAATGCGTGTACACTCGTCAAACACCTGACTATCCGCATGTCTTCTCGATGGACCTTTGAAAAAAGATGTCTACTATTTCCAGTCAGTATGTCCTCAAAATTTCGTTTGTCTTTGTGAAGGGATAAAGCATTTTTCAAAGAAGAAGAATTACATCTTGGAAAAAAAACTAATCTTTGCTCGTAGTTCTTCTTCTCATTCAATAATTAAAGTCTCCTCTACCCACCTCTGACGTCATTACGAAAATGGTTGAAGGAAATGAAAGTATGAATTGAGTCTGATGAGCGAACCTCAAATTGCCAATTTGCATGTTAATTTATGACTAAACATTGGGATTCCAAGTCATCAAAAACTTGTCATTCATTCATTGAGTGCAGCTTAGAGGAAAACTAGATTGCATAAGCGCAAAGAAAGTTTCCCGCGCAATTTGACAGCATTTTCAACATGGTTAAGACATAGGTGTGTTTGTATGTTTTTGGCTCTTTTGTAGAAAATTTATTCTGGGCATTTCAAGGTGTCTAGATCAAAATGGGCATTATGCCCGTCCGCCGTATGCCGATTTTGGTAGTAGAACATTTTCTAAAAATCTGAAATTCGGGTCAGGGACCCGTTTCTGGTTGTAGTTGGTCCTCGAAACTTTTCACCTGATCAGACCAAATTTGGGGGTTAGGGGTCAAAATGTGTTTTCAAAAAATGGAATTTCGAGATTTTCGGCGATCTAGGCATGTGGGGTGTTCATTTCGACTAAATTTTGACGCTGAATCCAATATAATGGGCTCTAGAACGACTGGCGCCCTCTGGATGAGGTCATGGGTCAAAATGGGTGCCTATTTACACATTTTGAATGTGGTGTCTCGAAATTTCCGGTACCTAGGCATGTGGGGTATCATTTTCCACTAAATTTTGACGCTGAATCCAATGAGATGGGTCCCGGACTGATTGGCGCCCACTGGAAGAAGTTATGGGTCAAAATAGGTATCCCTCTACCGATTTCAAAGGTGGATTTTCGAAATTTCCGGTACCTAGCCGAGGGGGTATCATTTTCCTATAAATTTTGTACTCTGAATCAATTGGAATGGGTCCGGGATACGCCACTTTCTCCCCATTTCCCCCATGTTCGATATTTTCGGCAATTTAGGCGCGTGGGGTATTGTTTTCCACAAGATTCTGGACGCTGAATCGATTGGAATGAGTCTCCATGCTCCTGGTTCGAAGAATAACCAACCCCTATGAATGAATTTGCAGCGTTTTTCAATGCAATCGTGGTGATCATGGCTATCCTACATATTTTTCTTCGTGTGTTAACAAACTCGTACGGGATGTAATGTCTTCTGAATCAACGCTCGACACTAAAACATAACCTGCAATGGCCGTCCCGTCGAGTGGAAAAGTCGATAAAAATCTACTAGACAGAAAGAAAAGCCTCAGGTTTAATAGGCCGTAACGTAACTCCCTCCGTGAAAAATGCCGTTAACATTTTTAATTAGCGTTTTCATTACCTTCCAGGTTTGAAGCCTCAGGAATGAAACTCGTGTGTACCTTGGCACGAAACCGAAGGCAGTTGAAGTTCCATGAAAAGCGGAGAGAAATTCATTAAGTTTTTTCAAGAAAGGTCAACTAATTTAAAATAAGTGCCAAAGGGCGGAATGAATGGCTTTGGCTTGAAAGAGGGATTACGCTGACAAAGAAACCCTTGACAGGAACGATTAGGGAGCGGATCAACCCTTTCCATTATGATTCCTCTTGACCGCGGAACCGATACTCTCAACTGTCCTTTAAAATCTTTCGATAAAAGTGTGGTCAAACAGTACCAACTTTTTTTCATTTTGCTCCTTAAAGTGTCCAATATGGTCGCGATTTGTTCCAATTGTTCTCCTCATTCCTAAAATAGAAAAGAAAATGAGATAAGGTGATTTTATTCATTTATCCTATCAGTTTGCACACTGGTTCTTATGATATCATGGCTTCTGCGACCAATCAATTCATGTACCAGAAGTATTGATTGGTGAATTTTTTGGAACATCCCTTGTCCAAGTTGGAGAAATGTGGTAGTGATTGGTGTTTAGTGGCAAAATATTGTAACGATTTATGTTCTTTGTAAATAATTTATTACAATTGTTCACTCAAATACACTGTCCTCATTCACACACTTACACAATCACAAGGCACAATACGTGGTTGTAATGCAGTTGTCGCACTAACAGGGCACATCAAACTGAACTGAACTCTGCGGGCGTTCCTAGGTCCCTTTTGGTTGGTTATTCCTTGAATAATCAACCTATGTTTTTATGCTCGCTCCCTTGGCCAAGAACCTTCTCAAATCTTCCCTGGTTCTGGGAACTCGACCTGTTGTCTCGAGCAAAGGGGAAGGTTCCAGCCAATTTGATATGACCCATGAATGTTGAGAGTGACCCTTAGCCCTCCACGTGTCATTGACCTTGTAATGCTGGTCACCCAGGAGACTGGTGCAAGTGTAATCTTGCAACAATATCATGAATTTGCCAAGCTGTGCATCAGTTTTGTAAATGCATTAGATTTCATTTGGAACAAGATGCTTCTTTCTCAGTTCCACTGGTTTTTCGAGCCTCCAGCAGGTGATACAGTGGATTTTGTCCATTTCACTAAAAAAGTATTTCATAGCACAGTATTTCACGGCACCCTCGAATCATTCGACAAAACGATCATCACAAATGGAGGGATGGAAGTGTTGAAATTCAATGAGCTACGACAGAAGCATATATTTAGAAAAACACTCAACTTAAGTCTTCAAATGGCCAAACAGAAGTAGATTGTACACACATACACAGGATACTTTAATAAATGGTACTAAAGTTGTGTAGGTATTTGAAGGAACTTTGCAGATGTCGGCATGAAAAGCGGTTGACTGAATCTCACGATTTTCGATTAAACGGTCAAACCACTGGCTGGAATAGAACAAACAAATTATCCATCAGTTTTGGATGATTTACAGTTCAGTTATAAATGGAGAGTATCTGCTAGAGCCAGTCTGCCACCTTCCATCCTGTGTGTTACTGTCATCATGACTTCCTTTAGTTTTCTTTGCCAGAATGACTACAGCTGCATCATCTGCATACGCCCACTAGAAAGGTTTTTTGGCATTGGCAGGCTGAAGATTCAGTTGTACGAAATGTTCCAGAGGGTTGGTCTAAGTATGGATCCCTGTGCAGCACCTGCTGTGACTATACTTTCGCGCTTCCCTGGCATTGACTTCGTATTGCTAGTGTCCAGTTCCAAGTAGTTTTCCAGCACTGCCATTAAGTATTTTGGGACCCGGAAGGTTGTCTCCAGATGCTTCAACCATATCAATCCATCTGGCTGAGTTAGAAGCGTTTTTTACGTCTAGGATTGCCAGGAGGCCAACTGGTCTTGTGTTTGGTCTACCTTCTTGCGTCGCCCTTAGTGCATTTACTACTTCAATGATTGCTCCTAAGTGGAGAATCCCTTCCTAAAGCCGTGCTGCCTTGGCGAGAGGCCCCCTGCCTCTTCTATTGCTGTAGCAAGTCTGTCCTGTAGTAATTTCTCGTGGCCCTTGCCAACAGTGTCTAACATGCACAAGGGTTTCCACGATGAGGGGGAATTGGGATCTCCTTTCCCTTTATCTAGGAGCACCAGCTTTGCCCTCTTCTCCTTAAGGCAGGTGTTATATAGTATTGCGAGATTACACCTGCACCAGTCTTGAGCTAAGGGTCACTCTCGAACATTGAATTGGCTGGAACCTTCCCATTTGCTCGAGACAACACGTCGAGTTCCCAGAACCAGGGAAGACTCAAGAAGGTTCTTGGCCTAGGGAGCAAGCATGAGAAGGGACCGAGGAACGCTGCAAAGTTGAGTTCAGTTTGGAGTCCGAATATAGAAAAAAAAACCTTGAGATATTTTTTTTAATGCAAAAGAGTAGTAGAATTGACGTCTGAAGGCTGCTTACCTTATTGGCTAACACCCTGTATACGCGAAATTTGTTTGTACTAGAGTAAAAAATTTATACACATTGCTTTGGTGCTGAACTATAGTTTGACTCGTTGTGTATTATTTACGCACACTCGCAGTTAAGTAGGTAACAAAACATCTGAATGGTGTTTCCCCTTTCTTTGAAGCCATCCTAGGTGACAAGACCCACGGAACTTGGGCCACAAGGATACACACAACTCGTCGAGCATCGTTTGAAATGTGTGTCAAAGATATACACGTGGAAAAACATGAAAGTTTATCTGTTTATCAAAATGATATCTATGGCAGCAAACGCACTAGTGTATTACGTGGGCGCTAATTTGATCATGTACGTGGGAAGATGTGATTAACAACCATTCATGTGCTGTATACGGTAATTATTGAGCAGTCCTAGTGGAATCGATGTAACTGTGATTCAATCTTGGCGTTCAACTGATGATTTCCTTACCCCAGGAGATAGTAGTAAGGCCCGGCATTTGTCCATCATTTTGTGAATGGCGCAAGGCTTGGTCGTGAGAATCCCATGATGAATTATTCATTATTTTTGGGATTGATTTATTTTGGTGGGCTGTATTTATAAGTCGGATAATTCCGTTCTTTCAACAGCCTCTTTTTTACGTTCTTGGATGCTAACAGTTCGATGAGAAAAGTACGAGAAAGGAATATCTCTCCACAGAGCAATTCTTCTGTTCGTATTGTTCCACTGGGACAATAATGAAAATCGCGGCCTCGGTGTCACTTGAAAAGAACGCCTTCGACTGAATGGGAGTTCTGATGAGGATCTCTAACGACGCCAGTGGGATCATTCACACCTGTAGTTGTTTCGAGAGTGTACATTGTAACTTTCCTTCGCAATCGACACGAAGCGGTGATTGGTTGGTTTCCGAGGGCAAAAAATAATCCTGCGGTATAAGTGCTTTGCGAGTCGGAAATGGAAATAAACTGGTGAATTCGCACGTCACATCCTCACACCAGATTAAAAAGTGCCAATCAACTTTTTTTTAACGAGTCCTCGTTTCAGGAATTGGACGTGAGCTTTGGAGGAATAGTAGGTTTCCAAACATATCTCCATCATCCGTACATGTCTTCCATCCATAACTTCTTAGATTCATTTCAACCTACCTCAAAATGTATTGAATCCCAGTGGGTGTGGCAGGACCCCGGACCCATTCCAATAGATTCAAGGTTCAAAATTTAGTAGAAAATGATACCCCATACCGGAAATTTCGAGACACCACATTCGAAATGTGTAAATAGGCCCATTTTGACCCATAACCTCATCCAATCGTTCCGGGACCCATTTCATTGGATTCAGCGTCCAAAATTTAGTGGAAAATAATCTCGAAATTTTATTTTTCAAAATACACACCTTGACCCCTACCCCGCCCAAATTTGGTCCGATCGGGCTGAAAAGGCGTGGCGGACGGCGTACGGCGGACAGACATTTGACTTTTCTGATCTGGACACTTTGAAACGTCCAGAAATTGGAGAGATTCACTTTTTGCATGAAAACAGGTTGATTTTTCAAGAAATCTGAAACGAAGAACATTATTTTTTCGTGGTTGGATGGTATTGTTATGACCGGGCGGTAATAGATGATGCCGTATTGTACAGGTGCATTTGAACTACTCGTATCTTGTATTTGTATCACTCCCAAAATTCCAAAAATCTGTAAAAATGTCGTGACAGCAGTTTTTGAGGTTCCCAATGCGTCGGCACGAACCACCATGAAAGCAACAAAGCACAAATTATAGATTTTCCAGAAATATGCAGGTCGACAAACAAAGGCACAACTTCCTACATGTTGAATACCGTGAAAACACGGAGTTTCCTCAAAAAGGCTTCGCTAAAGATCGAGACCGCCTCCCTTTTTGCCTTTTTTACTAGCGAATAACAAGAAAGAATCGCGAGGACGTGTGCTATCAATTTGGAGAAAAGAGAAGAGAATATAATAAAGTAGGTATCGATGGAAGACGTTTGATGCTAAAAATAAAGTAGTAATGGGGCGTCATCGAATCGCTCTTTTATCAGAAGCAAACCCCGGGTTCTTTTTATCCAATGAATATTCCCACTGAAGGGACTAAGGGTTCAGCTTCTTTCCCCTTTCACAGGAAAAAAAAACTTGGAATTGGATGTTACGACCACAAAAAAATGTCCTTTTACAGAATAGCGGGTGATGAGGGGTTCCAAAATAGATTATTTTTTTTACTTTTTTCAATATTGATGTCGTTAGCTGGATATGAAGTCAGCTGGATAGTATGCGTGTTTCAAATTCTATTCAAAAATACACCGCATCGATTTGAGTGGTAAAACTAGTTTGAAATGTTCATGCGATTCTTCAGAATGAATCTTACCTGGATTGCACACAATTCTGCAAAGATATGAAACGATCATTGTTCTATTTTTCTATTAGCTACTGCGTGAAAGACTCCCTTTAACTGTACACCAATATAAGAAGTTTGGAATTGATAAAAGAGGCCATTCGTTTGGTCAACAATTGCGGTCAGTCTTCGCTCTAACTAACCAGAAGACAAGAGTGCAACAATCCAGATTCGCACTTACCTCCCGCCCCTATTACTTCTGAAAACATCAATGTTATCAAATAAGCAGCAGCATCCCAGCTAATTTCTTTTAGGATACTTCTTGAACCGCAAATCGCGCAATCCTGAGGTAGCCAGAGCTGAACAGGGCAGCTTGAGAGATTTCTTCAGTTCACACGTCGTCTATTGGGTTGCATGTAAAGCAGCACAGAATACCTATATACTATCCGCAGTGCATTCTGGATCGTTGAATGGGGGGGGGGGGGGCTACTGCCGCTATCCTACTCCAGACCATATTGAGGCTAGCTGGAAAAACAGAGTGGGAAACAGCCGGAGTAACATCAACCATCCCCAGAAATCAACAACCAAACTGACTAATCCACTGACCAAATGACTTCTGTAAGGAATCTTGTAGATATTAGTACGATTGCCTGATCCTTCTCCGGCTACAGCCGGTATTCCACGTCAGATCCTACTGCTACGTGGGAAAGTATCGTAGGAAACAAGTGGAGTAACATCAACTATCCCCAGAAATCAACAACCAAACTGACTAATCCTCAGACCAAAATGACTCCTGTGAGGAACCATGTAGATATTAGTACGATTGCCTGATCCCAGATCTAGCTATTTCCCATTTCCATTCCAACCTGGTTGGTGGGCTGACAAAAGCGTCTGGAGTCGAGCGAATCACGCAATACTGGTAGTAGCTAGAGCTCAACAGGGCAGTTTGATAGATTTCTTCAGTTTACATGTCGTCCACTGGGATGCATGTAAAGCAGCACATAATACCTATATACTATCAACAGCCGGTATCCTACGTCAGACCCTACTGGGGCTAGCTGGGAAAACAATGTAGGAAACAGGTGGAGTAACATCAACTATCCCCAGAAATCAACAACCAAACTGACTAATCCTCAGACCAAAATAACTCCTGTGCGGAATATTGTAGGTATTGGAATGATTGACTCATCCCAGATCTAGCTACTTCCAATTTCTATTCCAACCTGGATGGTGGGCTGACAAAAGCGTCTGAAGTCGAGCAAATCACGCAATACTGGTGGCAGCCAGAGCTCAACAGGGCAGTTTGAGATTTCTTCAGTTTACATGTCGTCCACTAGGTCGCATGTAGAGCAGCACAGAATACTTATATACTATCCGCAGTGTCTTCTGGATTCTTTGGAGGGAGGGGGGGGGGCAGCTACAGCCTGTATCCTACACTAGACCATATTGGGGCTAGCTGGAAAAACAATGTAGGAAACAGATGGAGTAAGATCAACTATCCCAAAATATCACCAACCAAACCGACTAATCCTCAGACCAAAATGATTCCTGTGAGGAATCTTGTAGATATTGGAAGGATTGCCTGATCCCAGATCTAGATACTTCCCATTTCTATCCCAGCCTGGTGGTTATGTGCTGATAAACGCGTCAGAAGTCACTGAAGTTCGGCTTCTATGGGCAGTAAGTAATTTCCTGACTGGTAGCTGAGGGGGATCTCTGGACATCAACACCATGGCAGCTGTATTTGCCTGTTTCTAATTTCACCGACAGAAAGTGAAACGTGTGTTGGTACCTACTGATGTATGTTGGTGACAGTTGTCAGCACTGGATGAGCCTTTCCTGGACCATTCAACTCTTCAAAATATTCCCTGGAAGGACACGTACTTATTAAAAACTGAACAGTAGATTCAGCGAGTAGGTGTGCAGTAAACTCAATATCAAAGTGCACAAAGGGGAGGGGAGGGGGCTCAGGTCAAATGTGAGCTAATTCCAACTCTTCACGATGACGTCTCATAATGTATGAGCTATTTCGAGCTATTCGTCAAATAACGGTGCAAGTTATATGATTTGATTAGAGTGTTTTGCTTCTATCAAATAAGATTCGTAAAGCAATACGATTTATTTGAAACCATTTAAGAAAAACCATTTTGCCTCCTTCAGGAGGCAATACTTTCACCAACAGAATCACAAAACTGAACGTAACTAGAGTGGCTGATTATGATTGAAAGAATGGCCACAGGAAAGTATTCCAAAATTCAACAGTCTTTCCGTTTCTCGTCGTTATTTTCAGTTCGTCGTCTATAATCTTCACCTGGGAGGTTCTTTGTTCGTCCAATCTTACCCAACCTGCTGCACACCTCCTATGTCCTCCCTCTAAGTTGCTCTTCTCACTAGCTCTTAACTTTCAAGCCTTGACCATCTTTGCTTTTTGTTGAGGCCAATCTTTCGCGGATGGATATGCGGCTGTGCTTTCTCTCAGCGAGCGTTGTTTCAAGTGTGCTAGATCGTTGCAAGAATTTCGGAGACTCGGTTATATGAGAATGCCTGGCTTCTAAGGAGTGTTTTTTCACTGTTCGGTGTTTCAAAATTGAAACAGCTTGTTGCTTGTTAGGATCGCCAACTAAATTCTTGTTGAGGTATTCAGCATCATGGTGTTCAAACTGGAATATGTACATGGCTGTGAAAACTTTGCTCCAGACAACGAGAATGAATATGGCAAACACCAAGTACAATTGAGTCAACTCCAACTCGTCCACAGGTATGGGGAATACCGTCTTTAGAACGACGTTGATCCAAAGGAACCATCGTTTTTGGCTGTACAACCCCACTGAAGACCCAGCTGCCCTACTATATATCAAAATGCTGAGCAGAACGGCCAATGTGACACGAAAGCTAGCGGAAGAAGCTTGGGAAAGAAGCTGGATACCAGCAGCGTCTCTTATAGCGACCGCGATGTTGGCGCACATGACAAGTAAACTCAACGATAATATAACCGAGTCCACCATTTCCCAAGAAATCACACTGTGAAGGTCGAGGTAGATGTCTGAGGGGTAGTTGAAGAGACGACCGAACCTCTCGTACCTGGGGAAGAACAGCAAGAACGTGCTGAGAGTGGCTGTAGTCACCGAGACGAGCATCAAAAGTTTTAAAATCCCATGCCACTCGCTCAGGTACGAGCGAATTCCGATTTTGGAGATTTCAATTAGGTTGATGGCTGCTAAAACACACGCCAGTACTACGAATGTCAATCTCAGGAGAATGAGTTGAACAAACGCTGTCCCTTTTGACTTTTCGCTGTTGACCTGCAAACCAAATGATTACATACAATACTTTCACCATATTGGAGCTCACCTGGGCTGATGGTGAATCAAACTAGACTATTTTGCATGAATAATCAAAAGAAGCAACAGACAACAAAACGAAATCTAATCCTAGATGCCAGAGATAATCACAAAGCAAGCTGCCAAATGGAGCATGCATACTTGTAATAAACTGCTTAATGGGCTTTCCAGGGAAAATATTCATGATAAGCGATCCCAGGAATGCTGCTGGGAGCATGAGGAATGTGAGGGACATCAAAGTCACAACTTGTGAACAAGTCAGGCTTGTTGGGTGCTTGTAGCCAGACACCAATGAGCGGGGTAGTAGAAATGGGCTCTGATACCCAGTTTACATGCTTCCTGCCGGTTGTTGAATAGTTTCCTACAAATACAGTGAGATTAGAAACTAAGAACCAGTACTGGTGGGGACTGAGCAGTCATTATGAGACAACCTTGGTCAACTCTAGTTACAAGTGCCTGGCCACAGTATAGGACCAAACCTGGCAGAATGGCTGAAAAGTGTGTGAAATCAGCTTTTCCGTGTATGAGCTCATGTGATTCAGCCTCCAGGTTCAAAGAAACTTTGTGTTTAGAAACCCCTCCATTTGGAGGCATTTCCATAGTTTCAAACCATTTCATCAATGTTACACATTTTTCAAGCAGACTTTTGATTCTCCATTAACCCATTGAGCGCCACACAAAAAAGCGTTGGGCTTGTTTGCCCAAACAGAAGCACAAAAACCCCAAAAAAATAGAAAAATGGGAAATCTACCCTGAAGTGGGGTGTTTAGAATTCCCTGTTTAGGGACATAGAAGCGACCTTAAAGATGCTTGAGGAACAAATGAGGAAACTTTGGTCTTCATGGAAGATTTCCAATAAATGAAAAGCATAAGTATAAGCATTGTGAATAGAAGCTTGGTTGAGTGTGGTCTAGTTTGGGGTAGTTGTTGCTTGTGACAAACATGGTGCAGACGGCGCTCAATTTGTTAATTAAGTCCATCTTTTGTTTTTTTGGTTCAAATAATCGGCCGTACTACGTGTTCAATGTTCCAACCAGTTAAGGAAATTGGTATGATTCCCCTAAGACGTGGCTCCATTTGGCAAAGCCATTTTTTTTTCATTCTCATCTTTCAAATATCGACATTTCAACCCTCAAAATACCCAGGATTGTCACCTCAAATCCTTCAAAATGGGATGAACTAAAAACTAATTACTGCACTCACCTCCATTTTGACCGAGCTGATGCCAGCTGGAAGGAATTCGACGATGACATCCACCGTCAGAACGCGATTTGTGAAACTGTTGAGGAGATTATACGTCAATACCATCACCCTTGGTTGTCTGGAAGGATTCCTCTGCGCCAGCAACTCTTCAACAAGGCTTCCCAACGTCGTATAGAACGTTTTCCAGTCTGTCATTGGTACATGAGCTGTGTGGCCTGCCAGTTGATATAGCAGTCTCCAGTTTTGCCTGGTCAAAGCACAGAAGTTATACTTCAATTTGACTGATTATCATTTTCAATTGTACATTGTATTGATTTTAATTTTCTATTGTTTAATTAATTTTCTTTCTCTACAATTAGT
Organism: Cyrtorhinus lividipennis; assembly: GCA_019603395.1. Lineage (NCBI taxonomy): Eukaryota > Metazoa > Arthropoda > Insecta > Hemiptera > Miridae > Cyrtorhinus > Cyrtorhinus lividipennis. The sequence continues at coordinate 24,904,539 of CM034001.1, read as the reverse complement.
AGGCATATGTGTTTTCTGCTGTGCAAGTAGCCTGGATTGGGCTACTGGCCCAATGTGTTTGAGCAGGTAGGAATATCTCTGGTTCTTACCATACACATAGTAATTGGCAACCTCTTCGTACTGCAAGTATGTGTCAGCAATGGTGAAATCTTTGGTGTACACTTGACTCTCTGATAACCAACCCACTGCTGAGTCATAAAATGGTCTGAATACCTTCGCTACGTTCAATTTTCCTAAAAAGAATTTAAAATATCTCCTCAGTCAGGACGTTTTAATGTCGACGTACATCACAAAGGTATATTACGACCTTTTGATTGGACTCACTTTTGTCTGAAACAAATGTGATGACGACGTTGATGGGCCCAATGGGTTTTGACGTAAAGTCCAAAAACCAGCGACCTAGATAAACCATTATCAAGTTACAGACATACCTGCATTGGTTATTTTCATTGTCTCTTGCCTTACAACGCTTTATGGCGATAAAAGACTCACCCTTGTCCCGAGACATGTGCTTCCCGCCAGGCCAGAGGAAACGCAAATCTCCAAAAGTTGACGGGATATACTTGGATACCCTGAAAAGCGAGATATTCCGTAATTATTCTCACGATAATGACCTCACCGCCAGGAAAATTGAAACAATTCCTCACATATAAGGTGTGATAACTTCATCGATACCATACGAGGGTCGAACTTGATACGTAGGTCCGACGTCAGCTGTGGCAAAGATCGTCCTGACTGAATAGACATACCCAACGTCGAATCGGATCATTAGAAGTTTGGTGATTATGAGAATTGACAGCAACACGAAAGCGTAAAGAGAGCACGTTTTACACGCTTGGATCTTCTTTTTCTTTGCTTGCAACGCCTGATAATCAGAGTTTCCTGTCATGAACAAGGGTCGTATTTTTCGAGGAGCCGTTGAATGAAAAAGTATTAAAAAGTTAGAACGATTGACACCCATCGGAAGAAGTTATGGGTCAAAATTTGTATCTACCTATCCATTTTGAATAGGTGTTTTCGAGATTTCTGGTACCTAGGCGTGTGGGGTGTCATTTCCGTTAAACCTTGGACCCTGAATCCAATGAAATGGGTCCCAGAACGATTGGCGCTCTCTGGATGAAGTTATGGGTCAAAATGGGTACTTATTTATCCATTTAGAAACATAGTAGATACTGCTTAGTATCGCTCAGCGTTTGAAACCGATGTTCACCAGCAAGTGCCTAAATGCAGCACTTTTCACATCGGCAGCTGACGCAAATGAAGAATCAATCTCCCCCTTTGGCTCCGCAGCGTAAATTTAGTTTACAATCTTGATTGTCGCGTCAGTTTGGTCAAGTTTGCTGGCTTTTGCACTGGTTACTACTTCACCTTTAAGGTGAAGGTTCATCTACAGCGGTTAAAGGCGACCATTTTACAGGGTGTTAACGTCCAAGGTTAGCGATTAACGTCAAGGGATCGATTCTACCTACTCATTTGCAACAAAAGTGTCTCCAGGACATTTCTATTTAGAGGCATCGTTTCCAAAATTGTGTTTTTCTCATGAACTTGAAAATGTAAGTGCCGACTATTGACCTATTTTTCAGGCTGAATCAAATTGTAACTCAGTAGAGTGTAAAATGAAAATCACAGTAAAAAAAAGAACATGATTTGTAATACAGACAACGATAATTTGCTCGTTTGGGTTTTTCATGTTTTCGCCACCAAGTCAAAGACTTCTGTCCAAAAACATATAATGAGAGAAATGGAAATGTCGAAACTTATTCCCGGAGTGCCACAATTCAATTTAGCTTGAAAAATAGTTCAGCAATCGACACTTACCTTTCAAAATCGTGGAATTCTGTACTCTCATGAGATAACCATAACTTAGGTAAACGTTTCTCTCATTTTTATCACATAAAACGTCATTTTTTTCCTGATAAATTATGCCACAAAATAAATTTGAATATACCGTTTGAAAGCAGGTATTTCGGGGAGAGTTGTTCCAAGGATGAACGCGGAAATTTTTCTGGGGAAACTTTTTCTTTCTCCTGGCTGCAAATTGACAAGGTTCGCATTTTTCTTCATATCCTAACTTTAGGCTGAATTAGTGAATACCAGCACTCAACTATTAAGGGGCCCTTCAGAAGAAAATTTGACGCTTTTCCCAACAGTGTACTCAGATTTGGATTTATCTTGTGAATTAAGGAAGTTATGACTGTTTTAGTGACGTCAAGTCGAAAACACGAACAAATCGTGATTCAGTGAGAAACAAAGCCTTTAAAAAGAAAAGTCTTGAAGAAACTTAGGGTTGCATATGAGTCGTAGAATCGATTCCTTCAAGGCTGATAACCTTGAACGTTAACACCCTCTATTTTTAGGGGAAGAAACAATCAATTATACAGGCTGAAAGTCACTCGTTAAGGAATATACGAGCATTAGTTGGAATTTCTTTTCCATTTCTACCTTATATGCGAGCTTATGATTTCTATTTAACATGAGGTAGCTCACGTCTCTATTAGCTTAGCACCACTGACCTCGATTTTTACACTTAATAGGGGCTTGCGGAGCTTGCCTATGGCAGATACCACGTAATCGTAGAAATTCAGTTTTTCAAGAGAAGGTAGCTGGATGGTGTCACACCAAAATGTTATTTCCCGGCCCGTTGTCTGAAAGAAATTAACAACTATGATTACTTATTCAGTCAAATTCACAAAATTATTCTAAAGCTCACAACAGATGAATATTTAAGAAACCAACGATCCAGTTGTTAGTACCTAATGAGTATCCAGAGAATACCGATATTACATTGGTAATGTGAACGGTGATTTTCTCCGATTTCACTTACTTTGAGGATAATATGTGAAATCAAAATGTTCACGACAATGATAAGTGGATTCAAAATCAAAATATCAAATATAAGTGCCATTGCCAGTACAAATAGGACCAGGTAAGTCCTCCTCCATAAGTTTGTCTGACGTTCAGCAACGACTATAACGATGAAGGCACTTGTCACAACAATGGCGGCCCCCAACCTGTTGAAAAATATAATAATAGTTAGCATCTGGTTAGATCGTGATTCTCTCCTCTTAAATTTGTATTACGTCAGTACACGTAGGCAGGGGATGGAAATGAATATGATTCAAAATTCATCGAATATTATTAAGATTAATTAAAAACAATCCAAATCCATACACACGGGTTGGTTATTCCTCGGACCAGGCGCATGGAGACTCATTTCTTCAACATGGGAAAAATGGGGGAAACAGTAAGTGTGGCGGGTCCCGGACCAATTCCAATCGATTTAGGGTCCAAAATTTAGTGTAAAATGATATCCCACACGCCTAGGTACCAGAAATCCCGAAAACATATTCAAAATGGGTATAGATACCCAATTTGACCCATAACCTCTTCCAGTGGGTGCCAATCGTTCTGGGACCCATTTCATTGGAATCATCGTCCAAAATTTAGTGGAAAATGATACCCTACTCGCCTAGATCACCCAAAATCTCGAAAATCCATTTTTCAAAAAACACATTTTGACTTCTACCCCGCCCAAATTTGGTCCGATCGGGCTGAAAAGTTTCGAGGACCGACCTAGGCCGGGAACAGACCCCTTTTTATTTTAGGAATTCAATTCAAGAATGGATGGAATTCAGATTATTCAAGGAATAACCAACCACCACACCTTCCAACACCTTGAATGCTGAACCCTGGGTACTGTTACCATAGGTGTAACTGGTCGCCATTTTGGGAAAATTTGATTGGACGTCTTGAGACCAGTCACGGTCAAAGAAAAGTACCGATTTAGCCACACCTGATGACTAATGACGTCTAATTTTCTTCGGCACCTAGTTATCTTTCGTTTTATTTGTACATTTTTCAATTTATTGATTTCCCTGCCGCATATTTTACTCTAATTATGTTCGAAAATGGGTAAAAACTTTGAAATTAAACTTGATGTTGTTATGTCAAACTCATACACTGAACTAAAACATCATTTCATGGGTTGTCAGTTGGACTGGAAACGTTCCTAAGGCTAAGGGGGTGACTGAGCCCCTATTTTGCTATCTGAAACAAATCCAGGTTCAGCCCGTGGTGAGATGAGGCAATCACACAGTAGAACACTTGCACCCGTGTTTGGCCAGCACTCAAGGTGTTAACACTATCAGCTTCAAGAAACAACACCATAGGCGTCACCCAGGAATCCACAACCTGTGGCTGCCTAGTAAATGCGGACCCTGTAGCTCACTACCGGTGCAACTGTGGGCTACATATTCAACCTAGACTAACTGCCCTAGGACATTACATCATTGAAAAACACTCTTTAAGAAACACCATGGAAAAACATCTATAAATTTATCGCTCTGACTCACACAGAAGAGTAGCTGGCAACCAAATCCACCCCTACATATAGGGATATAGGGGGAGGAATGCTGGCTCAATGAGTCGATTGTCCTCTCTCTTTCGGGAGCCCGCTGCAATCTATCTATCTACCCGAGTTATTACCCCAAAAAATTTTTTTGAATCATACTTAGGGATGAAGATTTTAATTATAGCCATAATCACAATTCAATGACATTTAAACATTTGACAATCTTCTTGATAATCTTAACCATGATTAAAATGTTGTTTAACCCCGCTAACAGAGGCGTCACTCGACCTAATGATGTGGAAAGATATATTGATTTCTCTAGATGAGTATATTTACCTGGCCATAATTATTCTGTTACGCATCTTGACTTCAAACATGTCGTACAAAACGTTGATGCATCGATATTGGCATGGACCGCAGATCAGGACGAGGATTTTTCTCCAGGCTTTCGTGATACATAGAAGGAAGAAATTTATGTATTAAGTCGGCGTTATTGAAAACAATAAAATTGAAATGGGGAGAGAGGGCTTGGCGTTAGTTTGAAGCGTCATTTCAATTCAGAGGAAAGTTTTACGAACCACTCCTTGATTTGGTTAAGATCAAATCACAATTAAATAACGGACAAAAACGTTCAAAGGTGTGGGACCACCCTAGCTTTCCTACATTTAACTAACTCTTGTTTCAACAACTGCCAATAATTTCCAAAAGCTGAAATGCTGTTGATGGCACATGTAAGGAAAATTGCATTCTGAAATTGAAAAAATATAATGAAATGTTGTTAAAACGCTGCAAATTCTTTTATAGGGGTTGATTATTCCTCTGGCCAGGAGCATGGAGACTCATTCCAATCGATTCAGCGTCCAAAAATTAGTGGAAAATGATACCCCACTCGCCTAGGTACCAGAAATCTCGAAAAACCGCTTCTGAATTAGGTAGATTAGATACCAATTTTGGCCCATAACCTCTTCCGGTAGGTGCCAATTGTTCTGGGACTCGTCCCATTTGATTCAGCGTCCAAAATTTAGTGGGAAATGATACTCCACGCGACTAGATTGTCGAAAATCCTTTATGAATCGGCCTCGCTGCGCTCTTCTGTTATACCAGTGTTATACAATGTCTATTTAGGATTTGAGTTATTTTAAGCGCATTTATTGATTCAAACAACAACAATTGAAGTCCTATTGGGGACCGAGGAGGGTGGTGCTAGATATTTGTTATAAATGTACGCTTACTGGGAATGCGGTAATGCGTTGAAGACCAATGCTTTTTGCTTTTGAGAGTTGCCGTTGTAATGACCTCGTCTGGTGGTTTCGATGTTGCCAACCAACTTTGGTCGGACTGAGTCCGGTCAACCGAATCAATTTGAAACAAGACAGATTTCATCCCTTTAGAATCTGTTCTGATGCCAGTGTCAGGTTGTTTTTTTACCGACGCGCTGCCAACGCTTTCCTTCACTTCCTTCGGCCCAGTGGTTTTAATTTCCATTTTTATAACCTCCAAGTTGACAGGATGAGTAGTTTTCTTCTGAACTAACCCGGACATTTGTGTTGATCTAAACGATACAAGTTGATATGACAGCCTGTACAGTGGCCCTTATGCGCCATTGTATTACCTCATTCTTACCTCACTAGTAGATAATACGGCATAGTGATCAAATACGACGTCGCAGCAACGAGTGTGATGCTCATAATGATATATTCATCAACGTGAACCGAAATATCCGGTTCGTGAAGAGTGTGAACTTCATCTGAAAATTTAACAAGCCCACAGACAACGTGACTCGATTTACTATTCACCAGATTTTGATAAAAGTAGAGAAAATGAAACTTTACCGTCATATTCTTGCAATAACCACGCAGTGATGCACATGGAGAGAACTTTCAAGACGAAAATAGTGTACCTTTGTTCATACGTCTGTAAGCTCCGTAAATGCCTAAATCAGAAAAGACATTTTTAAGATAAAAAATTTGAAAAACGTTGCAAATTCCTACGCAGGGGTTGGTTATTCCTCGGATCAGTAGCACGGAGACTCATTCCAATCGATTTAGCGTCCAAAAATTAGTGGAAAACGATACCCCACGCTCCTAAGTCGTCGAAAATGGGGGGGGGGGGGGCAGGTACGGGACCCATTTCAATCGATTCAGGGTCCAAAATTTAGTAGAAAATGATACCCCACACGCCTAGGTACCAGAAATCTTGAAAACACACATTCGAAATTGGTAGATAGGTACCAGATTTTGACCCATAACCTCTTCTGGTGGGTGCCAATCTTTCTGGGGCTCGTCTCATTGGATTCAGCGTTCAAAATTTAGTCGAAAACGAAACCCCACACGCCCATATTGCCAAAAACCATGAAAATCCATTTTTCGGAATAAAATTTTTGAAATCTACCCCTTCAGAAAAATGTCTACTATCAAAAACGCCCTGGACGGCGGACAGACATTTGCTTTTTTTGATCTAGACACCCTGGAACGTTCAGAAAAAAATTTGTGCCGAATCGGAGAGATTGAATTTTTTCATGAAAACAGAATACATGCATACAATACATAAATTCAAGGAATAACCAACCAAAAAGGCAACAACTACTTTCAAGTGTATCTGACAGTAACTGTTGTTTTAGTCAACTGCAAGTAGCACAAAACCTTTTATAATAACATTGTACCAACAAAAATTTGCCAATTGCCAACCTGAAGGGCAGTCTGATTCTGATTATACTAAATATGAAAGGAATGTTGTACTTGCGGCCCGAAAGGGCTTACTGCCAGTAGTCACCACATTCCAAAATATTGGTGTACAACTATATTTACATAGTAGCAACATTTTGTAGCCAACATTATTTTAAAACTTGAACTTACAGGCCGAAAATACTGAAAAAATGGTGAAGATTTCTAGTTTCTGACAGAAAAGCGTCTCGAAACTTGTGAGGCATCGCTTTTAGTCCTACGCTCAGGTTGGTGAATCTAAACGTTTTTATGTGTTTCACTCGAGAACTTTCGACGTCTGAGTCGATTCTAAACCATTTTTCAACGTTAGCGATGTACCACTGGTCTTGTTTTACGTCGAAAATCAAAATGTAATCGCAATACCTGCAATCAGAAGAGTTTTATTGTTTAACCGAGTGGAGACAGTACAGTCTCTAGGCGTTAGTTGTCGCTGTACCACCCACTCTTCCGCTGGTTTTTTCAAACTAGTTTTCAGTCATAGCCTAACATAACCATTATGCGGCAGAATTTCGAGTCAGGTCGCTACTCGGCCACAGTTCTTACCCGTTTGGTTCTGTACAGTGTTAATGTTTGAGGTTAGCAGCCTTCAGAAGGTCGATTCTACAACTCATCTGCAACAATGTGCTGCGAATTCTATCACAGGGGTGAAATTTAATTTTTGCATGAAAACATAAGTTGATTATTCAAGCAATAACCAACCAAAATGTGTCTCCAGGACTTGACTTCTTGGAGGGATCGTTTCCGAGTTCACGATTGTTTTCGTGTCTTCGTCCTGACGTCACTAAAACGGCCACAACTCCCTTAATTCACAAGATAATTCCAAATTCAAGTAGGGAATAGCGTCAAATTTCCCTTCTGATGGAATCATAACGTCTCCAATAATTGAGAACTGGTATTTACTAATTCAGCTTCAAGTTAGGAAATGATTGAAAACTTGAAACCTTGCCAACTCTCAGCCGGGCAAAGGAAACATTTTCTTCAGAAAAATTGCCGCGTTCATTCGTGGAGAAACTTACCAGCTTCCGAACGGTATATTCTAATATTTTCTTGTGACATAATTTAAGAGAATTAATGTCGTTTGAAGTGGAAAAAAGAGACCTTTGTAGCAAAATCTTGGCTTTCCCTCAAGTTGAAAGGTACGCCGACCATTGAACTATTTTTCAAGCTAAATTGAATTGTGGCACTCTTCTGAGGCTCCGGGAATAGGTTTCGACATTTTTACCCATCCCATAAAACAGGTGTTTCAGACTCTGTGGACAAAAACATGAAAACCCCTAACGAGCGCCGACAGCTCGTTGTCGGCTCTATTTTTAAAAATTATTGTTATCAGCATTAAAAATGATCTTCTTCTTTTACTATGAATTTTGTTTTACACTCCACTAATTTCTTATAAATTACAATTCAATTCAGCATGAAAAAAGTTCAATAGTCGGCACTTACTATTCAACTTCATGAGAAAAACACGTTTTTCCCGCAATGTTTTCTCTTTTTCCAACTTGAAACGTTGAACGTCATTTTCTCCCTTCAGGAAAGGAGGCTAAGGAAGTTTTTCCGCATATTAACAGGGGAATTTTCCCGGAAAAAATGTTTCCATGGCAAGGTTTTAAGTTTTCAATCATTTCCTAACTTTAGGCTGAATTAGTGAATACCAGTACTCAATTGTTAGACATTGGGGGGCCCTTCAGGAGGGAAATGTGACGCTTTTTCCAACGGTGTACTCAGATTTCAAGATTATCTTGTGAAATAAGGGTGTTATGACTGTATTGAAACACGAAGCCTCTAAAAAGACAAGTCCTGGAGACACCTTTTGTTGCAAATGAGTTGTAGAATCGACTAACCATAAACGTTAACAACCTGTATAGCTTCGGACTCCCCATATATTTCCTGTCATGCCTCTTGTGAGAGGTCGCAATTCAAACGACCCCGAGATATTTGAGAATAATACATCGAGCAGCCCAAAAGTGATTGTTGGTTTCAAAATAAAGATGCGGTTCGATTTTACAGTTTTACCGGTACATCTTCTAGATAACTTCCTACAGATAAGACCAAATTTGAATACCTTTCAGGAGGGTAAACTCATTTTGACTCACCATTCGGACAAACAAGCGTGATCGTGCCAAATAATAACTGAAGAAATTCTTCCCAACTGGCTCACTGGTGACAATGTAGAACCAGTCGTCGTTGAAAGCACGAAAAGTTTTATTCTTTTTGCTCTTCAGCAGGTGAACCTGAACATTATTAAAACACGTGATGAAAATCATCGAATAAACGCGCAAATTCTTATTCTTCGGACCAGGCTTATACAATTTCCATCATTAAAGCGTCACTCTCCGAGGGTCAATCAGGACCCATCTCATTGGATTCAGGACCAGTGTAGTGGATGATATCCCCACTCGCTAGGTACCAAATCAAACGTTTTGAATTAGGTAGATAGATACCAAATTTGTCCCATAACCTCTTCCGGTGGGGGTCAATCGTTTCGGGACCCGTCTCATTGGATTCAGTATTTAAAATTTAGTGGAAACTAATACCTCACAAGCCTAGCCCTCTGAATATTCGAAAAATCCATTTTCAAAAACACATTTGACCCACCCCCACCCTTACCCAATTTGACCCGATTGGGCTGAACTTTTTTTGAGACCAACTAAACCCAGAAACGGGTCTTGGACCAAAATTTCAGATTTTTAGAAATTTTTCTACTATTTTTGCATGAAAACAGGTTGATCATTCATCACCAACCAAAAAAAAAAAACTAATTTGTACCTTTACAACAACAAAATTCTTGAAATAATTTATACCAGCTTGATCACTCGTTATGCACGCGGCATAAGAGTTGATTGAGTTCGTTGCTAGCTCAAAAATTCCACCTATTGCTGTGAAACCTCATTCTATAGTGGTAGTAAGTGGATTTATTGGGGCAAAGTACCGCAATTTCCAATAAGAATTCCTTCATTATACCTACGTTACGAATAAAGACCATTCCTAAAATGGATTGGTTCGAAGAGCTATGTCGTACCTTTAAAAACATCAGATTACTCGTCCGAAATGTTACAGCATCGCCCAATGACAAAATTGTTCGTGTTGAGACAACAATTCAAGGTTACAAAGAACCTATTTTACAAAGAAGAAGAAAATACGGTGGCTAGTAACATAATTTTGGACGCTGAATCCAATGAACTGGGTCCAGGAACTAACCAGAAGAAGTTATGGGTCAAAATGGGTATCTATCTACCCATTTTGAATATGTGTTTTCGATATTTATGGTACCTAGGCGTGTGGGGTATCATTTTCCACTAAATTTTGGACGCTGAATCAATTGGAATGTGTCCGAGACACTCTGCACCCTTGTTTTTATCTGCTCCTGGTCCGAGGAATATCAACCCCGTTTTAGTTGTCTTCCGTATCGCTTACCCTAGTGGATGAGGAGAGTCCGACGACTTTAATGGCCACATTTGCCATCGTACCAGCAGCTACATTCTTTCCGGTGTACACTCCAATAATGAGAGGATACGAATCTTTCACGTAGGCATCTTCAATCAAGATGAGAGCCGGCTAAAACGGATACAGTTTTTTAAAATATTTATCATTTCTAAGCGTATATTGACATAGAATGACACAGAGAACTAACATGCCTCCTGCGAAGCCAATCAGATACGATGAAAGCAGCAATCAAAAGAATGATGATGAGTCCCAAAACAACTGGAATGACCGTTTGCGAAATATCAGGACCGACTGGAAACGTAGCTTCAATAGGGCTGATGAGAATTTTCGTAAGACTAACGTAATCTGCTCTGGCAAAGATGAAACCAAATTCCTCGCAGTCGCAATCAATCACCTTGAATTCACCCTCCTGAATTCCCTGGAAGAAGAAATGTAATCGTCAATAATCGCAGCACAATCGCTACAATGATAGTTTTGGATCAAGTACAAGAATTGTGCAAGAATATCAAGAAATATTCTTTTACCGTACACCTCTTCCTGCCCCGGGTAAAAGTAGGTTCTTGCACTTCGCATATGTCGACGTTGTCTTTTATGTGGAACTCAGCTGGGATGTTTGCAGGCGTCTAGAAGATTCAACAAAATCCAAAATTGATATTGAGAGTAGTAGAAATTTAATATATTCCTGGCAAAATAGCCAGATACAGGGAGATCCTCTAGAAACACATGGAATTACTGAATCACTCCAAGAAGTACTAAGCTTTGTCAGAGTTCTCTTCAGCTTATTAGTGAATAAATCAAACGTTGTGTTCAATAAAAGTTCTCTTCAGCTCGTAGGAAATCCCTCTTGCCCAATTTAAAGTTTGTTTTGCACTTCCGTCGCAAAAATATGACCCCTGACACCCCTCATTTCGGTATATTATTTAATAACTATTATGATTGAATAATAACCATCTTCTTTATTATTTACGCCTGAAATTGATCTCTTTCATTAGTCTATACACACGGGTTGGTTATTCCTCGGACCAGGTGCATGGAGACTCATTTCTTCAACATGGGGAAAATGGGGGAAACAGTGGGCGTGGCAAACCCATTCCAATCAATTCAGGGTCCAAAATTTAGTGGAAAATTATACCCCACACGCCTAGGTACCAGAAATCTCAAAAACACACATTCGAAATGGGTAAATAAGTACCCATTTAGACTCAAACCTCATCCAGAGGGCGCTAATCGTTCCGGGACCCATTTTATTGGATTCAACGCCCAAGATTTAGCGGAAAATGACACCCCACACGCTTGGTCATGGGTCAAAATGGCCATCTATCCACCCATTTTGAATATGTGTTTTCGAGATATCTGGTACCTAGGCGTGTGGAATATCATTTGCCGGTAAATTTTAAACGCTGAATTCAATGAGATGGGTCCCGGAACGATTGTCGCGCTCACCGAAAGGGGTTAGGGTCAAAATGGGTATCTATCAACATATTTCTACATATTCTTTTCTTCTGGTACCAAGGCGTGTGGGGTATCATTTTCAACTAAATTTTAGACGCTAGATCGATTGGAATGGGTCAGTGAGACTTCACACTGGTTTCCCCCCATTTTCACACTTTCAAACACTTTATAGGCTCTTGTTGGTCCCAAACCAATTGCCGCACACAGGAATTGGCTACAGGTCTAGGAAGACACAACAGGAAGAACATACAGCTATTATTGCCCAGCCATACAGCAATGAAAGAAGTACGTACTTCATTAGTTAGGACGATCCCAAAGTAAAAGTAGACAGGTCGATCAAAAGCGTTCGGACCAGAGTAATTGCGTTTATGCTCATGGTAATCGTGTTCGGTGTCTTGATGCCCAGAGCTGTCCACTCCTCCAGGTTTCGCCTCTTTGGTGTCCACTTTTATCCGCAATTCGTAGTGTTTCAAGCTTTCGTCCCATTTTCCTACTTGCTCCGATGGTTTATCCGTGTCTTCAATGCCCGGAAGAGTCTCATAGCTCACGACGACCTGTGACCAACCATACAGGTCGTTTTTAAATGTCAAAATCGCTCACGACCTTTAAACAAGGAGGACAACTTTCCAAAATCCGCTGCATCAGAAATTTAATAATGAAATTCTGGTTTTGAGAGTCTACATGCAGTACTCGGGTAATAACTACCCGGTAAAGAGTACCTACCATATTAAAATAAATCACCAAAATCTATTCCATAACTTTGCATTTGCCCAAACAATGACTTTCTTCCTTATTCTAACCAGCAGAAAACCCTGCAATCCATTCTAGAATGGGGTGTTCACATGATTAGAGAAATATATCTTGATTTTGGTGAGAATCTGTTTTTGAGGTTACCAATGCCTCTGTTCTCACTTAGACACAAAAAACCAAAATACAGGGTGGGGCTGGGAAGTATCCCTAGTTTTGAGATGACAATGTGAGCAGTGGGGCATGCTGGTAGAGTGGGGATAGGCTTGAATGACGCTATAGCTTAAAAAGTTTCAGTTGGTAGCCCTGCCAGTTGTAGACATGGCTTGGACGATTGAGCAACGCGCCTTTGCCGTCACTGCACCACTTGCTTTTACCACACTGGGAAATCAATCGCCTGGTGAACATTCCCTTAGAAATAGCCACGGCATATTTTGCTCATATGGTTTCAGCAAGATGGTGCCTTGGTGCCACAGCCCATGCACCATGGCAGAAAACCCTACAATTCCTTCTAGAATGGGGTTATCACATTATTATTGAAATATACCTATCCAGACTGTGGTGAAAATCTACTTTAGAGGTTAACAAAGCCTCTGATCTCATGTTGACACAAAACCTAGAACACAGAGTGGGGCAAGGAAGTAACGTAAGTAGTTTTGAGATGAGTAGTGCTGGAATGAGGCTTGAATGAAGCTATAGCTTTAAAAGTTTCAGTTGGTAGCCGTCAGTCGTAAACATGGCTTGGTCGATTGAGCAAAGGCTTGGTTGATTGACCAACACGTCACCACATTGGGAAATCAACCATCTGGGGAACATTTCCCTTGAAACAGCCATGGCGAATTTGCGCATATGGCTAGAAATTCCATGGCTGCTGTAAATGTGGCCTAGGCAATTGATTTCCCAGTGTGGTTAACAAGAGGTGCAGTGACGGCAAAAGCGCGTTGCTCAATTGACCATGCCATGCCAACTGACAGGGCCACCAACTAAAACTTTTTAAGTTAGTTCATTTGAGCCTATCCCCACTCTTCCAGCATGCCCCCATACTCACAACGTCATTTCAAAAATAGGGATACTTCCCTGCCACACCCTGAACATACCTACTTATACAAGTACACATCTACATCATCAGCGAAGCTTGCTTGGTCTGAAATAGTTTCATTTGAAAATCCCCTCTCTAATTAGACAACTGGATTCTCACTTCTCAGCATGAGTGTTCTGAATGTTTTGTAATTATACAATAGATATTGCCACCCACTCTACACGGCTTTAACACACTATAATGAATATATAATCCTGATTATGGAACAAAATTTCTCACCTTCAACGGGATCTGCTCTCTCGTAAATATTCTCAAATCCCAAACGTCAAAACGGCTCGGTAGGGTGAATTTATATACGTTGTAGTACTTGAGTCTATCGTCGGGGTCGCTTGGCCTCAAGAGGGTGTCGTTGAACGTTTGGATTCTACTGAAATTGGCTATTTCTCCGTCCACCATAACCTGAAAGTTCCAAAATGAATGAGTGATGCAAAATACTTGCTATGACGCTCAGACGAAGATCCCTTGTTAAAGAGGAAAGATCATGGGATGACGTTCCGAATGGTCATTGCACAGCAAGATAGTCCTTATTTACTAGCGAGTGTCATAACCAGTCTAGATCTAAACAATCTGCATGACTTTTTTCAGGATAGGCTCTGTGTTGCTTCTACAGCGCCTCGTGGCACCCACTACAGGAACGACTGGTTACACCATAACCTCCAAGATAAAGTCAACGAAACCATGGGGCTCAAAAAGAGGTGCCCATTACGAAAGGATACCATATGATAATGCTGAGGGAGAGGATATTGGACTCCATGACGTCAATGACTCATTACGGAAGGCTCAAACGCACATCCAAAGTCATCGGAATAATGGCGTTTTGAAGTACTATGAAGTCATTTACAAGTATAAAGTACTCGTATGTATAACATTTTTCTCACATGGAGTAGAAGAAAAATAAGTTAAACTAAACTGAAATTACACCCTTTCACCTGGCACCTTCCAACTCAGATCTGTTCCCGAGATGATTATTGCAAGTATCTACAGAGTGTTAACGTTTAAGGTTAGCAGCCATGTCTGTATCACCAAGTGTACGCATTTTTAGTTAGGAAAGGCCCCTCCGCGAAATATCAGAACTTATGGTTTTCCTATGGCTCTGAGTATGAGAATTCTGTAATAAATACTTTTTTCGTACTTGTTGATGGATTTATCAAAACAGCACATCAATACTTTCAGAAAATGTTGGCAGTAGAGCTGAATGACGAAATTCCGTGGCACAACAATCAATTTAAAATCAATTAACGACATCAGTGAATCCTTCCTAACCCATAGTTTGATCCCTGAATTACACCCTTCTGCCATTAATTATAAATTATAAGTTAGCTTACCGGGTGGATAGGTGATTATTGGAGACGTTGAGTTTTGATGCTAAGAGAGATTTGAAAAAAATGAGAATGCTGTAAAGCTGAGTCCAATGAGGCCAATGTAAACTTAAAACAACACGTATGCTATTTGAAGAAAAAAAAACTGTGTTCCGTTTGAAAGCAATGTCAAAAACTTAAGTTGGTTATTCAAGGAATAACCACCGAAAATGTAGTAATTCAAAATGCCTGTTGGCAATGATCAGTATCCGATATACTGGGGGCTTTGCAAATATTTTCATAACTTTTTCTTCCAATGCTTCAGTTCTATATTAAATCCTTCCCCAAACCGTCACATCAGCTTCATTTGCCACAGGTAATCACTTCATTAGTCACCACACCACAAAGAGAACGAACAAGAAAAGTGAAAACACGACACGAGATAAACAAGCTGAGTTTGACCTTTGACGTCTCAGAGAAAAGCTTGTCGTAACGCGAAATTTTGTGGTGCGCAGGTCGCGCTACCTGCCGGATGAATGATAAACCTACTGTACATGACGTCCAAGGGCGAGTTGCTATCTAGTTAAAACGCTGCAATTCGTTCGCAAGGGTTGGTCATTTTTTGAACCAGGAGCATGGAGACTATATCCAATCGATTCAGTGTCCTAAATTTAATGGAAAATGATACCCACATGCCTAGACCGCTGAAAATCTCGAAAATCCATTTTTCAAAAAACACATTTTGACCCACCCCCACCCCTTACCACAATTTGGTCCGATTGGGCTGAAAACTTTTGAGGACCAACTATACCCAAAAACAGGTTCCTGACTCAAATTTCAGACTTTTAGATAATTTTTTACTACCAATATCGGCGTGGACGGCGAACGGCGAATGGACATTCCCTTATTTTGATATAGAAACGTCCAGAAAAAATTTTGGGCCAAATCGGAAAGATTTAATTGAATTGAAATGAATTTAATTTATTGACAACACAGGTTGACTATTCAATGAATAACCAACCAAAAGTGGGAGTTAACTACTGTTGATTAGAGGGCATCATTTAGAGAGGCTTGGAAATAAATCATTTATCTATGCGTGATGATGATTATGTTCACTCTTAATTGAGACAATCGTGCTTTCTTATTCATGAATCTTGCATTGGGGAGATGTTTAGTTTTGAATAAAACGCACGATTTCGGTCGACTATTTCAACAGAAAATAACTACTTTTGAAAAATGCGGTAAGGACAGCTTCTATTTACCACGAAGCTCAGGCCAAAGTCAAAAAAACTATTTTGCCAGATGCAGAGATGTGGTTTTAATAAATCCCTCTTCATTTATGGAAGTTGCACATAATTTATAAGCAACATTCTGAGCGTTCTTCCACAGTATGTTTCCCACTGTCTAGAACGGTCAGGTTTTTGTTAAACAAATTAGAAAGAAACCTACTGTTTTCTCGCTTCCCAAATTAAATTTCTCTATGAAATTGCAAATGAGCCTGTTATTGCGGGTACATACTCGTACATTCACACAAAACCGGATTTTTTCCTTCAGCGTTGAAATTCTAGAAAGTACGGTGAATAATGTGTATTCATGATCCAAAACGAACTCCTAGAAATCCTAAGAAACCGCAATGTTAGCAATTTCAAGGGGAAATCCAGGTTGGAAAGCAAGAAAACAGTATGTTTCCCTGTAGTTTGTTCGTCAAAAACCGGGCAATACACATTCTATACACTGCGTACTGAGGGAGAACATGACAAATACCAAGTGGGGAATAATACTGTAGAAGAACAATGTTGATCTTAAATTGGTACAACTTTCATAAATGCAAAAGATGTATTTAGTGAAGAATTCTCTCAAGTTTACAGAGCCTTGAGGAATCTATTAATTCTGATAATACGTGAAATGGTTTTTTAAACTAAAAATTCGTACACTTCGTCCATCTACAGAACATGTTCTTAGTATAAACTGTCAACTGAACAGTCCAGGCATTAACATACTGGCAGTGTAACCCTATATTTCCTCCCATCGGGTAATCGGTCATAAACGGTTCCGTTCCCATTGATGAGCCTGAAGTAAATTAGTGGTCCAATTTCAGGATCGGCTTTCCGGTTCCTCGTTGCAAATGCCTGTTGTAAACGCGCTCATGAAAATTATTTAGGTAATTTGTTTTTTTCTGGTTTTATTAGTCAATTTATTTTCCCTACTGATTGATAGTAACATGATCACTCACCACAAAAACTAACTCTTTATCTTCCAAAGATGGAACATTATTCGTCGATGGCAGGCGTAGAGAAAGGTAGTTCATCCACTTGTCTACTTCGTCCTTGGCGCCCTTGCCGTCGTGGCCTCTTGGTCCAAAAATGTAATTGGCCAATTCGGAAAAATGTTCCCCTTCGTTACTTCTATTGAGAGCTTGGCTAATACCTTGGTATGTGGAACGCTACAAACAGGAACACACAAAAACTTTCAGCGTTGCAGTAGGAGCAGGAATCTGAGGCATATTGATACAGTAATGTTAATGTGTAACTTAGGTACTAGAAATGATCAAAATTCATCACAGAAATCTAAAAGAAAGTAATTGTGGAGGCTTCCCCTGTAAGCGAATTTTTGTGTTTTTCCCTAATATCTTCTCAATGGATGCAATTGATCATCCATCCATCTATAGCTTATCGGTAATGAAAAGAATACAATAGGAGTTGCTGCCTGGCAAAGAAGAAGCAAACAAAATGGAGGGAAATTTCCCAATTTGTACGATTTTTCTCCCCTACAAGTGTCAGCACTGAATCAACTCACAAAAATTGATAAGCACCGCTCTGATAGTAGATTAATCTTCTATGGTATAATTCCTATTTCAAAACGAATGCAAACATAAATAATGCTTGCCAATTTATATGCTTTACATCACTCTCATCCAAAGATCGGTCAGACAAGCTCCTAGTCAAACAAGCTAGTCGAACACAATTATTTATGAGAAGTCCCCAAATGTAACTGGTGGTTCCACAACCTCAAAATCAAACAACAAATCTTCTAGAAAATCTCATTGAATACCATAACATGAAAACGACAGTTAACAATCAACCAGTGTTGCAAATGCAACAGCAACATATTCCCCTTTTTATCCAGGTGCTCAGCTTTAATGTGCCTCTTCTCTGCCAGGCAGCAACTCCTATGTATTCTTTTCATTACTGACAAGCTATAGACGCACAGAATACATATGAACTGAAGGTTCACTCAATTTAAACTTCCCCCTGGTACACAGCAGCGATCCTGGTGGCTGTCCACTGTAACTATCACATAAGTAGGTTGCCTGTCAGTGGCCTATGGTAATCTAGTTGCTATATGGTACTGTGATTTTTTGTGACCCCGAAAAAGTCGATATTTCATAGTCAATGTACATATTTTCACCCATACCCTCAGCTGGCGAACTTTGAGGATAAACTAGAGTCAAAAGAGAATCAACAAATGAACAAATTTTGAAGGTTACAACTAGGAGAGCACGCTTCAAGAGCTGTGCGTAATCCATTGCAAGGATCAAGAGTCCGAAACCACTAAAAATTGCTATGAGCCGTCTGGAAAACTTGGTCAACTACTGCGCAGGCGGTCCGCGAGAGCGCACTGCCATCGTGCGTGAACCCTACAGGGAAATATCGAGCAGAGACAGTGTTGATTATTTTTTGACTCTAGTTTATCCTCGAAGCTTACCAATCAAGGGTATGAGCAAAAATTTGGACTTTGAATGGAATTGGACTTTGAATTTGGACCTGGGCGTAGATAGTAACATTTTCATCCCAATTTTGGAAGCCTATTCAATTGAGATGGTAAAATTTCCGCAATTATTAAAATATTTTCCCTCCTTTTGAGTTTCCATGCCTGACTCTGATTCATGCATACTTCTCATCATCTTCTTTGTCTAGGTATTTTCAGTTTCAGGACAAGAGGGCAATCGAAAGATTACTACATGCTGAGCAACAAATCTTCTCTAAATGGTGTTCAATTTACACTCTCACTCAAGAATTGAAGACAACTCACTACGCTCCACATCCTAGAGACACTCCTTCCTACGACTCTAATACCGTAGAACAGAATCGTCCACGTTGGGAGTGCCTTCGCAATTTCGTGAATAACTTTCAGTTTGAGCACCGATCCCTTATTCGCCTGAAATCATAACCATCAAGAATTACGTTTAGTGGAAACTTTTAGGGAGCAAATGAACATCCATTTACATGGGTGGCTTCAGACAATGCACCCATAGATGCTGACTTGATTCGTTTTCATGCGTTAAAATACGCTGCATAATATATCACTTTCATCATTCGTTAACATTACAATATCATACACTCCAACCTATTTCACCTTGATGTCCAATTCGGCTTCCATCAGTTCTCGATGTAGAGACCATTTCAAATGTTTCTTCATTTCCCGGATTGCAGTGCCCTGAATGTGTGCCAAATTCCAAGCTTTGATCATACACCTGAAAACAAAATACGGGAATAGGAAAATTATTTCTGTCGACTTGAATTTTTTAATTACCAGAACAAAAATCCAACAAAATTGTTTTTAAAACGACCGTTAAATTGAACTTTTTGGTAATGGTAGGTGCAAAGGACACGACTCAAACGCTTTCAATCAGCTCATCAGCAGCCTCTCATAGGAATTGGGCTGCTTCAGTTTCAATAAGATGTGTACTTAGTTGAAAGTAATCATGTCATTCATACTCAAAATGAGTCGATTCCCTCCCTTTTGGTCATTTTCTCAGTTTCAGTTGACTGTGTACAAATGATTCTTAAACATTCATTCAGTTCCTGTTCATGGCTACTCAGATTTTTTGTATAACCAACAATTTCACTTAAGATACGCTCTTAGCTGTACAAACACAAGCCTCAGAAAGCTCTTACTCAAAAATATCCCCAGGCAAAAATTTTGGCAGTAATGTGCTCGGTTCTGTGCGGCTCAGGTTGTGAACGAAGACAGCAGCTCGGTATAGCAGTTCCATGGAATCAAACTGCATATCGACCCAGTTGTGAAATACAAATTCAGTCACTTCGACATTCCCATTTTCCATACCCTCAAGCCCTCGGTAGTTTTCGTGAAAATTCACGAGTTTCTCCATCGCATTCCCTTCGGCTGAGAAGAATGCCATTGTCAACGTTGAGAGTATCGAGTGGACGTTCGATAACTGCAAATCCTGTAACTGGAGGAGAAAAGGGGGATCAGTTAATTTTATTCATCAAATTATTTTCTTGAAATAAATAGTTTTTTCCAAGTTAATCCTTCTGTAGTGAGAACTATTCCTGAGAACTTTTGGAGTTCAGAAGTACAGAAAAACGCTAGTTCCACGCCCATCGTCTGTCTTCTACATTCTCATTTATGTACCAATGCCAAACCAATACATCAAATCATAAAAGAGAAACTTCTCATATTTTCTCATTAGAGAAAAGTGTCCTTATCAATAAGTCTCGCTTCCTTTTGATCCCTCTTTCTGAAGATTCACTTTAGAAGAGGATGAACCCGACTGGAAAATAGCCCGGAAACGACTCATTTCGATAATGCTTTTGAATTCTTCTCATTCTGAGTGGAATTTATAAATCGTTGTCCCATAGCTGCTGAGGAGAGCCTACTACAGGTACTTGGGTCGGTACACATGCTCAGATTACCGCTAAAGACAATCTGTAGGTTTGTTTTTCTCTTTTCTCCGATGAATTGCGTAGTTCTCTTGAGTTTGGTCACTACTTCTAATCGACACCCTCTCTTATCACGTTTCTATTCAGCCGAAAAAGTGCCAGTAGCAAGCATATGCTCTTGTGCTCTTGAATGCCAGTGAGAATGGTGTTTATCGTGCGATTGATTCGCTAAAGGGCGGATCTAGTCCAGGTTGAGACGAAATAGATTTTAAAATTTTGTAAAAATTTGTTAAGTAAACCGATGGCACATTCAATTAATCTCAGTTTTGGGTCAGGTATTATTCCAACATCGTCAGTCCAACATGAAATAGGCCGTGGTTGTTCTTCTGTTCATGGAAAACAGGCAGTAAAAACTCATTGTATCAACTACCGTCCAATCTCTTTGCTATGTACAGTACCTAAAATAATAGAAATCTCGAAGGAAATGAATTGTTGAGTAGCAACTAATACGGATTCCGAAAGACTTTTAGCTCACAGGACGCAGTTTCTCGTTTAAGCTCTCACGTAATTAACGATTTAGATAAGGGTGTTAAGCCATTAGCAGTTTTCCTTGATTTAAAAAGCTTTTGATAGCACTTCCCATGACCTTTATTTTTAAGAAAATGGCCAGGAAGTGGATAGGGTTCACTGGCGTGGTTAAACAGCTATTTAAGCAATCGCCAGCAAATTGTCAAAATAAATGGCATAAAACGCGACAAAATAGAACTATGTGGGTGGGAACAGTCCTGGGGCCGGTACTCTTCCGAATCTATTAAAATAGGTTGGTAGACTTGGGTATTCCAGGATGTACAGTTTACTGAGCCTGTGTACTATGTGCTGTTGCAAGATTACACCCGCACCAGTCTCCTGGGCAACCAGCATTACAAGGTCAATGACAGGCTGAGGGTCACTCTCAAACATTCATGCATCGTATCAAATTGGCTGGAACCTTCCCCTTTGCTCGAGACAACACGTCGAGTTCCCAGAACCAGGGAAGACTCAAGAAGGTTCTCGGCCAAGGGAGCCAGCATAACAAGGGACCGAGGAACGCCACAGAGTGCAGTTCAGTTTGGAGTCCAAATATAGATTCTTCCTGTTATAAATTGTGCCTTGTGATTGTGTAAGAGTGTGAATGAGGACAGTGTCTTTGAGTGAACAATTTTAATAAATTATTTACAAAGAACATAAATCGTTACAGTACTCAACACATGGAAACTTGCTGATTGATTTATTGTTACTTTTAGTAGAAGACCAGATATCAGTGCTCTTGAGAGCCTTGAAACGTTAACAAAATACTTTAAGGGAGGAGAAATGGCTGTTGGTGGCAGTGGCTAAAACTCAGCTAATTTTAAAAATGATTATCAAATGCCTACTTGATTCATGTGAGCTATGACGGCAGATCTTTCTTTCAAACTTGTCCTCCAGACGACTTTCTTCCTTCCTGATTGATTGGTTTGGGTAGACTTGTAGGGCACCAGCCCTTCGTAAAACCAGTGTACAGCATCAGTTAAAAAGTCTTTTGTGTTTCCCAAAGAATAGAACCAGAACAATGAATCCAGCTCAGTGTGGCTCGAGGAGGGAACCTGGAGCAAAAGAAAGGCTTCATATTACCTAGTGACTGCATTCTTAAGTTACTTCAGATTGCATATGTAAGTATGCAAGCTCACCTTCATAATCTAACTATACATACCATAACCTAACACTATGTTCTAATAGTACATAGCTATTAGAACATCTCACCACAAAATTGATTTTTCCACATTCTTGAACATCCTGGGCGTTTGAAAGACACATGACCACAGGCGGGCCAAGAAGATGTGGAAGACAGTCCATAACCCGCTGTTGTTAGCTCAGTGTCAAAGACGCTCAACACAAGGCTCTCTGTGATCAATCAGTAACAATGAGATTAAAATCAATGAACAACATCCTGTCCAACCCAGCTGGAGTTTGGCCTTGCTGAGTCCGTTTTGGCCAGCTGGGATTAACGCCCCTTTGGCTCTAACTGGACATCATCAGAAGCCATCATGCATCAGCTCCCCCCCCCCCCTTCCCCGACTGCAATAATGGCTCTGTTCACCTGTTGGCAGATGACTCAGTATAATCTTAAATTCATGTTCTATTGAGCGGATAGACTTTTTTCAATTTTTCATCCAACTGCAACATTGCAGGACTTAGTAACAGCTCCTATCCTTCTTTGACTCTCCCAGAGATGGGGATTAGAGACTGGTACTACCAGGGACAGATTAGTAGAAGTTGGCTCTGATGATGGCCACTCACGTTGTAGTACGCTTTCTACATCTTTAGGACCGAACATAGTTTAATTTTGCCCTCTCAGATCAATGAAACTATGAAAGAGTTGCTACTACTCCTTATCATCATGAAAGCTTTAGTAACGAGCCAGATAATTTCCTCCAAGATTTTCCAGTGCATAGAACTGAGGATATTAGTGGAACATTATATCCAATTAATCAATTATAAAGGTTATTGATAGATGCAATATTGGTATAGACTCGTAAACCATTGACACTCCGTCTTTTCTGGAAAATCTTATTAAAAGCTTTGAATCATTGCTCTACATTCCTTCCCTTTTGTACTGGTTAATTGTGTAGGTGTGCATTGACCACTTCAGCACAACCATGCTGCTCTGGATTCAAGAAAAGTCACGCAGTGACAGAGATGGAGGTGGATTCACTATATTGGAGACATCCATTTTGACGAGCCAAAAGAACATCAAATCAAATGATAAGTACCAGCCAGTACCTACACACGTCTATCACCATGATTGTAATGATTATCAAACCTTTTATATCTGGGTTTACTTCAGCTAAGACGTGAATTAGCGGAGGGTGAAGAACTTCATATGGTTTAGTCAGAACATAATGAAAGGACCCTGATCCGTCGGAAGAAGAAACGTATTCGTAACTGTCAATAATAAACTTCAAAACAGCTGTCTCCAGTTGTATCGTCGAAGAGAGTTGCGTTCCTGAGATACATCAGACGGGTTTTAGCTTGGATCTTTCCATTGCCAAAAATTAATCTTTCTGAAAGGGAATGCTCACCCATATTTACAGTCAGAGTCATGACGGACACTTCCTTCTTAGTGTCAAACTTCATTCCATCGATCCATATGCACCTTGACGAGGTTAGTGGTTTGAACGCTTCCACAGGCTTTATAACATGCTCTGGCACTGGTTTTTCATCGATGAGTACATTCCAAGTCATCCTGCCTGGTATGTAGGGAATTGTTGTACCAAATACTACAACCCTCTTAGTGATGTCCACAGGCTGACAGTTGTATTGGCACCTAGAGTGAAGGACATGATTGGAAATTTATACTCAAGGTAATGATTTTTGTGAGGAACACTTTTATAGTAAGAAATAATAGGCAATGCTACGAAAAACGGAAATTAGTCAAAATCTGTTTGTGAGACATCTCTTGTTTTGTTCAATAGGAGATTTGTTCCAACTGGTTGAGTTCTCTGAATGGGCAGGTTTCTCACTCAGTCAGGTTACAACTGAATTTTCATGAAAAAAAAAAAAAAAAAAAAAAAAAAACCAAACAGCAAATAGGTTGGAAAAGGTCAACCACCCAACACAACCGGGAAGACAAGTTGCCCACACTGGAACGCTGCAAAAGGTACAGTCTACCTCAACACTCAAACTCGAGTTGCACAACTCTATGCGCTGGAATGGGCACAAGCACAACCTGCACAATCCTATGCTTTCAAGAGTCTGGAGGCAGAAAGCACAGGAGTGGACCTGTCATAGGCTGTATCACATGGTAGGCCTGTCTGTGCATCTTGCAATGGTAAGCCAATCAGAGGCTTGCGTCCCTGCCAAATGGCAAGTTGCCGCTAGAGAACTCAACAGCATCACTGACGGCATCATAGTCCTTATTGAATCACAAAGTGTGCCGATAATGATACTTCAGCAAGCATCCTGTAAGTTTGTATATATTCTTCTACACATTTCAGTTTCACTGATAATCTGTTACGTTATTCATTTTGGTGTCCATATTTGGATGAAAAAGACAGCATAAACATTGTACACACTTTTGTGTCCCTCAACAATGCAGCACAACTGAAACATTTTATTTACCTGCCTTTTCATTTGAATGCATTTATTCCTTCTATGTTAAAATTGTGAACATAGAAGGAATAAATTATTGTAATACTATTGTGGTTGTTCATGTTTTCAATTCCTACAGCTGATTGATCTGGGCCTAGAGGTCTGTAGACCTGGCCAGGCCCTCCTTCCTGGTAAATGTTGCAAATTATGATCATCATGTTTTCAGATGCCACATTTTGTCATTTCAGGAACCTGATTCAACGCCTACAGAATTAACTGTTAACAGCAGTCAAAAAACAATAGCTCTAGATGAACAATTTGTGCTGGCTTTGCATGTTCGCAACTTTTGACATGGAGTTTGGTAGTGTTGCAAGGCAGAAAGGATTGTCTGCCATGATACAGCCTCAAGGCTCTAATGATTTACAAGTTTTTTCTCTTGGTCAACTATTGACTTCAAATAACAAATGAATCGTTATTTTGGTACCAAATGTATGGGATTAGCTTCAATGGGCCTTACATATACAGGTCATTCTCCCATTTCATGCAAAATCAAGTCCCTAGGAGATCACGGTTTTTTCATGAAAATTTCTGAGTGTTCTTGATTCATTACATCTTCTGGGCCCTTTCTCCTATGTTTTCAGTCAGTTTTGAGTTAGATGATGACAGTCTTCCATCCACAAAATCAAATCTAAAATGCTCAAACCTAATTCCCTCACATGTCCCCTGACACGAGTTTCCAACTCTGAAGGCCAATAAGACCCTGTACCTTTTTAAAGATAATTTTTGATCTTTTCTGGCAGATTTGTTAGGTTCTGAAGTGATGATTCCTACAGAAGATTATAAAAGGCATCTGTCTCACCTCAAGACAGGTGCTTCTCCTGAAAATCTTAATTTAGTTTACTGTACTTACTTACACAATCATTATTGCAGGATCTCGCTTCTGAAAAGAGACCTTTATCCCAAAATTATAATACCGAGGCTTCGAGATGAAATGTCGTACTGTGATGTTGAACTTATAAACTGTATTGCAAGGATGATTAAACTTTCGGATGCCTGGCACTGAAAACAAATTAAAAAATCTCTGATGAAGCTGAAGGAAATTACTTATCTTTGAAAATATGATGTATTAAAAGTCCTGTCCTCGGCGTACTGTGCATATAATGTATACGTGTTATCGACACGATAAAAAACAATCCACGAAATGTAGAGCAACCCCCTGTGAACAGGAAAGTGTGTCCTAAAAAATAAAGAACGTCTCAATGACATGTGGACTACCATGCAAGCGTTTTCAATGTTTTCAAACCTTCTATAAATATTTCTACTTTTTACCTTCCCTAAGTGCTACCAGACGAAATGATCTCGTAACTTGCTACAAATATACCTAACAAAGATAATTCCAGATTTCCTAGACGGGGAGTTGGCTACCAAAAGACTAACTTTTGTGCTAAATGTTCCTCTTTTCTTGCATGGAATTCTCCTATTCTATTCACCAAACTGAGAACACCCAATGTACCCGTATTCATATGCCTGATTCTTGAGGACAATCGCCTTTATTGGGCCTGAGTCGATTGCCATTACATGTTCACTATAAAGCATTGTAACCTCTTCTTGCCATAAGTACCTAAGGACTTTGTCGGTGGCTCATGTCGTGCTTGAGCATTATGTTTGTTTCCTCTGTGCCTGAGCAATGTTGACTAAAAGTAGGTGCTAGTTAGTGTAAGCAGCCAAACGCCAATCCACTGGCAGGGGGACCCTGAGCAGCTGGAGGTTGTCCCCACAGCTGTCTGAGCCAATTGGCCCACCTGCTGGCTCTACATAGGAGTGGAGGATCGGGCTTGAATAGAGCTGCAGCACCATTGAGAAGTGTGATCCATAATCCTGAAGGGAGTAGACATGGCAATAACTAGAATCTACCTTCAGTGAATGATAACCAGATACTGTAGACATTGAACAGCACTGCATCAAAGCTGTGGATAGCTTTGGACCCACAAGACTGTACCAGTACTCAGCAGCTGCCAAGAACCTGCTAGTGGGATACCCCTGGAACCACTGCTGTAGCTGTACCAGGCACGGGGGGGGGGGGGAAGCTTACACTATCTAGTGCTAACTTAGAATGTCAGCAAGATAAAATAGGTGCTTTCAAGGACGAAAACTGCCTAACTGGATACCTTCAGTGTCCTTCTCGTCGCATTCGGGATCCTCTGGATGATCGCACGAGATGATAAAATTCATTTCGGAAATTTTCATGCTTGGGTTAAGTGATTCGAAGTCAATGGCTAACAGGTGGAAGCATGAAGCTGTACCAGCAGTCCCTCCAATTGCGCCAACATTCATCCTGCCAAGTTCCACTTCAATCCAGCACTGCCAAGGTTTGAATAATATATATCTTTAGGTATAATTTAATTGGTATATCATTGGTAGATCTAATCAGGTGTTGAAGCGCTGTAGAACTTGAAACAGTAAATCAGTGCTGGTGCTGTGCGCATACTTACTGTTCTTCCAAAAACAAACGGCATACTATGTCTGTTAGGTAGTTTGTGGTTCCATACAGCTAGAAGACATGCAAATAAACGCATACCTACTGCTGGTAAGGAATGTGGCTATGCTCAATCGTTCCTGATATTGACGTACCCTGCCAAAGACCCGTTGAAATGTCATTCCTCCAAAGTGTGGTGGGTCTCCTTGTATCACGACTTCCACAACAATCATTTGCTTTCCATCGTTGAAGAATGTTGGTGGGAACACAACAAGCCTCCGATTCTCAAAGTCGGGATACTCCACGGGAACTGGGTCGTATTGACCTGCAGATGATTGTCAAAGTGAACGAAGAACGTTAGTAACAGTTTGTGATTGTGGTGACATGGCCTACAAGACTGTAAAGAGACGAATCTAGGCACGTGGGACGTGTCAATAATCTGATAACACGTTCACTGAGTCTCACAATCACTAGTTTGCAGAACTCCTGTGCTGATTTTCAGGAGAAGAAAACACAAAGCCAACCTTTACCCGAAAAATAGGGAAACAAATATAGAAAAATAAGGCAGCTAACTGAGTGCGTCCCAAGTTTTTCGTTGTTGTACCCATAATGTTTCAGAAACAAGGGTGTGCTACAAGAAGGGCCCAGTGCTGGGCCATTCTGCGCAATGACGTCACTCTCGACTGACCAGCTTCGCCCAATCCCTGTTCACTATACTCAACAGATGGCAGTTTCACCTATTCTACTGTAACTACAATTCGATCCTCAATCATTCAATTGAAAAGGGTTGGTGTATGCAAAAACTGAAAGGTTCAACTTAGGTTCTCTAAAAATTAAAACCATAAGAGTAAATACTATAAAATAGCAAACAAATTGGACAACAATCGCGAGGAGAAGGCTGGTGCAGGGCGAAGTTTTCAAAGAGAGGATTTCTGTGGTGAGTGATGGTGGTATGGAGGTTTTCGTAGGTCTCCTTGATGACTTCCTCGACTTCTGGGATGTCCAAATCGCGGTGAAGCACAGAATTCCTGACAAACTATGTGGCCGACGTCATTATCCTGAGGGCTTTGTTTTGCTGTATTTGTATTCTTTTGATTTGGCTATTACTTGCCGACCCATAGAGCCCAGAGGAATATTGCCAGATTGGTCGTACTAGAGAGAGATAGAGTAGTCGTTCGTTTGTGAGAGAGAGAGAGGAGAATGAGTCTTTTTACAATTTTACGAATGTGTGGTGAGAAGGTCATTCATTTGCCGATTGTATCCCCGAGATAGCGAGTGGACTCATTCACTGGCACAGTGACACTGCTGAGGAGGATAGGATCAACATGAAAGCGCCGCCGGTAAGCGAACATAACATGTGCTGATTTCTGTAGGACCTCAACTCGCCATTCTTCATTCCACTCCTGAATTGGTGCTGGCTAAGAGCTGACCGCTTAGCCATTGACGTCTCTACAGAGAATGGCGACGTCGCCCGCGAACATTGTCATTGAGTTGGATGGGCTGGTTGGCAGGTCACGAATATATGAGGTAGAGAATTGGCCCCAGCACACTTCCCTAAGGAACTCCGGCTCTGATGGCAGTTCCACATCTCACTCTAAATGACCTGTTTGTCAGGAAGGACTGCAATAGTCGGGAAGGATGTCCTTGATTTTCTTGAGGACCCCGTCCTGCTATACATGGTCAACCGCGAGTTCGGTTTGGGCAAAAAGACCTGGAGAATTTCATCAAGGATTCTGTGGAGTTGTTGAGGACAGTCCAGAAAGCACAGTCGTTTTGGCAGAACGAGTCTCTAATATCTTAGCATGCAGCGTGAGTAAGCTAGTAGGGCGGTAGCTCTTGGGATCTTTGGATATTTTGGTTTAATATTGTTGCTCTAAAATACCTCGGTCCTAGTGAGAATGAGTCTTTTGATCCCTCAACTGGAATGCTAAGGTGTCCAAGCCTTTTGATGGCTAGTTGTTCCACTTTTTGTAAAACCATTAGTTCGGTACTCAACTTATAAGGACCATGAAAATCAATGAAACACTTTTGATGATTTTCGCACATTTAAAAAAATGTTCACTTGGGGTTGTAGGACTATCCTTTGACGTCTCCATACACAATCGATTACGACTGATGTTTGTAGAACCACAATATGAATTTTGGTTCTTCCCACCACGATTGTACAGCCAGCAGGGGAAGGGAGCCCAACGAAAGGCGGGAAAAATCACTCCATAGATACAAATGGTGCGACGTGATTCCCTCACAGTAGTGATTTCGGTAAAGAGAAAATTGTTTTCATCTAACAACCGAGATTAAGCCTGATAATCGATTACATGTTTCAGGTACAATGTTACGTGGTTTATCATCCAATCCAAGTGATTGTAAATTAGAAATTTCGAAAATTGTTCCCCATATAAACAAGCATTTCCTTCAGACTAAGAGTATACACTTTTCGGAAGCTCGGTGAAAAGAAAGGATTTTCTTTTAGGACGCCATTTCTCAATCTATAAACAAAATCTACTTCTCGGGTTGATTGACGTTATACCTTCGAATCCAACATCTTTTTGGATAAACCAGCGGATCGAGACAAGCTTGGTGCCTTTACAGCTAGCAGGATCTCGGAAAAGATAACTTGAAATTGGAATTTTCTTCCCTCTTGAATACCTTTTCGCTTTTTGCCTCTCTGCACTGTACGAACAAGAAGAAACAGCGATAATTAAAATCGTAATGAATGTGCGGGAGGATTTATCTAGCATATACTGCAACATTGACACTAACCAACCATCGAAGTGCAATAACGATACACAACTGTTTTGCACTCTTCCTGCGATGTACGTGAACGACCAGTATTTCCATTTATATATAATAACCTCGGAATTATTCTTAGATAACAACCGCAGGTCGATAGAAACTTCCACAGTGTATCCTAATTCATCTGTCGTTCGTCGCGGACTTCTATACTTGACTATTTTCATGTCGTCGGTAGGTTCGCCGTAATATTTTTGGTCGAATAAGTATGACCAGTGTGCTGAAACGATGACAGAAGATTTAGAAAGGGTAGAACTATCAAAATGGTCAAATAAGTACCGATTCCCCAAAGAGCTGACTACATTTGCGACACCAATCCACACACACCGTTTTGATCAGCTAGAATTTTTCTAGAAATATGACTGTAAGAAAAGAAGAAGAGGTCCTCGACAATTTTCAGCAGAGGTACTTAAAACTGAGACAAGTTATAGGTGAAAATGGGTTTTTGGGGACGTAGAGGTGTGAGGTATCATGACTGAGGTCAACCTCTCCGATTGGCCCCAAAATTTGACAGTATAATTATGTTTCATTCGTTTTTGTGGATAGACAATTTTCTGAAAAACTTAAATTCTGATCAGAGACCTCTTTATAGGCTATAGCTGGTCCTTGAAACTATCCATTTTGGCCTAGATTTGAGGAGGGTATGGGTAAAAATGTGGTTTTAAAACTTGTTTTCGGGATTTTGGGGGCTTAGGCGTGTGGAGTATAATTTTCCTGAATCATGGACGCTGAATCGATTGGAATGAGTCCAAAACACTCTTATTATCCTCACTTGGATGTCTTTGAGATGACGTACTTCTTGCTGAATACAAATTTGGATTCTCTTCTGATCATTACGGACGGCTCTTTGCCATATGAAATGCTGGAGAGAGCTGGCCGTAATTTTCAGAAAAGGGTCCAAATTTGTGTCCAGCAATAAGAACGTCATCTCAAAGATATCTAAATATGGTATCCAGGTAATTTCCACAACTGCATTTAAAAATGGCTGCAAATTCTTTTACAGGGGTTGATTATTTCTCGGACCAGCAGCATGGGCCTCATTCTAATCAATTCAGCGTCCAAAAGTTAATGGAAAATGACAGCCCACACGCCTAGGTACCAGCAAACTCGACAACCCACTTTCAAAATAGGTAGGTAGATACCCATTTTGGCCCGAAACCTCTTCCGGTGGGCGCCAATCGTTCCCGCGTTGGATTCAGCGTCCAAGATTTAGTCGAAAATGACACCCCACTTGCCTGGATCGCCGATAATCTCGAAAATCCATTTTTTAAAATACACATTTTCAACATACACAACCTCCGTAACAACGGAATCCACACAAATCCAGAACAACGTGGAAAATATATGGCCCCACTCACCACCGTTTGGCAAGTAGTCGCACACTCGGATATCGTAAATGTTTGGATTTTCTTCCGAGTCTTTGATGCATTTAGCTTTCAAATTGCGCTTTTTGAAATGCTGTGACCGTATTGGAAAAAATTGTCGGCCGTCGGTGTGTTCTACAATCACTTTCACACCGCTTTCGACCGGTTGCAAAATCCCAGGTTGCGGTCCTGGATCGTAAATTAAGTAGAACGGATACTTGACACCATCCTTGGTCGTTTGAAGTTGTGTGTAAACGTAAATCTCATTTTTTGGATAGTCATTTGCATCTGAAAGGAGAAACACAAATTTCCCGTTACATATCGGCGAGAATTGGAGCAAACTGTCTGATTTCAGGAATTATTAAGTAAGTTATTTGGATGTGACCTTACCCTCATACTGGGACCGGTTGTAACTGCAATATTGGCCAAAATGCTCGTCCGAGCATTTGCAAAAAAAGCCGCCAAACGTAGGAACACAAGTGCCGCCATTGTGGCAGGTCACAAATTCACATATATTTCGTATTTCCTCGCAGTCATCGTCGTAAAAAAAATTTGAACCCATTTCATTGCAATAATAAGGACAGTTTGCCACAATAGACGGATCGCTCCTGTCAAATAACAAACTGATCCCCCTCAAGCACGGCCCACCACGACCACAAGCGCATTCAGGCGTTGCCGTATGAGAAGTAACTTCCACGAGAAAAATAGGAAATAGCAACGATAACTCGACCAATCTCACTGATGTCCACCGAATCATGATAACCAAATTCGCGTCCAACAGGTAGAAGGTTGTTTTCTCACGTCAGGTGACAGTCACAAGACGAGAATGGTAGAAGAACGACTGCATCTTGTGCCGCTTTCATCTTCTAATTAGTAAATATTAGGAATGAGGTAGCCATAGATGACACCGGAAAACTATAACTTGTTGCTAAAACGCTGCAAATCGTTCAAAAATAGTTGGTTACTCCTTGAAACGGGAGTTTCAATAGATACAGCGACAAACATTTAGTGGAAAATGATACCCTGTTGAAGCCTAGATACCCAATAATATTAAAAACCAACATTTGCAATAGGTAGGTACCCATTTTCTTCCATGGGTGGGCGCCAATCGGTCTGGAACCCATCACATTGGATTCCGCAGAATGTCCGTCCGCTGTCCACGCTGTTTGGTACTTATCTGAAAATTTCTCAAAATCTACCATTTTGGTCAGAGTCCTCCAGCTCTAGTTAGCCCTTGAAACTTTTCAGCCCGATTGGACCAAATTTGAGGAGGGTATAGGTAAAAAATGTGTTTTTTGAAAAATGGATTATCGAGATTTTTGGCGATCCAGGCGAGAGAGGCATCATTTTTAACTAAATTTTGGACACCACCATCACGTACTGTATCATCCTTGTATGAAAACAGTGTCAAAGGTTGTAGCATAAAAACTCTGCAAATTCATTCACAGGGGTTGAACATTCCAGGCGCATGACAAATTTAATTTAAACTACAAAAACTGACTAATTTAAATCGATTCGGCGTCCAATTCTTCCGGAGGGCGATAATCGTTCCGGGACCCACCTTATTGGATTCAGAGTCCAAAATTAGAAAAAAATAATACCCCACACGCTCAGATCGCCAAAAACCTCGAAAATCCATTTTTCAAAAAACACATTTTGATCTGGGGTTTTAAGGACCAGCAGAGCCAAAAACGGGTCCCTGACCAAAATTTCAGATTTTTAGAAAATTTTCTACTACCAAAATGGACGTGGACGGCAGACGGACATTCGCTAATTTTGATCTAGACACTTTAAAACGTCCAACCAGAACCAACCAAAACAAAATTAGACACCAAGCCTTTCACGTTGACCCAGTGAGAAAAATTATATAGACTTCATTCCACAAACTAACTCATCTACCATTCTTCTAAATTCTAGCTGTTCCAAAGCTGTAAAAGACAGGACAGAAAATTTGGGAATAATTAAAAAGTGATACCGTTTTTATTGCATCATAATAAATATTGTGAAATATAAACGCAAGATGATCGGAGTACGCTTCAAACAACATCGTCTTTTAAAATTAAATTTTCACTAGTACCTCCATAGCTTCAGCTAACTTGTCTAGTTCGCCCTTATTTTGAGACAACTTCTCTTGATTAATCGCGCGAACCTCTTCAGGGACTTTGACCTCGTAGTCTTTGGACGATATCGCTGATTCCAGTTTATTGATGCTTTGAATGAGGAATTCTTTCTTCTTCTCGAGTTTGGCAATCTCTTTTTGAGGGTCGATCA
The DNA here is from genome assembly GCA_019603395.1 of Cyrtorhinus lividipennis. Lineage (NCBI taxonomy): Eukaryota > Metazoa > Arthropoda > Insecta > Hemiptera > Miridae > Cyrtorhinus > Cyrtorhinus lividipennis. The sequence continues at coordinate 24,870,796 of CM034001.1, read as the reverse complement.
TACCCTACGGAAAAAAAAATTGAGAAGATATGAATCGATAAATGCCACTCGCAAACTGTATGGATGAGTGAGGTGAATTCTGCAAAATAAAAGTGATGTTTTCTAACTAATTTTGCCTTATAAACAGTTATATTGCGTCCAGGATTGGGATTTCCATACAAAATCAGGGATTAGTTGTGTACATGCTTCGACAGAGTTTAGGTCGGTTGTGAGGGGTCAGCTTATATAATTATAATTCTTTTAAAATAACAAAGTTCCCTAATTTGTCTAAAATTCGTAATTAGAAGCCATTTCGCAGAATTACGAATAATAATTATGTTCTCATTCTCTAGCTGAAAATCTAATCACTTTAAATGTAATTAGGATGAATACAGTTAAATTCAATTTTCAAGCATTTTTTAGAAACTGTTGTGAGTGCAATGCAACATTTTGTCCCAAATACAAAAACAAAAAAGTGAAAACACATTGAAAATGTTACCTTGAGGACGAGGAACACTTGGCATTTGTCGGAGACAGTTAGGATAGCACAACCGTCTGGGGCGGTCTCTGTACTGGTGAGCGATGAGCAACTGCTCAAAAGTGATATGAAGGAGGCAAAATTATTCACCAAATTCGTGGTGAATTCGTCCGAGGCTCTGAAATACGCTGAAAATGAGGAGAGAGATAGTTTGTGGTGAAAGAGTAATGAGTATTAGTACGTCGCTTATTACATTTGACGTTGATAAGGGTCTTAGAAGCTGTCTAAATTCAAATTTTGGGACTTTTGTTTGACTTTCATAGGAATATCCTTAAGACTGCTGATATCAATGCAGCAACACATCTACAGGTGGGTAGGTAGCGACCCCAAAGGCTGTCACAAACAAAATTTGCATAATCTAGGTTTCAGACTGCATGGGGGTGCAGATAGACCATCGGTCCAAGGTGTCACAAAGCTGAGATTTTATACCCTGGTGCACCGTATTCCGTATGACAATGGCTTTGCATGCGGCACCAGCAGAGCGCGCTGGTGCATCGCCCCCTTATATAAAGCCCAACCGCAGCCCTCGGGGTAGAGGATCCCGCAACCTCAACTTGCACAGGTCTCAACTATCCTGCTTAACCAGCCATTATCTCCCTTGTGTCGCCACACTGGGAGTTGCCTGTTGCAGTCTCTAGTTATAGTCAACCGAGCTGTCGTAAATCACCCACAATTACCCTCTCCTCAAAGTTAACCTCTCTGCCAACCATCGCCTCATCGATCTTCGAGCGGATTCCATTCGAAGACAGTATACATCCCGCGAATATTTGTGCCGCCCTTAAATGGACAAGGACTAGGACTAGATGGACTAGGACCCTAGATCTAGGCGTGTGGGGTATCATTTCCACTAAATTTTGGACGCTGAATCCAATGAAATGGGTCCCGGAACGATTGGCGCCCTCTGGATGAGGATTGGAATGGGTCTAGGACCCTAGGTGGTGTTCCCCAGCTAATGGTAGCCCCCTTTGTGAATTCGACAGAAGTACCCTTTACCCATTACTGGAAAACCGCAGTCAGTTCCCGATAGGACGTGATCACTGGGCAGAATGTTGGCTGTCTGCCGACTGACCATCGTCTTTTCGAGTCTGACTTCGGCTGCACTAACCGAGCAGTACCACCAGTAAGTACTGTTAGTTTAACCTCCCTTTAAAAAACCCTTTTTACAATAGCTTGAGGATTTTAGTCGGATTCTGACGCACAAATTTTGTGATTTATACGTCGACGACCGGAATAGATAAAATTAAGAAAGCTGCAAATTTACGTGACTACCATCCTAGGTTTATAAAATGTATGAATTGAAAAACAAATGAACTTCTTAAAACAGAAGATCAAAAAAGAAGGAAATGAAAAGAAGCCAACTCACCTTCGGTCTTAGAATTTCTTGGAATATTATAATCGGAACGAGCTGATCGTACTTTGTGGATGATTTTCTGCGCAAAGTCAACTTGTAATTCGAGCTCAACGTTTCGCCACAGATATTCCTCCTGTGGAATGATACAAACTCAAAATTCATTTCAAAATGTTCTTCAGCCTCCGAGAGCCTGCGTGTAACAGTCAACTTAAAAGTTTCTCCAGGTATATTTCTGATAGATTGAGTTGGAGTTTGTGGAAATTGAGTTCTTTAGCAAAAAGTCACTTCTGTGGACAGATTTCACGATTCGGCATCCAAAAGGCTGCAGAACGAGGACCGACAAATATAACCTAACTGAGTTAATGACAATTTGTCAAAGGATGAAGCAGTAAGGCAATAAATTACTCGCCTCTTCGGGGTATTTTGCTACACATATGCTCGGAGCTCTGGATCTATTGCCGTGGGGTAATCTTTGGTACAACTCCTCGGTGATGAAAGGCATGAATGGCGACAGCAACCTTAGACCAGTGTTGAGCGTGTAGTAGAGCGTATTCTGAGCCGCCAATATCTCCAGTTTGTCCCCACCGGCGAAGACTGGCTTCAGTGACTCCTACAAGTTACATAAAAGAGATTAATAGATTAGATATAACGGAGAGTTTCATCAGGGTTAGATGCTACCAGCAGCTAGTTGCTGAACTCACCAAGTAGACGTCGCAGAGGTCGTACAGCCACAAATTGTAACAAGCTGTGGTGGCAGATACGAAATCGTAGGATTCCAAAGCGTCGTTACAAGTCTGGACGGCAGCCGAGAGTCTGCTCAGCATCCACAGATCCAATGGGCTTTCGTTTCCTCTAACCTGTGAGAAAGATGATCTTAGTACATCTTTTGGTGGGGTGATCTATCTGGAGATGCGAAATACGTCAAATATGTCAACCCTGCCCGAACATCAATAGTTAGTAACATGAACGTATCGCTACCGCTTGAATTGTGTGTAAAAATGATTCAAAAAGTCCAGACTCAATTTTTGATTAGTTCAGTTACTACGTGGAAAAACAACAGAAGGTATACAGAAAGATTGTGATACTACTCAGCACACAGGGAATCAGGAACTACATTGACATCGCACATGCATGCAAGGCGGGATACAATCTCTCGATATAACATGCACAATAAAAGCAGAAGATGAAAGTATTTACCTTAAAAATCTCCTTAGGCGTAATTTTGTTAATATGCCTAAACCACCTATCTAGATGAGGAGAGTTGGAAGTATTCCACTGCCTACTATCAGCCACCGCGGCAACGAAAAAGTCACAACCAGACCTCTCGTGACCGTTCAAATAACTGTAATTCTCTAAAACGTTACAACACACACTTTCCCAACCCGAACCTTCACCGGAATGTTTCAATAGTAGAGACAATGTGACGGGATTTACGGAGATTTTGTCCGCGGACGCCGAGTCGCTCGAGGTGACGAAATCGTCGGTGAAGTACATAAGAGCGAATTTAACGGCATTCCAGAGCTTGTTGCAGAAAAATCGGTAGCCTTGAACTCGGAGGATGTCCAAATTGAGTGTTCGACCTGTAATGCAAACATTTAAAGGCGCCCAGTTAATAGAAACTATCAAATATAATAAATATTAATTGACGATGTACATCAGTAAGTAATCCAGCAAGTCAACTTTATTACAAAATTGTTGTTTTACGCGAGCAAACAGGCAAACAGCTAAAGGAGAATAATGTAATTTGTTCAGCGTCCACTGTTAAATTAACCGAAATGATTAAATTTATAATCTGAATCTAATGTATTCAATTTTGAGCTAAACTATAGTAAAACCTAAAATTCGACGATAAAACGCTATATTTCAACGAGTTAAGTCTCAGTTTCGACGAGTTGAGCATAAAATATGCTAAAAGTAGGAGGTTTTTTCCTATTTTTAATTTGATTTCATTGCTTTTTCAGGCCTTACATGCCTCTATCTCAAGAAAAGAGGCCAGTCGATGGCCGTTAAACCTCTCTGACTTGCCAATTTTTAGTTCTTATTAGCCTCTCTAGGCTAGAAGAGTGAGAAGTAGTGTTTTCAGTATTTTTTGAAACTTTTTTGAGCAGCACCTCCTTTATGTCATGGCCATGTTTCGGTTGGTAATTCCTTGAATTCATGCAGAAAGTCAATCTCTGCGATTCGGGCCAAAAACACCGAACGTTCAAGGTGTCTAGATCAAAACATAGGTTGATTATTCAAGGAATAACCAACCAAAAGTCAAATGTCCGTCCGCCGTCCGCGCCGTTTTTGGTAGTAGAAAAATTTCTAAAAATCTTAAATTTTGGTCAGGGGTCTGTTCCTGGTTCTAGTTGGCTCTCAAAACTTTTCAACTCGATCGGAACAAGTTTGGATGGAGTAGGGGTCAAAATGTGTATTTCGAAAAATGGATTTTCAAGATTTTCAGTGATATATGCGCATGGGGTATCATTTTCCACTAAATATTGGATGCTGAATCCAATGAGACAGGTCCCTGAACAATTGGCACCACCGGAAGACGTTGTGGACGCTGAATCGATTGAAATGAGCCTCCATGTGCCTGGTCCGAGGAATATCCAATCCGTGTGATTGAATTTGGAGCGTTTTTACTTGATTTTTAAGTGGATTTCCATGGAAAACCATTGAGCAAGAGTTGTAAACACCCGTTCCTACCACAACCAATCTATGATTCTGATCATGAGCAAGAACGGATTGTATGATTCGATGGCCATTGCTGTAGCCAATTTGACTCAGAAAAAACATAGGAAACTCCATATATTTAGGAGGTAACCCTTCACGCTGACGTGTAAAATCAATCGTGATTGAAATGAAAACAACGGACGCCATGTGAACTTTCCACTTCGACGAGTAAACCTCGGACTTCACACATGGAAACATAAGCGGAACAATTGACTCAGTACAATTCTATGCGTTTGATAAACCTATTCAATTGACGTGAAAACCTTTAAAAATGTACAAATAAACTGCACAATTTGATGCGTGTTTCCCTCATACAGTTTGACGAGTAAACTCTCCGAATTGATCCGTGAATTCCTCAAATTGATGAGTAAAACTCTAGTTTTGTAACTAATTCCAGGAATAATCTCTTCAGTCTCATTAGTAAAAAACGCCTTCCAATTTGTGCGCACCTTTGGATTTGATAGGCGAAACGTTTAGTTGGCCTAAGTATCAGGTTGGAAAGCGAACCTAGTCCAACTCATTACATTGGTGAAAAGTCGTACCTTGCGTCATGAATGCGAGTAAAGCGAACCGAAGAGCATCAGTTCCACATTCGGGAAGACCGTTGGGGAAGTCCTGCTTCTGTCCGGACAACGCCTTGTCGATTTCCTGCGGATCCAAATTACTATTCCTCAGCTGTTCGTGAAGACCTTCCAAAGTTATTCCCTCGATGACGTCCATCGGGTCGATCACGTTGCCGAGGGATTTACTCATCTTCCGGCCGTGAGCGTCTCTGACGATGGGATGCAGGAACACTGTTCTGCAGAGACGGAAAGCAACTGAAGATACAATATGCAAAATTTGGCCTGGAAGCCTAGCCGGTGATTACGAGGCACTTCACTTCAGAAATCATCCTCATTGCTTATAGCAGAGAAAAAATTCTAGTTTGGTGGTTAGGGTTATTAAAAAAGGTCGCACATTTACCTCCTCACATATAATTTACTCCAACGTTTCGCCAGGTCCAGGCCTGGCATCTCCAGGGAACATTTTAGCAACTCCAAATCCCTACAGGATGATATACACCACCAGTAACATTATTGAATGACAGTCTGTGGTTTATGCTTACACCTGACCATTATTCCGCCATAAACCACAAACTGTCCTCCAATAATGGTAACCCTAACCACCGAACAAGCACAAATGGAAGGTCAACCCAACAGAACAAAAAAATTGGTGAAGTGCGCCAGGTTATTATAATTAATCGGATTTTACTCACTTGAACGGTAATTTCCCCAGAAGCCTCTGTCCAAAGAAGACCATACGAGCTACCCAGAAAAATATGATGTCATGCCCCGTCTCCAGAAGCGTACCAGGATAAAACGCTTGAAGGTCTTGATTCTAGAAGTGAAAAACAGAGTTGGAAAGAAACATTATTGATGATACGAATATCATATGCTACCTAAATATGAATAATTTGGACCTTGGGATTCGCAGTTAACCGGTGGAGCGCTTATGGCGTCAAGGATGAGTGTCTAGGAGGCGGTTCAGGAGCTAACCCGTCTTGTTTTAACGGATTCAATCTCCATATTGATTCCATCTGTCTAGCAGATGTTTACAGACACATCCCCATCGACGCTCCACTTTGTTACTTGTTTTAAAAGTCAAGGAATTGAAATCTGATTACCTCTGATGGCCATCCGAAGATTGAGAAAGGGAAGAGCCCCGAAGAGAACCATGTGTCGAGAACGTCTTCGTCTTGTTTCAATACTATATTGTCGGGTTGTGTGCCGAATTTCTTGGCCGCCTTTGACCTGGCTTCCTCTTCCGTCCTGCCACTCACCCACAGCTCATTGTCGTCCTACAAATATGAGCGATTTAGCACCGGAAACGGTTCAACACGATATTTAGTCTCATTGCAAGCAGACTTACGGTAGTTGGCTTCGTCGGAGGTTTTTTGAATGTGACGTGATACGCTGGAATGCGATGACCCCACCAAAGCTGGCGAGAGATGCACCAGTCTCGAATGTTCGCCATCCAATAATGCCATGTCTTCTTATGGAAGTCGGGAATAATCTGGAGCTCGCCACTTTCAACGGCATTTAGGGCCTCTTGTGCCATCTTGTCACACCTCACATACCTAAGACAAAACAGGAATAAACGATAAATTAACGATAAATTTGAAAAAAAAAATTCTTTTTATTCTTGAGTTCTATGAATTGAAAATTTTCTCTGCTGCCCCTAATACAAGTGCTTCTCCAAGTTCTGGTCAAGCAGCATACTGGGAGTATGCTTCTAAAGACATAATTTATTCGGAAATTAGAAATAATTGCGAGAATACCCAGGCGATAATGACAGCCTACTGTAATGTACTCACCATTGCGGTTTGATAAGCGGCTCGACAATATCCTTCGACCGATTGCATACCGGAACGACCATAGGATTGTCTTTGATCTCCCTGAAGAGCCCTTTGACTTTGAGCTCTTGCAGAACGGCTTTTCGGGCATCAAACCTCTTCATGCCGACGAACTGTGAGCAGTCGCCGATGATTTTTCCTTCGTCGTCAAACACCGTGATCATCGGAAGGTTATGGCGTTTACCGACGTCGTAGTCGTTGTGGTCGTGCGCCGGACTCAATTTGACAGCACCTGCAGCACAGAACCCAAAATCCCGGTAACCGAATGTAAGGATCAAAACAACGAATCATAAAACAAAACCTTATTACCCACCAGTGCCAAATTCCATGTCAACAAAGTCGTCCAAAATCACAGGTATTTGCCGATCACAGAAGGGATGCTGAAGTTTTTTACCAGCTAAGGAGTTGTACCTGCGAAAATGAAGCGCTAATGAGAAGAAAGTATAGCAGCCATTGACAATGTAATCTGAGAGATCCTTTTTGGATTTATCTTCGCGGGTCGATAGTCACTTGACCGCCATCCACCAACGGCAAAAACAAAAACAATTACCCCATGGAAGAGAGGGAAGCATCCTTCCAAAGTTCATCTCCAACAAATCTTTTCCGGTACACAGATCACCGAAGGAAAGTTGAAGGAATGCCATCCCTTCCATCGTTCACTACAACCAATCACTTTGCGACTTCCACCCCGAAATTTTGAACCATGTGAGAATGCATGTAAGGATGCATTACCCGGTCGTCACTTGACCTGCATCTTCTCCCAAAACTCAATTTTACCAATCTCATCATAGTCCTGTATGATCTTAGAACCCTAGGTTCTAGGGCAGCACCTACCACAACTACACTGCATTGGTTTCAAAACCGAAATAATTCGCCATAAACCAACAGAAAATGGGACAGACATCAAACTCCTAACGACGATATACAAGAGCATCATAAATATACCTCTTATCGTTGGGGTGAACAGCAACCCCGGAGTCGGACAACATGGTTTCGATTCTGGTGGTAGCTACGACGATCTCCTCGTCGCTGTCGACAAACTTGTAGGCGAAATAGACTAAAACGCCAAATTCAACTTTGGCCGGGTAGCCGGGCACAGAGAGCAGCGTCCGACCAGTCAATTCCACCTTATCCACCTGCAAATCAATTTACGGATTTTCAACAATTCGACGGAATCGAAAATAATATTTGATGTTTCTATGCTTCCATTGGATTTTATTATCATGCAGGGTCGGGCAAAAGACATGAATCGGAATCGAAAGAAAATTACACCACCAAGATGGCGGCAATTTCGGGAACTTATCACTGCTGTTTGGCACATCTAAATTGGTATCACAGTAGTTTCCTCCCTGATTCTCCCCTTGAGCTGATCCAGAGTGCGAGGTTAATGTTTGAACCCTTTTTCCTTCAGGTAGCCCTTGAGAGAGAACATTCGCGCAGTGAACATTTGCCTCAGTTTGTCCAATATGCGCAGAAGCCCCTCCCTGTTGATCCAGGGGTCTATCAAATCAGTTTCCTCACTTAGCCCAGTTCGGGACCAAAAATATGTCCAGCATTGAAACATAGCTTGCTGTATTCACCGTTGCGGCCACCCATCTGGTACCCAGTAGCGGAATCCTGTTTGATTACAGCTCCAGAAAGGTGGAAGTGGGCCTCGTCGCTGCTAAAAAGTTGATGTTGCAGGGATTTGGTACGGCATTTCCTGTTAGGGATTTACAAGATTTAGGTAGTCACGGGCAAAAACGGGATTATGTGACAGTCACAATAAGACCCCTCTCATCATCGTACCCCTACCACATGCCGGTTCCTGGCCGTTCCAAACAGATTCACATCTTCTGCCCTGCCCTGTATAAAATATCCAACCTCAATATCGGAAATAGCGCTCTTCAAAGAGCACGACCAGTTGACGAGACGACTACTCCGGTAGATGTCCCCGTCTTCGTGGAGTTGTACGAACGCTTCGACCACGGCTTTGCACAATTTTTCATCCATCGTGAAAGCAGCTCGGTCCCAATCGAACGAAGAGCCCAATTTCTTCAATTGATGATAAATTCGATCACCTTTTCTGAAAGATGAAAAAGAGACGGTTTAAAGGTCATACATGAGTATTCTAAAGGCATAGATACACATCAGTTTGACTGAGCGAAAAAGTAAGTAAAAAACTGTACGATTATCTGAACTGAAGGTGTGTGGGAGGTCAGCCCTTCTTTTGTGAGTCGCAATTCAGTTGTGAAGAACTTTTGGATAATAAATTTATTAATTTGTGAAGTAATGGACCCAAAAAAGCAACGTTCTGTATGCTTGTAGAAGAGGAGCAATAGAAGAAGAGGCTGAGAGTCAGCAGAGGTTCACGAACACCGCGACAAGAACTGACCAAACTGCTGCGATTAACTGAGGAAACTGCGCAGTTTATCGGTTAACATGTAGAAACCTTTGCGTAAACTGTGCAGTTTCCTCAGTTAATCGCTCATATATGACGTCACACGTGATAAACTAAGCGTGTGTGGACCCCTAACATCATCTTCTGAGTGGACAGAGTCCAATGTGTTTCTCACCCCAATGCAAGGAAATGAGCCACATTTATAAGGAGAGCTCACCCCTTAGGTTATGCTTCCCCCCCCCCCCACTGCAAGCAGTGAGGATACAGTCAAACAGGCTGGAATGATTGTCCCTTCATTCAGCAGGGCTTGGATAGGGAGGAGTAACTACTTCCCCCAAGTACCGACTTGCGGTAGTTCGTGCGTTCTAGCTCGCACTACCACTTAAGCAGAGTGGTTCCCGAGTGTTGCATCTCAACTACCAGAGCCGGTCTGTATTGGTACATCCTACACGGATGTATGCAGCACAGGCCTTCCCATTTTAGGCACCTTCATTGGGTGAAGCCCTCTGGCTAGGGTATGCCTCAACCACGACCCCCGCAAACGGTCCATTATTTCGGACCGTAGTTTCCTACTTCAATTGGGGAGGCTGACCGGTGAGGCTTTGCCGAAGCATTGCCTCTGTGGCCAGGGACTCCCCCCCACCCGCGGTACCAGTTTGGAAGGATACGGGTTTGTCAGCACCCTGACGACCGTTACTTCCTATAAGGGCTAACTGGCTAATGGCCCCGTGACAGAGGCTTTGTACCTGTCACTACCGTTTCATGAAGTGCCAGAGGTTTCCCTCTTCTCCCCAAGCAGTCCAGATACCTGTTCCACTCAGAGAGTAGCACCTCATAGGACGCGGTCCCTTAGTATGGCCAGCATTTGTTACACCCTGCCGACCAGAGGGTGGACACTTAGTGGACAGCAGGACTCACTCTTTCTTCCACTCCCAGATTTTCTTGATAAAGGCCTCCCGGCCAACGTCGTGACGAGTTCGCTTTTCTTCGCGCCACAACTTCTTCTCAACGACGACCTGAGTCGCAATTCCAGCATGATCGCAGCCAGGGTTCCAGAGAGTCGTGGCCCCTTTCATTCGATGCCTGCAATTCAATTTATTGAAGATGATTGAGAACATCTAAAACTCCTTTGCATCCTCTTATCATACGTCCTTAATAGAAAGAAAAACTCAATGAGACCACAAATCATGAGAACAACCAATAGATAACATAAATACAACGCAGGTCCCAACCTAAGGGGAGATTTTTCATGGTTTTCAAAACTAAAAACTTCATTCTTTTCGCAGCTCAAATTTTTGGTTGAAATGCACTGTCGGGGGCCCCTTGATAACGCGCTTGATAAGGTGTCTAAACATCGATTTCGACTTCGAGATCACCGTATCGATGTTAATGTCATGATATGAGACAGCAGTTCTGACCCGGGCGGTCAGAACCAGGCGTTTTTATGAAGTAATTATAGCGTATATGTTTTTAATTTATTCATTTATGTGGATATGGATTTTCAATTATATCTGCGCATTTACTTAGGCAGTGACTTTTTGACGCGTTCATTGTGACGTCACAAAACTCGATTATCTCGCTTGACAGGACGTATTGATATATTAGGACGCCATGACAGGGGCCCCCGACAGTGCATACAAAAACCAATTCTTTTATTACCATCTCGTCAGAGAATCCTGAATGGCGTTTGTCAATGCGTGCCCAAGATGCAGAGAACCTGTTACGTTGGGAGGAGGAATCACCATGACGAACTTCCCCTTCGGATTATGGTCGACAATGGACTTTCCCTGAAAATCAAAACCATTTGTATTAGCTACTAACCGCTGTTAAACGTGGTCGCAAGTGTCCATTCTTTCTCCTAGTCAGAACTATTTTAGATATATTTTTTCGCTACGGGCGTCGAATTATCATAACTTGATAAATTCATAAATGTATGAAATAAGACAAATACTTCTTAATATGTCATACTTCAATACCATCATATTTTCACCACATTCTTCACATTAGTCACAGTAACATTCGCTTTATTATTCTTTTAAACAAGTCTTATAGGTTTCAGCTCTTTCATTTCTGCATCCAAACCATTATGATACCTGACTATTTGCAACAATTCATTGGAAAACAAATATTGACCAATTTTCGACCCATGGGTACACCCCATTGAAATTATTTAGCATAAGACTACAACGAACAATAGCACCAACTCACCCCGTATTCAGGTTTGAAGAAGCCTTGCTTCTCCCACCAAGAATACCATGCTGCTTCGACAAACTTTGGGCTGTAAGAGTCAGGTAGAGGACCTAATATGTCTTTCTTCTCGCCTTCAGGAGTGCTCGAGGTATACTCGATGGCAGCTGGGACATCTTTTTTCACTTCTTTCTTCTTTTCCTTTTTCTGAAACAAAACGAAAGACGTTTGAGGTTAAATGATGGATTGACACAACCCCAGGATAGGAAAGCACGGTCATTTAATGTCAGATTCTTCATGAATACGAGGATAGTGATGGCATTTTGTACTCGTAGTAAGGGTTGTAGAGAACATGCCCTCTAAATTTTAGTTTTGTTCGTGATGAACTTAATTCAAATCCAATCTATGTTGAATTTGACTTTGAAACCGGCTAAACTTAAGGTTATTCAACTTAATTTAGTCATTATGATGAGCGGTGATGTTCATATGTATCCAATCAGGCGATGTCTCACGTTCCTTCGATATGGAATCAGCTCAAACTTGTGAACAGATAGGAAGTCTTGGCTGAATAATCTGCCAGTTGAGAAATGCAGACGTCGTGTACCGACAACGAAATAACCTACGTCGTTAGATTTTGTCGAATCGTAGGGAGAACAGTGGAAGGAATGAAGAACTGAGGAGTGAAAGTATGCTTTGTCGACCAATCCCTATTTCAGTGAGATGGTGTAAAGATGTTACACAATTATTGCGAAACGTCACCTCTCAAAAATGCCCTTAAAAAGTATAAAATGACCAACATGTTATACCTCTGAGTTGTCTTTAGTAGGTTCAGCAGTCTGTTTCTCTTTTTTCTGTTTAAACTTCTCCAATTTGGCCAATTTCTTCGCCTCTTTTTCCAGCTGTTTTGGTGTTTTAGCTGGAACAGCCCCGTTGACGGGTTGCTCTTCCATGATGTGACGCGAAAACGACCGGTTGTCAAGCACTGAAAATGCACTGATGAGCAGTTTCTCGTCCTCAGAGCTTGGCAGTCTGATGTGACTTGACTAAATCCACGTTTTTACAAGTGGCAAGGAGATTCAAACCGTAAGTCGTAAGCTTACTGAACCACGACTACGGGTCTTGGTTATAACATAGGGAAGGTTTCGTTTGACTCAGAAGTAGCACACACGCGTGCTGTGCTGATTTCATTACATATCGATATTGACATATATCGATACTTTGGTTCAAATTGTCCGATAATCACTATTTGATGAATTCAAATGTTGACAATTTAAAAATAAGTTTTCAGACAGTTTTTGATTATCAAAGTCCTCAAGTTGGCAGCGTATTTGAAAATGAGTAACATGAAAGAATTGAAGCCTCTCAGATTCGGCCCAAAAAATTTTTTTATGGGCATTTCAAGGTGTCTAGATCGAAAAAGGTTAAATGTCAGTCCGCCGTACCCCGTCCGCGCCATTTTTGTTAGTAGAAAATTTTTCGTAAAATCTGAAATTTGGGTCAGGGGTCTGTTCCCGGCTCTAGTTGGTCCTCGAAACATTTCAGCCCGATCGGACTAAATTTGAGCGGGGTAGGGGTTAAAATGTGTTCTTTGAAAAATGGATTCTCGAGATGTTCGACGATCTGGGCGTGTGGGGTATCATTTTCCACTAAATTTTGAACGCCGAATCGATTGAAATGGGTCTAGGACCCGCTACCTCCACTGTTTTCCCCATTTTGATGAAATGAGTCTCCATGCGCCTGGTCCGAGGAATAATTAACCCCGTGAAAGAATTTGCAGCGTTTTTTGTTCTTGTTTTGGCAAAAAAAATGTTCCTTGTCTTGTCTATATTGTCAGCGTGCCTGATAGCTGTTTTGTGTATCGCTTAAATAATGTGAACCTGTCAGATTGTTTTTCTGGCCATGATTATGAAATAATTTAAGAAACCTGTTTATTGCGTTTATAAAAATAAAGCATATTTTCATTCTTCAGTCACTCATAACACGAGGAGTATCGATATCCATCCGAGTATCGATATCTACCAGGACAAACTAAATAGAATCTTGCTACTGAGGTTCAACAACGAACAAGAAGAAGGAAGAAGAATTAGTCAACACCGCTTGTGTTGTGCTGTCTCTGTTGTTTATGTACGATTTGATGTGATGTTGAATAAATAGCTATCTTGTGTTCACTTTTCGCTCTTAGGTCTATCATTTTTTGAATAATAAAGTGCATGAACACACTTAGCTGTTGGGGGAACGATCGTGCTTATGTTTTGGAAATTGGAACATGAATAATAAGTGCCGGTCCCCGCTGTGAGCTGTTGGCTCTGTAAGTTCATCGCTCTCACCACAATTATATCATTCCAGATTTTAATGGATTAGGTTCTACGCAGGTAGAATTAGTACATTTTATAATTTTTCCAGGGATTTCACCGCAACCCAGTACGCATAAGTGACATTTTGAATATGCAAGGAACAGGCTTGGAAGAACTGGGCGTCCCTGGTCAAAATTCTCTTCGTGAAGCCTTAACGAGCTGCACGGATCCATTGAAAGCAATTGAGGAATTTCAGGTAACCTTTTCCGAATGAAATAACTTAAGATGAGAGTGCTGTAAAGTCTGGGCGTGCAGAAATGATTGAAGCCCAAAGCTGTGAGGCGAAGTTTGAATTTCGTATTCTAGCTCTGAGGAATTTGTCGATACTAAAGAACGATTTCTTCATCTTTAACATAGATTATGCACAGATTGTCGGTAATCAATTTGACTTATCTAAAAACTATCGATTATCTCGCTTGACAGGACATATCGATATATTGGGGGCGCCATGACGCTATTAAGTGCATATTTACCCCAAAATTTAGTAGAAAATCGTAACCCACACGCCTTGGTCCCAGAAAACACATTTTTAACCATTACCTCTTTCAGTGGGTGCCAATCGTTCTGGTACCCTTTTCAGTATCCTAATCAGCATCCAAAAAGTAGTGGAAAATCATAACCCACGGGTCTAGGTACCAGAAATGCACCAGGGTTTAAATGCACTGTCGGGGGCGCCTTGATAACACGCTTGATAAGGCGTCTAAATATCGATATCGTCTTCGAGATCACTGTATCGATGTCCGTTACATTTATTTGGCGGTGACATATTTGCGCAGTTGGAAAATAAATACGGTTACATTTATTAGGCGCCTAGACCTAGCTCATTGTGTTCATTGTTTTGTATAATTCTTTGTGTCGTTGCTTCCAAATTAGACGGTTTTCCCTTTTTGTTGGAATGGAAGTGTTTAATTTGTTTTCTTTGGGGTGTTTGAGGCATGATCGGAAAGTGTGATTCAGATTTGTATGGATCTGGGATTGATTGCGAGAGCGTATGTGTGTCCTAAATGTAGGAAGAATATGTCTCTCTGACCATTTCCTTCAAAGCAAGATAGGTTAGAGTGGGTCTGCAGGACGAAAGCTGCTCCTTCCCATCGAGTGAAAAGGAGGAGTGTTTGGGAATGAATTAGCCTGGCGTGTTTGTTGAGATAGATGAGAGAAAGTTAGGGAAGCGTAAATTCAACCGTGGGAAGAGAATGACTGGTAAATGTGTGTTTGCTGGGGTGGAAAGAGGCACGAGTAAATTGTTTTTTCAGGGTTGTTAAAAGAAGGGATAAGGAGACTCTGTTAAACATTATTAACACCTGCATACTGCCTGGGACCTCCATCTATTCGGACTGTTGGAGGAGTAATCGTTTTAAAAACCCTGAAAATGATGTGCATACAAATTCCATTGAAGGTACATGGTCTTCAATCAAAAGGGGAATACCTAGTTGGATCGTCAGTGATCAATTTGACTAATCTAAAAACTATCGATTATCTCGCTTGACAGGACATATCGATATATTAGGGCGCCATGACAGTGCATATTTACCCCACATTTAGTGGAAAACTGTACCCCACACGCCTAGTCGTCAAACATCGGGTAAATGAGGAAAGAGTTGGTGTGGCAGGTTCTGGACCCTCAAATCGATTCAGGGTCCAAAATTTAGTGGACAATTACACCCCACACCCCTACATTGCCAATAATCTCGATAATTCATTTCTTGAAATACACATTTTGACCCCTCCCTGCCCAAATTTGGTTCGATTGGGTTCAAAAGTTTCAAGGACCAACTAGAGTCGGTAACGGGTCTCTGACCCAAATTTCAGAAAACCCCCTTGAGACTCCTTGAAACTCCCAGAAAAATTGTTTGGGCCGAATCGGAGAGATTGATATTGTGCTTAAAAACAGTGATCATTCGAGGAATAACCAAATAAAACACAAGTGTATCTACGGACGGTAGTACAGATAACGATATACAACAACAGCAACATAGATGCACAGGTTGCTGTTGTTGTTATAGAACAATTTTGTTTTTGTGCCGTTTATATTTACACAGCCATAGCCTGAAGATGTAAAAGTCATTTTGGAATGGTTACTGGAGTTGTTTGTACTTATATAAATAATAAATAATCCCTCTATCTCAATATTCTTAATCCTTGGAGTGTATGTAAGGTTCGATGGAAGTGAAACTATGATATCAGGAACTATCCTCCTCCGGACTCGAGTTTCTAGTCTATGTCGAAAGAAATCGATTGTTAGTTAGTTATATTGTTATTGCCTCAAAAGGTTTTAATTCGTGACAATCTGTTTTGTTATGACCAATGCAAAATGTCAACGGAAAATCACCTCGGCTTACCAGAAGAAGTGTTCGAACTGATTCTCCACCGATTGGACGTTCCTGACCTACTGTCATGCTGTCTTGTCTGCTCTGGTTGGAGAAACGCCGTCAACAGCAACCCTCTGTGGGAAAGACTTTGTCGACGAAACATTCATCAAGACCGCCTCAAGAAAGACGTATCAGTGTATCCACTCCGACTGTGGCAGGAACAATCGAAGTTTGAGTCGTCGTTGTTCAAATTGTGTCCGTGGAGATTGCGATTCGCCGAAGACGTCCAGTTGAAAATGAATTGGAAGTATGGAATCTTCTTGGAAGACGAGGTGTTCTTACAGTGTCAAACTCCGATGCATACTCTTGAAACTGATTACGATGTCATTTTGCAGCCTTTTTTGAGGAAACCGTCATTTGCTGTGTACGATTTACTAGCCGATCCGGTTGTGACCGATGTGATTGACTACGCCCTCTATCAGGCGATACCGGAGTCGTTTAAGCTAGTCAATAACGTGGCTGTGGTCGTCCAATGCACGCTTTTGCAAGTGTTTGTCAAAGACGATGATAATAATTTTGTGCTGAGATTGGTAGCTCTGTTTGATAAAGACGAAGTACATAGTCGGACGATACCTGCGGATTCGAACTTGCAGGATTGGTACATTTCAAATGGAGGATGCTACCCTTGTGACATCAGCGTCAGGTGCGACCACAACGGCAGCTACTTCGTGGGTATCTACTGTACAGACACGGATTTCTCCACGTCTGCCCTTCACATTTGGGATCTAAGATCTCGAACAAAGGCTGTAGCCGTGGCTTTGCCCGAAATTGAATCGTGCGAACGAGTTTTCGACGTGAGCGTTTCTCTTTTCAAGAACGTCGTTCACGTCATATTGGATTTGACCAGCCCACGTTACGGCACAACCTTCAACGCCATACACAGCTACGACATAGAAACTCGGGAATACAGGCAGATTCATTTCCAAGTAGACTACGCCATTCCGCTCATCCTCTTCACCGACGAACTGCTCATCACGACCAACTTCGAGATGGACACCATCCACTTCAATCACCTCAAAACCCAAACTGTGGCTCCTCCTTCGATAGAAACCTCTTCCACGATAGATTGCCGCACAATACAAGTTTTTGACAATCTACTCGCTTACACGGAATTCTCCTCCTGCACCAAAGTGACCGTCCACGACGTCAACGATCACAGAGTCGTCGACCATTTCCAGGTTCCTGGAGCCGGGTCTACCTACGGCGCGTACTCTCTGCACATATTCTTCAAGGACTTGATGCTCGTTGGGCTCTCAATGGAGGTGCATTTGCGGGACATCAAAAAGGGAGAATTAATTAGAGTGTTTGAATTATTGAATTTCATCTCACCGAATCCCGCATGCACGCAAATGTTGGTAGAAAAACCTGATGGTCAAATTTTTCGTTTTAACATTGAGAATTCTACTAGGCGATAACATATTTCCAAACGTTCCAAATCAATGCAAATGTGTTAAAATTAAAACAAATGCTCAGAATGATTCTACGTGTGCGCATACAGTAGAACTGTAAAGCGTAAACTCTATTGATCCTGTGATTTGAATAATAATTTGAATACAATATTCTGTCATATTCTGGTCCAAGTTCTTTCCTGTCCTTATTTCTGAACCGGACAAATTTTCCCTCGTCGTCAGAAATTCACCGGTTTCTAATTCAAGAGCCGACCTACTTCCTGCGGCCAATAAACAGAGAAAAAGCGAGGAGTCTCTGGTTGCTCAGGTTCTGGTTTATTATTCCTTATTAACCAACCACTGTTTTATTTGCAGTGTTTTGGTTGGTTATTCCTTGAATAATCTTGTTTTCACGCAGAAAGTCAGTCCAGAAAGTCCAGTTTTTCTGGACGTTTCAATGTGTCTAGATCAAAATTAGCAAATGTCCGTCCGCCGTCCACGCCGATTTTGGTAGTAGAAAATTTTCTAAAAATCTGAAATTTCGGTCAGGGGTCCGTTCACTGCTCTAGTTGGTCCTCGAAACTTTTCAATCCGATCGGACTAAATTTTGGTGGGGTAGGGGTCAAAATGTGTATTTTGAAAAATGGATTTTTGAGATTTTTTGCAATCTAGGTGTGTGGGGTATAATTTTCCACTAAATTTTGGACGCTGAATCCAATGAAAAGGGTCCCGGGACGATTGGCGCCCTTTGCTTGGGGTTATGGGTCAAAATGGGTAACTATCTACCCATTTCGAATGTGTTTTCGAGATTTCTGGTACTTAGGCGTGTGTGGTATCATTTTCCACTAAATTTTGGAACCTGAATCGATTTGAAGATTGATTTCCCCATGTTGAAGAAATGAATCTCCATGCGCCTGGTTCGAGGATTTTGCATACGTTTCATGATTTCCAAATCAAAAAGGTTGCAAACGTACTGTTTATGGTAGTGGACTATTTTCTAAGAATCTGAAATTTTGGTCAGGGACCTTGTTTTGGTTTTAATTGGTCCGAGAAATTTTGGGGTAGGGGTCGAAATGGGTACCTAACACCCTATATGTTTGTGTACCTTGGCGTGTGGGGTATTATTTGCCACTATTTTGGTAACTTTCCACTGTGTGTTGGACGTTTGATCGATTGAATAAGTCTGGTACACTCCACTTTAACTGTTTTCCCGATACTCTTGCTCCAAGAAATAACCAACCATTGTGTAATAATGAGCAGCGTGAAGAAACGCAACGAAACCGGGGTTGGTGATTCCTCGGACCAGGAGCATGGAGACTCGTTTCAATCGATTCAGCGTCCAAAATTTTGTGGGAAAATTATACCCATTCGAAATGTGTAGATAGATACCTATTTTGACCCATAACCTCATCCAGAGGGCGCTAATCGTCCCGGGACCCGTCTCATTGGATTCAGGGTCCAAAATTTAGTCGAAAATGACACCCCACACGCGTACATCGCCGAAAATCCATTTTTCGAATTAGACATTTTGACCCCTATTCCTCCAAATTTGGTTCGATCGGGGTGTACAGTTTCAAGAACCAGTTTTAGAACATCTACTACCAAAATCGGTGGACGGTTATTTTGTTCTAAACCTTAAAACGCTCAGAAAAAGTTTTGGGCCGATTGATTTTCTGCATGAAAATATTGGATTCAAGGAATAACCAACCAAAAAATCTTGGAGCCAATCGAAGAGGTTAAACTCCTCATGACATTGAGAACGATTACATAGGTTGTTTATTCCGGGAATTGTCATCCGAAATGGCCGACCGCCGTCCATAGCGTTTTTGGTGGTCGACCATTATGGTCAGGAAGTAATTGGTCCACAAAAATTAACTCTGCCATCGCCCATTGTGGCTGGGTGAATGACTGTAAACTTAGGATGCTTCATCTGTGATGCATTGGATTGATATGTCTGTTGTCAAGATCAATGTATCCTGACATATTTAATGTACACTAAGTGTTTTATGAATGATTCTTGATAGATTCACGAAACTGACACGTGATTGAGCAACTGATTGACTTGAGGCTTTGTTGGCCCTCGATCCCCTCGATCCCCTTATAATCGCGACCAACTCTCACCTTTGATATGCTTTCACTCCTATTCAATATCTGTTATGGATAATGGGTGATTTACTTGTACAGCTGGAGGGTGCCTGGGTTGGACAGCCCCTGAGAATTTTGCTAAAACCTGAAAAACATGTTGTGATGGGGGCGCCTGGGTTGGACAGCCCCAAGGGTGCCTGGGGTGGTCAGCCCTTGAGATGTTGTACTATGCCAAATATATGCATGATAGAAGGGGCGCCTGGGTTGGACAGCCCTTGAAATGTTACTCTATGTAAAAGTTATGATTTAGAGAAGGATCGTCTGGGTTGGACAGCCCCGAGGGTGCCTGGGGTGGTCAGCCCTCTGAATGTTAATCTGTGTACATTGTAAGCATTACACACAGGGGCGCCTGGGTTGGACAGCCCCTGAGAACAATGAGAAAGTCCAACCATGGATTGATCAATCACAAATGAATGTGAACAGTACCCGAAAACGTGCACATGGTAAGGCCACAACGTCCTGCCATGAAGACTCGTGTTCGACTGACTCTTTTCCACAAGGCACCAACATTCCCTATAGAGGGAGTGGTTGAAGCCCTTAGCAAACCTCCCCAGTGGAGGGAGTGAAGGCTCTTTATGCGTCCTCTCATCCTGTCCACTTTTTGTACTTTACAACCTTCCAAACTCGTCTGCTACCAAGGGAGACGACAATGTCCGCTCAGGTACCAGATGTAGGAACTGTATCTTCGGAAATCTTATACAAAGAAGATCAGGGTTTCATGTTCATATTCTTTGTACAGCTGGAAAATGGTATTCTCCTTCCATCCCTACGACAAATGCTGCCCCTTTTGGATCTCCACGGTCTCCGCAGATTGGACTTCCATACGTCAGTTCTCGAAGTGAGTTTGATTGACTGCCACATTTATTATTAACCGACTTGTTTCTGAATTTATTCGGGATTGCTGCTCTCTTTCAGGAACTTCGAGATAAGTTGGTGGCCCATATAAATGAATTGGGGCAGAAAGAAGGCAGAGAGAGGGATAAAATTCTGAAAGAATTGCTTCACAAAAGCTTCGCTCTGGTAAGGTTGAAAGCCCTTCGTCCCATCGTGATGTGTATTTTGAGAAATATACCTCATATTGACGACAAATACCTTCGCGTTTTGGTGAGTAACAATTTTGTCATTTTCCAGGTTTCGATCTTGAATGTCCTGAATCTTCTGATGTTGAACTATTTCTTCCAGGTGAGGGACAAGGAACTTTACATGGACACTGACACTGAAGTTAAGCGCCAAATTTGGAAAGACAACCAGTCGTTGTTTGGCGACGAAGTGTCTCCTTTGTTGACTCAGTATTGCAAAGAGAAAGAGCACATTCTCTTTGACCACCACAATCTGGCTAACCTGTTTTTTTCTCCGTCCCCCAAAGTGAGTATGCTTAGGATTCACAAGCAATGTTTGCCCTGAGGTGCAATAGTGTCACCGCACCAGCACCAGAAATACGAGGAAATCCATTGATTTTACGACTTATTTTGGTTGGTTATTCCTTGAATAACCTGTGTTTTCACTCAGAAAGTCAAGCTCTCTGATTCGGCCCAAAAATTGTTTCTGGGCGCTTCAAGGTGTTTAGATCAAAATAAGCTAATGTCCGTCCGTCGTGGCCCATGACAGTGTTCCCTGATTTTCAGCGTCTGATCATATTGAGGAGCCCTGCTCCATGGCTTCCCACGTAAACAGGCTACCCTGCCCTCAAGCTGAAGGGCGTAGGTGGGCTATGGAGTTTTTGGGACTTAGTGCTTTTGTGGCGGTTCTCACTCGCCTTGCCACATGGCATTACTGAACTTACAGGCATTTTGTAGAGGTTCCAATACAGGAAGACCCCACCTGTGTCCTCCGCACTGGCATTTTTCTTCACCCACTGTGTGTCTCCACAGTCCTGCAAGGGAGTCTCTTGCTAGAACGTTTTAGGTCGGGCGAGTACTCAATATTCCTCCCGTACCTGGATGAAACCTAAAATTTAACGTTAACTAGCCTAAACAGAAATATCACAGGTAAATCCCTTGCATTTAAGATCACAAAACATAAATATCACAGAAGCTGTATCACTACTTAGAGACCTAGTGGGAAGAGAGTACTTGTTATTCCTCCTTCCGGCAACAATAATCGTAGACCAACCCTGATCACACCCAGCACCTGGCCAGTAGGGAGGGGGAAAATCCATGCCAGCCTGCCGAGTCCACCCTTCCCTTAGTGGCTCACCTGAGTCCCGTTCTGTAGGGTGTTGCTAGCCCACGAGAGCCGACAACCTTGGAAATAAATTTAAAAATCCAAACAAAACCCATGTGCTAGAGACACCAAATTAAAAGCAAGAATAAGAATAAAAACCTAACAGTCTGCTGCCTTCCCGAAGACTGGCAGGGTCCCCCAACCAGCGACACATACATAGACTTGGAATCTGAAATTGTTGACAGGCATCCATTTCTGGCTCTAGTTGGTCCTCGAAACTTTTCAGCCCGATCGGACCAAATTTGGGCGGATGAGGGGTCAAGTCAATCTAGGCGTGTGGGGTGTCATTGTCGACCAAATTTTTGATGCGCATTCCAATGAGATAGGCCCCGTTTTGGAAGTAGATCCCTTGTTTATGACCTCAATGCAAGTTGTAATAGATTCCTGGGTAATTTTGCAGATTCTTTTCCAATATTTCAATTGGGTTGGCTTGCATTACACAGCCTAATAATATATTTTGGACTCCTGACGATGTATTTTAGGCAAATTCAGTTCCTGCTACTCAAAACCAGTTGTTAGGTTGGTAGCTTCTTTTATCATATCTCAGTTCCGATGGCCTTGCTGACAGATATTCAAGTATAATATTTTGTTTAGGGCCTGCGAAATTGTTCGATTCTGTAGGAAAAAACTCAGTATCGAAAGTAGATCTAGCATGGTTTTGACATCTCTTAATATCTACAGGTGAGAAGACAAGGCGAAGTCGTGCAGAAACTGGCACACATGATTGGCTCAAGTGTCAAGTTGTACGACATGGTCCTTCAATTTCTTCGAACTTTGTTCATCCGCACCAGAAATGTTCACTACTGTACACTAAGAGCCGAACTTCTCATGGCTCTTCATGATCTCGAAGTGCAGGTGAGAATTCAAGCTTAGGCATTGAAGCTTTTTTCTGTAATATTAGCGTCATTTTAACCGTTCAACATTTTCAGGACATCATATCCGTTGATCCTTGCCATAAGTTTACCTGGTGCCTTGACGCATGCATCAGAGAAAAAAATGTGGACATAAAACGATCTCGAGAGCTTCAGGTGAGTTGGAGGTTCCCTTTTAGGTTGTGTCGCGTATTCCTTTCGCCAACAATCATCGTCTACTTTTATACTCAATCTAGGGGTTCCTGGACGGTATCAAACGTGGGCAAGAGACAGTTCTGGGCGATCTTTCAATGACGTTATGTGATCCGTACGCGATCAACTTCCTTGCAACGAGCGCGATGAAGATTCTGCAACACGTCATCAACCAAGAAGGCTTGCCTAGAGTGAGTTCTCCATCTACAGGGTTGAGCGCGCAAGACAGATGGATTTATAAAGGGCGCCCTACCGGACTGAACGGTCGCATCTGGGGTGGGGTTCATTTGAAAGAGGGGATCGGGAAGTTTGCTTCAACACGCTCCTTCAGTTTCCAATATGTTGTGGTCTGTGGAACACCGTACGTACACTGAAGAAGACGTTGGCTCTGATGTTGTTCTTGAGGGCTTCTAGGGTCCTGGGACGATCATTGTAAACCTTGGATTTGAGGTAGCCCCAAAGGAAAAAATCGCAGGGGGCTAAATCTGGTGACCGCGCTGGCCAGTTCAAATCGCCTCTCAGGGACATGAGGCGCCCAGGGAACCTTCCTCTCAAAAAGTCCATCACTGTCCGTGCTGTGTGGGCGGTTGCCCCGTCCTGATGAAACCAGACGTCGTCCAGTTCCATTTCATCAATACAGGCAAGAAAAACTACTGATCCAATTTCTCGAAATTGCACACCATGCTGTTACCCTATCAGAGTGAAGAGGCCTCTGGTAGAGCTCTCTGGGGCTCGTTGCTTTCCAGTAGTGCATCAGCTCCTTCAGTTTCCAATATGTTGTGGTTTGTAGAACACTGTCCGTTTTGCGTTAGAGCCTATTTCGAGAACGCCCGCTCTGGTCGTCGGCGTGCAACGTGCTTTCCGTTTGAGGTTCAATATCTCCCCCTGCGGCCCTCTTCCGGATCGAAATCGCTTTCTTTCGTGGGTAAGATCGTTTGAGACGAGTGGTGATGTGTCTACAATCAGAAGGGAGCGTCAGAATCCAGTCACTCCTCCAGAAAACATCGAGAGAGTTCGAGCCGCCATTCAACAGTCTCCCAGGCGGTCAATTTGGAAACAGTCACAAGTTCTTGGCATTTCAAAGGCGGTCCATGCATCGAATAATTAGAGAACTGGGTTGAGCCTGAGAGCTACTCAAATCCAAGGTTAAATGATCGTAGGATCCCTGATGAAGCCCTCAAGACGGGCAACAACATCATGAGCCAACATCGCCAAACTACCCATTTAGCCCTGGATTTTTTCTGTGGGTATTCTCCAGGTGCAATGTTGACCTAGAGCATCAAGAACTTCAGAGCAACATGCCAAACTACCATTGACTGCTCAGTGTACAAAAACTTTGGAAACGTCTTCAGTGTTACCTCAGACCACAACATATTGGAAATTGAAGGAGCGTGTTGAAGCAAACTTCCCGATCTCCTCTTTCAAATGAATTCCACCCCAGATACCTGCGACCGTTCAGTCCGGTAGGGCACCCATTATAAATCGATCTGTCTTGCGCGCTCCACCTTGTATTTCGACGCGTTGTATTCAAGACGCGCGTTTGGTTTTTTGGTAAACAACACGTTCATTTATCTATCACAAATTTTTATTTTCTCAGGACAACACAATTTTGATTCTTCTCCTGAGGATGTTGTCTCTTGGATTGAGTGCTCTTGATATGATCAACTCACAGGTCAGTTCAATTCTCCACCATTGCCTTGTAGTACAATGTTTTATGGCAATCAGATGGGGGTTTCCCAACGTAGGACTATCTGGAATAGTGTGATAATTGATCCTACACATCATAGCAACATTTTTGTTTCAGGAATTTAAAGAGCCTAAGCTTGATCCTCAAATTGTCACAAAGTTCCTCCCTGCTCTGATGTCTTTGATGGTTGACGATCAAGTGAGGAACCTGAACGCCAAGTTACCACCTGACGAGAGGGAGTCAGCCATTACCATTATTGAGCATTCGGGTAAGAATCGAGTCTTGTCAGTCTAATTTCGTAATGATGAGGTATTGTTAGAGCAACTCTCCAACAACGACTCTGGAACTCGTTTTGGATTGTCAACTTAAGAATCCGAATCGCCAGGGTTTGAATCCTGGATAGAGCAACTTGATTGTCTGTCTTGACTCTCATATTCGTCCTCTTCACTTATGGGGTGAGGCAGTAAGTAGCCATGAGCGAGATCGTCAGATCAATTTACGATCCTCTTTGGAGGGCGGCTGACGACATCTGCGGCACCTGACCAGGTAGTCGGACGAAAATCCAAGGTGAAAGTCCTTGTTTACTTTACTTGAGAATATTAGAATGATTGAATTTATTATGAGCCTCTAGTGGGCCTGGGTAGCCGAGGTTGTTAGCGTCGGTCCCTGGAGCTCGAGACTTCTCTGGTTGAGGTTTCGAGGCTGTTGGTTCGAATCCAGCCCTCCCCCCGGTGTTAACTTGACGTCGTGAGGCCAACTCAGTACATACCGGCAGTAAGTATCCGAATACGGCTGCCCGGGGGCTTAACACACACGCGTGTCCGCCTTGGTAGGGGTTGGCAAAATTGACCAACTCTCACCTTTGGGTGAGAGGATGTTGGATGGGCGCTGAACAGCCACTGCCGGCGTCCTCTCGCCTAAGGGCTAGGAGGTCAGCAAGGGCTTTCAGAGCCCATTCGACTTCCCTTCTGTAAGCGCGGGCAACATAGGACCTGGAAGTCGCAGTGCCTAGGAGCAGCAAGGACAGCAACTGCTCCCCGCTCTTCAGTTGGAGGCCAAAAGAGACAATTAATTATGAGCCTTGGATATTTCAACCATTGATGGGTATCTATCTACCCATTTCAAATATGTTTTCGAGATTTTGGGTACCTATGCGTGTGGGGTATCATTTCCCACCGAGACGGGTCCAGGACGCTTAGTCGATTGAAATGAGTCCATGCGCCTGGTCCGAGGAGTAATCAACCCCTGTGCGAATTTCCAGCGTTTTTACTTGCATTTAGCGTTGTCTCTTAAACAAACTCAGCCTCGTACCTGATACAGATACCTTGTTCGAGTAATAATTTCCACGAATTTTGATATGATTTAAATGAAATGTCCTGTAATGATGTGATTTGGCTTGTAGAAGTGGCAAGTATGAGTATGCAAGAGCAAAATAATGCTGAATCTTCGAATATCTTACGTTTCAACGGTCCGTCAGCTCATAAATATTTTGGTATTGTTGCCTACATATTAATCCACCCATCAGCTAGCAGTGCAATGTACTTATTTATGCTAGGCAAAGCTTCTGTGCCATGACCAGTATATGTGTATGCCATTGGTGGTCATCTTTTGCCAATCTATCCTTCGCCATTGCGCCTTTTTGTTGACTCAACCTCTTCAGCAGCCCCCTGTGAGTATCCTTCAGGTCTCTACTACATCAACATTAATTATGCTACTTTGTGTTCATCTGCAGGCCCCGCACCAGAAGCTTGTCAGAACTACGTGAACGTCTCAAGCGTAGCCGCCATCATAGCAATGTACTACACGCTTCATACAGCCAAACAAAGAGATCGTGTTGGACTGATGAGAGTCCTCGGAATCCTCGCAAACTGCGACCGAGCCTTTGACGACCCTTTCCTTCATTTTCTTGTAAGTTTCCATGGCAACACGACGGCTTATCTTAGATTTGTATCATTGAACAACTCACCACCATTCGCTTCCACCCGTGGATTTCAGGTTTCCCTTTTGATTCACATGGGTGAAGAGTTCTCTGCCGAAGACTTCTGTACAGTTGTATTTGATGAATTTTTTTACGCTGGCATTGCCAAGGAGAACGTGACGCGGCACATTTTGAAACTGTTGTGGTACATTTACCCCAAACTTCCTCCCGCGAGGCTGCACACTCTGATGAAGTCCCTCACTCCTACGTCACAGGTGAGTGGATTTACCCCAAATGGGGTTAATTTTATATATTTTACAGCCTAAGGGCAAGTAAAAATAGTGAAGAGGGGACCGAAAAAGCCGAATATGGTCTATCACGCAAATATGATTAGAAATGTGACGTCATAGAAAATGAAAAACACTTGCCATGTTTATAGGAATGGCCATTTTCGGTTGGTTATTCCTTGAATAATCAATCTGTTTTCATGCAAAAACAGATAGACTGGTGGGCACCAATCGATTTTTTGCCGAACACACTTTGGACCCCCCTCCCTCCACAATCACAAAATTTGAGCCGGATTGGGTAATAATAGAAAATATATATGGAGTATTTTCAAGTTGTTGCTGTTTGGGGTTCCTTTCATTAGACAGCAACACGAAAACGAATACCTAACGAGTATTCTCGATTGTGCTGCTGTTTTGGGTCCCTTTCATTAGACAACAACACAATAACGAATTCCATTATTTCCAAATTCCTGTCATTTCAAAATGTCAAACTCTCCGATTTGGCCCAAAATTTTGGTTGGTTATTCCTATGTTTTTTCTGGACGTTTCAAGGTGTCTAGATCAAAATAAGCACATGTCCGTCCGCCGTCCACGCCGACTTTGGTAGTAGAAATTATTCAAAAACTCTGAAATTTTGGTCAGGGGTCCGTCCATGGCTCTTGTTGGTCTTCAAAGCTTTTCAACCCCATTGGACCAAATTTGGGTGAGGTAGGGGTCAAAATGTGTTTCTCAAAATATGGTTTTTTGAGATTTTTTACAATTTAGGTGTGAGGGGTATCATTTTCCAGTAAATTTTGGACGCTGATTCCAATGAAATAGGTCCCGGGACAATTGACGCCCTCTGGATGAGGTCATGGGTCAAAATGGGTACTTATCTACCCATTTCGAATGTGTGTTTTCAAGATTTCTGGTACTTGGACGTGTGGGGTATGGTTTTCCTCTAAATTTTGGAACCTGAATCGATTGGAGTTAGTCCCCATGCTCCTGGTCCGAGAATTTTAAGATATCGTCACTTGATGATATATTCTGAAGTTGAATTGATATGATATATTCACAATTTATTAAGTTGAATGTTTTTTAATTTTAAAATTGTTAAGCGAACTCATAAAACAGGGAACCAGATTGCTCCTCACTACACATATTGTATTTTTTGCGGGATTGAATTTTTTTCTTTGTTTTTGTCCACTATTAGTCATAACTTTTCTCCTGTGATAAGCGTTTTTCTCTTTCTTCAGAACAACGAAGCAGTTCACACGTTGTACGACGCCCTTAACGAGAAAATCGGCAGCCAGCAAGACCCACCGACCATCCCGGCTAACCTGGACTACCTGGAATCCCCTCTCATGAGCGTCCCCACGCCCGCCGCTATATGAAACTGGTCAAATTTCCTTGTAAATAAATTCTCCTATTGTGCAATAGGCGTCTGATAATGAGGATGATTTATTATATGTAAAGAGATTTATGAAGCGAAGCGAATTATTCATTTTCCAAGCCTGTATTGGCAGCCTCCCTTTATTCATTCATTTTTGTTCAGCAGAACCTTAAGATGGTACATATTGGTGTCCCCCCTATGTACAAGAGGTCCATGTTGCCTTATAAGTGCTCACTCAAATCACTTTTCACACATGTTACTTGCGTTTTTGTTTGCAAGAGATTACATTGCCAGCAGAAGACTAATTATTATCTAACTGTTCGTCTTGCTCCAAGATAATGAGAAAAATCAAGTTCATCATCATTATAAAATGGTTTAAGCAGATTGTACGACTTAAAACCGTACAATTTGAAGTCGTACGCTCAGACCCGACAGCAGCGAGGAAACGACACCCTTAGGCTAGCCGTCCACTGGACGCGAATTCGCGCGAAGAGGCGAAGTACGCGATTTCAAACGAAGAGTTCGCCTCTTAACAAACACTATTATTCGTATAGGACCCCGTCCACTGCAAGCGCCATGATCGATTTACCGATTTCCATCGCCAGGTTCGCCAGTTTGCGCGTTTGGAATCAAACATGTTTGATTCTCTTCGCCTCTTCGCGCGAATTCGCGTCCAGTGGACGGCTAGCCTTAGAAAACTCGAAACCCAGAAATCCGCCGCCGCAGGACGACCAGCAAAGCATTTTCTCACGGGCCGTGAGAAAACTCGAGCGCTGGAAAATCCGCAACATTTCGGATTTTGAGGCGCTCTCAAAATCTCCACGTGTCCGGCGAGTCAGCAGATGGGAAGACACCGCCCATCGTGCGATTGGATATTTCGAGATCCCACCACTGCCTACTTCACCGTAGAAAAATCCTCCTTCGAACCCCCTCCAAGAGTTTGGAGCAATTTTGGGGACGCCTAGAACCAAACGATTGGCTGAGGGGTGGGCCCAAAGGAAAACTTGCGCAAACTTTGGGCCTAGGAGGAAACACGAGAAAAACGATTCTATGTCCAGCAGGTGAAGTGTGTGCTTCGACAGCCCTGCCAGACCGCAGGAGTTCAAGTTCGGCCCGGAACACGCTTTGGACCCAGCAAAACCCGCTGGAGAACTCGGCCCTTAGAATCTGCACTACGGCAGCCACTCGAAGGCCTCCAGAAGAACCACCCTCTCCGACCTTCCAGAAGAACAGGCGAGGTAGGAAAGAACATCAGAATCAATCTGGTTGAGCTGATAGGTAGGAATTTATTTTGTCAAAATTTCTCATGTTAATATTTTATAGATCCCAATTATTTCAATTTCGGAGAATATTAATTACCTAATCAAAAACAGTTGTTCTTTTTCTCCTTCCTTGCAAGTTCAAAGGTTGCGTCTAGGCATTGGGTGGGCAAACAGATTCCTGGCAGTGATGTCCGCTTGGAGGCTAAAACTGGCAGGAATTTAACTCTTACACAGATTGAGATTGTATAATGAATTGATGAAGTTGACATACGTCTTCTCACGTTTGAATAAAACAGTTTTCCCCGCTGTAATGAGAGTACTGCACTTTTCGCTCGCCCAATCCATAATCTTGTTAGTCTTGGGGTGGGCTTCAACCCACTAATCCCGCAATATATTTGAATTTATTACTTAAGAGATGATAATATCACATACAGACACATAACTTGTCCCATGTCCCTATGAACTTAGTCAAATTCACTACCTACACAAGCTCATGTGGTTTCCGGATCGCCGATTGAGTTCTTGTACGTTCAGAAGCTTTGCAGCTTCTTCGTTTATGTGGCATCTGAGTCTTGCGGGATGGGCCGTGGCCCTCAGCTTGATGACTGTCGTCTACACGTAATACACCGCAGCACAGAGTTCTGGAATCTCTGAATGATTTGCCGATTGGTTGGAGCGGTACAGCCCCACAACTGCGCTCTTATGCCCAAACTGGGTTCAGTACTTGATTGTACTGAACCCAGCAGCTCGCAGTTTGTTTCTGATGGTCATGGAAGATTGTCGGCCAATGAGCCAGTACATTTTTCTGAGTTTAAAACGGAGTTCAATTTTTTCTTTTTGACGTGCTCCTTCCACCTGAGCTTGGCGCCCAGCGCCATGCCCAGGTATTTGGACCTCATTCGCGTAGGGAATGGCTGTGTTGTTGAGGAAAGTGGGGATGTAACCAATCTTGAGATTGGTAAAATCGACATGCACTGGCCTCATTTAATTTGATTCTCCATTTCGATGTCCATTTACTGATTTTGGATATTGATTTATTGAGTTTCGCTATGGATTCTTCGTTGCTGTTGCCAACTGCCAGGACTGCAGTGTCCTCTGCAAACGTTGCTGTGGTGTTAAATTCGACTTCTGGTAGGTCGCTTGTGTACAGAAGGTATAAGAGTAGGCCCAATACACTTCCTTGGGGTACACCAGTTTCACCACCGCGTTTTCCTTGGTTGTGAGTAGGCATCGTCCTGTTTGATGCGGAAGTACCGGTCAGATAAATAGGAATGGAGCAGTTCAACGAATTGGCAAGGCATCATGCCTTTGTGCCAGACTTTATCAAATGCTTGTGACATCTAGAAAGATGGCTGAGCAAACCTCCTTTTGTTCTAGAGCTTCTTCGATGATGTTAACTTTTCTATAGACTGTGTCTATTGTGGAGTGCTGCTGTCGAAACCCAAACTGGTGATTCGGGATCAGCTTGCGCTCCTCTATGACAGCGAGTAATCGTTTGTTGATGAGTCTTTCAAACAGCTTTGACAACACAGGCAGCAGCGATATTGGTCTGTAAGATGTTAGCTGATCCGTTGGTTTGCCCGGTTTAGGGATCATTATTACTTCAGCAATTTTCCATAACTGAGGAACATCTAAATCTTTGCCATTATTTCACACATTAGCTGCCATGAATTCCTATTTTTCATGAAGTCATGTCATTTGAAGTCCTCCCACAGCGCTGGAGAATGTTAACCACCCTGAAATAAAATGAATGTAATTTGGTGCAACGATTGGTGCCCTCTGGATGAGAGAGGGTCAATGGGTATTTATTAACCATTTTGAATATGTGTTTTCGGAGATTCTGAACCTAGGCAATTACCCATTTTGAATATGTGTTTTCGGGATTTCTGGTACCTAGGCGTGTGGGGTGTCAGTTTCCAGTAAATTTTGGACGCTGAATCCAATGAAATGTGTCTGGGACCCGCCACACCCACGATTTTCCCCATGTTGAAGAAATGAGTCTACAATTACAATAAGCTTCAGATCTATATGAATTTTGAAGAAAAAACAATTTTTTTTGGATGCAGGATCAAGGAGAGGCTTGTGGATTCAATATATTATCAACTTTATTATTATTATTGGTATGTACGTAACAAACGAAGGGCTGGAGGCGCTATGTGGAGCCTTACGAGGCTTCTGGTTCGGCCTTTTCCGGCGCTGGTTTGGGCGGTAGGTACGGAGCAGCGGTTTTGAGCTTCACTTGGACACTGTCCATGTTTCGGTACCGGACCGTCTTCCTCAAGTGCCTCATATGTCCTAGCGTGCCAACGTAGAATGGTGGGTACTTCTTCCTCTTCAGCACGACGCGGTTGCCCATCACGTACTCGTCGTACGAAGGAACGTTCTTCGCGTCGTCAGACACGGACGCCGGCGAAGCGACGACTTTGGGGTAAGCGTCGTCGTCGCGGAACTCCACCAAATGGTAACCGGTTTCTTCGGCCAGAGTATCGGGTGTTTTCTGTTGAAGAAGACCAAGGAAGAAGGCTTTAGTCAGTGACTGAATGTTCGTTGAGCCTTCAATTTTGACGTGGATGTCTTTGATGCCGATCACTTCACACATGTTCCGGATGGCTCGATGACACACGAGACCGTAACCTTCCGGTTTCTTTTTGACGTATAATTTGGTGAATCCGAACTGGGCAAAGAAGTCGTGGCACACTGTGTGATCGTTGTACCGCTCAATGTACATCAATCTTTGGCCGGCTCGATTTTTGGCGCTTTTTAAGGCGGCTTTGCCGTCGATCGACTTCCCTAACCCAAATCCTGCAAGGCCGTTGCCATTTCCAGTTACTACGAACATGCTCATTTGACGTTTGCGCCCGAGATTGCCAGTCATATTGAAAACAGCTTTGCTCTCCAACACCTTAGTGTCAAAATCTTCGAATTCTTCCTCCCCGATGGGGTCTGGTGGGCCGACGCTGCGCCCGGGAAGTCTATTTCCGGACCATCCTCTCTCGTGCGGTGCCAATTTGATTCTTTTGAACACTCCCATGGTGTTGCGAAGCTTGATTAGCCTCGCTTCCCGGTCAGGATCATCGGGCAACTCCTGCTGACTCACCACCTCCCTGCCGCGGATCACGCTCGTCGTTAGTCCAGGCCAGAGCATGTTCACTTTCCCTTGCCCAATCACCTGACCGCGGTTCAAGTCGCGGATCATCTTCTTACCAGCGCCTCTGCCTCGACCTCGTTTCCGTCCAGCGTTACTCACGCTTGTGACGCCTTTCCACAGCTGCTCGGCCGAATGTTTAACGAAGAAACTCGTCGTTCTGACCGGAATCGTCGTCACCAAAGGCAGGTTCGGCACAGACGGCACGGCCAAACGGATGATCTTGCAGAGCCAGGCCATGGCGTATAGTCGACGAGTTTCTGCTTCTTACCACAACTTCATTACCAATTTCATTCCAGCAGAGACCGTTCCACGAATGTACAGAAATAACTGATACCGAAGGAACTATCGATAAGCCTACTGAAGTACCGACCGAAAAGCGCTGCAAGCTTAGCGACCGCAACCTTCTTTACGAAGGGTAACCTCCCTTTTAGAGGAGAGCCTCGCCGCAGCAGTAAATATGACACAACTAGCGTTTCTTATGTCGCTACCATGAACTACCTGCGCGGCAATTTCAAACTGCCTCCCACCACTAAAACCAGCGTTTCTAGTTCTCAAAAAGCGGTTGGTTAATTAAACAACGCTGCAGATAATTGGTTCATTATTCCTATTTTGATCCGCATTACGAGTATGTCGAAGATCGGGACCAAATCTCATAACCCCTTTCTACATTGACGTACATAGGTAGGACTAAATAAAAAAAATTATGTTATTCCGATTATTCCATGTTCCTCACCATCAAATTAGGGTTAGAGGTTGATCATCGATGGTCGATGTTTGCCAAACATCGATAGAGAGCCTCGATATTCCATGGCCGACACACAGGCGAATTTGGTGCGCCCTGGCGGACGAACCGAACAAAGTTTTTAACCCAGATTGAAGACCAAATTCGTCACGAATTTGGTTCGCGGTTCGCCAATTTTCCACATACACTGGGGAACTTGGTTCGCAAGTTCGCCGATCCAAGTTCCCTAGTGTATGGCACATCGAAACAACAACAGCGATGGAGACATCGAAGTCAGCATCGGTAGCATGACATCGATGTTGTGAAACATAGACCATTCAACCATCGATGTTGATGGTTGAAAGCCCGAAACATCGACGTTTGATACACTTTCCTATTTTTGGACATATTTAGTTTAAAAATAATTGAAATTCATCAACAACGCTATTTACGACATTGAGGAAGGAGGTTACAGGCGGTTTTCCAGGTAGTGGCCTCGATAGTAACTGTCCGATTGTATCCAAATTTAGGAGGGAATTTACATGGGGAGTTTACTTGAGATTATTATTTGTTGAGAGTCAGGATTTTTTCTGTTATTGTTGTGGCAAGACTGTTTTTCGTGGAATTGCGCTAAAAAGTCATCGGTTTCCAGGGTGGTTCGAGTAGTTCGATTATATATTGGTTCTTGTAATCGTACTCGAGTTAGTTAGTCGTAAGTGCGTTCTGAATTGCTGAATAAAGGTTTTCAATCGTGAATCCGGGTTTCTTCTTCGCTGGGTTCCACAGTTCCCGCTATAAAATACTTTTGTGTTTAAGTAGTTAGACTTCACAGTAACAATCGATAGACAAGAGAGAGGGTTTGACATTTGGATTTGGCAAGACCTTTTTTGTTTTCATTAATATTATTTATTCATAATAAATCTGGTGCGCACCATCTAATCTCTAGGTAGGTGAGGTAACATCGATGTTGGGGAAAGCAACATCAATGGGGGGTATTATCGATAGCCGATGTTATCGACCCTTCTTATCATCGATGTCCAACATCGAGTATCGAGCGGAAAACATCGATGTTTTGCGAACATCGGACATCGATGTCCCATCGCTAGTTCTTCTGATCACTAATATTGATAACGTGATAACGATAACACTAATCTTGTTCGTAATCATTTTTATTTCTGTTTCTGTATATACCTTTTTTCATCAATCGATGTGCGTTTGAATTAGGTAACGCTCTGCTTATCTAGCCCACAGTTCGATAGGTCGACCCCCCGGGGGTCACGTTTTGTCTTAGTAAATCCCTAATTACGCAAAACCATTCGGACAAACCTGCCTGAAGAGTTAACGTATTTTCGTCTTAGGAAAAATGGTCTCCGTTTCCGTTTCTCGTGTTATTCTTCCGAGATTCTACTCTTTATCTTGTCGGACGTTGCAGACGAGTCGGTTTCTGAAGAGAGGATGCAGCAGTGTGCAAAAAGCTTCAGCGTCTACGTCAGGTAAATTTGTGGAAAAGTCTTCAGCTTTTGGTATGAGCTGAAAACACGTGCTGACTCTTTCAGCCAGTAGTATGCATATTGAGCAGCAGAAATCTCGGTGGGCTAACAAGTTCTGGGCAACTGACATGACATTTAGGATGTTATCCGTAGCGCTGAATAGGTCCAACACTCAACAATTCAGGTGAATAAGTATGACTGAGCATCTGAAATCTGAAATTTTCGCCAGGAGTCCGTTCATGGCTCTAGTAAGTCCTCGAAACTTGTCAGTCCGATCGGACCGAATTTGGGTGGGATAGGGGTCAAAATGTGTATTTCGAAAAATGGATTTTTGAGATTTTTTTTTTGCAATCTAGGCGTGTGGGGTATCATTTTCCACTGAATTTTGGACGCTGAATCCAATTAAACGAATTCCGAAACTCTTGGCGCCCTCTGGATGAGGTTATGAGTCAAAATGGGTACCTATCTACCCATTTCGAATGTCCGTTTTCGAGATCTTAGAGATCCTATGCGTGTGGGGTATCATTTTCCACTAAATTTTGGACCCTGAATCGATTGGAATGGGTCCGAGACCCGCCACACCCTACTGTTTCCCCCATTTTGAAGAAATCAGTCTCCATGCGCCTGGTCCGAGGAATGACCAACCCGTATGTAAGAATTTGCAGCATTTTTAGAAATGATGATCAAATCAAATCATCTAAACAATTGATTTTCCCATCTTCAGGTCGTCTTTACACCGACAAACACGAATGGGTTGAAGTTAACAACGAAAACACCGCCACAGTTGGAATATCACAATATGCCCAGGTGAAATATTTTTCTCATAAATTATTATATCGGCCATTGTGTGCTGCATTCATGCTCTATCACACTAACTCAATTTTCTTTGTTTTTCTAACATCCAGGAAGCACTTGGGGACGTCGTGTTTGCCCAGCTGCCCGCCATAGGGTCAGAAATCAAGCAGCATGGTTGGTATTAACTATAGTCTTACCTAGTACTTACTAATAGTTGTCAGAATTTAACTTTAGCTTAAATCTTTTCTGACGAAATATTAACGAATAATCGATTATCTGGTCAATAAGAGTTCATATCGATAAAATAGTTTGCGACCTTGATGTTGGATTATAATTAAATATAGGAGCAGGATATTATATTTTGGGTCTGTTCGACTCATAAATTTTTAAGGGTTTATTGTTGAGAAATGGGTCAAGCTTAATTTGAGTTCGTACCTCGAAAGAAACGAGATTTGATGCAAGAACCAATTCGTTTTCAGAGCGGGATTGGGGGTTGATCAGGCCCTATTGGAGTTAACCCGGAGCTTGTATAGGATTAGAGACAAGAGGCAGGTGGGCATCCTCTTGTTCTGTGACCTTGCGAAAGCATTCGATACCATTGATAGGCAAATATTACTCAGAAGAATGGATAAGATAGGCATCAGAAACGAAGCAAGATGGTTCTCAAGCTATTTGTCTTCACCATGGGTAACTATGAAAGCGATCAAGTGGGCATCAATTATGGAATAATACAGGAGGGGGACGTTAAGTGCCACCTTATTTTTGATTTACATCAATGGTTTATGGGTAATTCGTGGGAGGAGGCACTCAGAAAGGGGCAAGTGGCGTTGAATCTACTCCAGGAATGGTTTGCTTTCAGCCTGCTCACTCTGAAAGTTGAGGAAACCAAATTTATGAAAATTGGCATACGATCTGTTGCCCAACCTGAGAGTGGAACTGGGTCGTTGGTGGCTCATCAGGAGGATTGTATGGGCACTAATACAAAATGTGGTTGCGATCTCCTTGAGAGAGTGGGTTCCTATCGATATTTAGGTGTCAAAATCTGAGTAAGCTGTGAAAAGCTGAGTTGTTGTGAGCACATCGAATCCTTGCAAAACTCAGGAGATTTCTCCATGTCTTTCTACTAGGTATATCAGAATGTATCTCCAGATTGACAAATCTACACCTCCCTGGTTCAGTCGGTCATCCAATACGGCATTGTTGCCTGGGGAGGTACCTATCCCTCACACATGGAGAAGATTAATGTTGTGCAACGCATGCTCGTATGAGTACCCAACAGTCAGAGCATATAACGCTTTTCGAGTCCTGTCACCACGACAACTATTTATTAAAGGGCTGCTCCTGTCGTACCACAGAGACCCCTCATTGATGATGGCCTCAACTCTCACCACCATTCCACTAGATATAGAATACCTGGGAATGTGGCTACCCAAGACCAATCTTGACTCTGACAACGAGAATTCCACACTATATTATTTATATCTTGCATCGCGCAGTAGCTTTTGTCCTAAAGTTCCCGAAATTGGTGTCCCGTGGTATATGCAAGAGGAGAATAATCACTTGGCTTTTGAATTTGGGTATCAAGGGTAGTGAAGGAGTGATCGCTAGTGACAATTATTATTCCTAGTATGTAGTTTATAGTTTTTTGGTTTATTAGTTTATCTAGTATGTTATAATGTAATAATAATATTTCAGTATTTGTGATCTCTAGTACTGACAGCGATTCTTGTGGGCGACACGGGTGTAAGCCTATGCCTAGCAATAGATAGATAGATTAGTTACACAGGGGTAAAGGGGACGTCCACCGCTTAGACCTAGTGGCCCCAATGTGCTAACCCCTGGAGCTCATCTTGGCCGAAGCTCCGTGTTCCCGACTAGGTCCAGCAGAGCTCCGACCAGGTTCTCCTGGTTGAGGAAGTCCCCTCGGTCCAAAGTCCCGAAGGTTCTGAAACGCCTTTGCTCCAGGGCAGGACAATTGAAGACGATGTGAGACGCTGTCTCCTCGTCCTCGCCACAGAATCTGCAGTCAGGGGTACCATTGCGCACCCCAATCCTGCAGAGATGCTTCCTGAAGTCCCCGTGTCCTGTAAATAAGCCAACGGTGAGTCTCAGGGAAGCTCTGTTAAGGTTAAGGCATCTCGTGACCCTTCCTTTGTTAGAAACAGTCATCATGATATGACTGTGTTCTTGCCGCAGCGCCTCTGGTGCTGGGAGCGAACCCAGTTTGCCACCCACCCCGATAGTAGGGTGCGGGAGATTCCTAGGCATGGTTCAGGTCCCGTAAAAACAGTCCCCGACCCACGCCTAGCCAGAGCGTCAGCTCGGTCATTACCCTCAACCCCTGAGTGGTCCAGGACCCATGTGAGGACAACCTTGTTTGTTCCACCCAGTAGTTGGAGGGCTTCTCAGCACTCAAGCACCAGCCTCGAGTCAGAGCTCGATCCCATTAAGGCCTTGAGTGCTGCTTGGCTGTCAGAGAAGATGTGGATCCGCCTACCTTGGTAGGCCCTCCTCATGTTCTCCTCAGCACATTTCTCTATTGCGAGCAGCTCAGCCTGGTATACTGTGACCCAGCTACCAAGGGAGTGCGAGAGCTCCCATTCTGGCACCGGGCTATACACCCCAAGGCCGGAACCCATCCGTGTACCATACCAGATCTCCTGGCAGTACCTGCGGGGGTCCCTAGGTCCAAGCTCCTCTCCCTGGGATGAACACATTGAATCTCCTTCCGGTTAGAGGTTCCCTCTTGATAAAGTCAGAGGGCATGTGCACTAAAGGGCACTCCCTCACCCTGTCTAAAACATGCCTAGCAATAAGTAGTTAAGGTATTTCACTAAGTCTCATTGTTCGTAGTCACAAGCTTTTGTTCCTATCATGTATGCATGTCCTCAACAACTACTAAATAAATAAATAAAATGAATGATATAACCCAATATTAACTTCTACAACGCGCCATTTATTTGAGTGAATAGCCAATAAATGAGCGCCGGTAAAAAAAAAAAAAAAAAAAAAAAAAAAAAAAAAAATTATTATCTTTTTGTGATTTTGTCAACTGGAATTTAAAATCACCTCAATTTCCTCTGTAGACGAGGTGGGAGCATTAGAATCTGTCAAGGCCGCCAGCGAGCTGTACAGCCCTCTGTCGGGAAAAGTGGTCGAAATCAACTCCGAAGTAGAAAACTCTCCCGGTTTAATCAACAAAGCGTGTTATACACAAGGTAAAAACAACCTAAAGTTACCCTATCGTTCCCAAAAACAGATCATCTTCGTGTTTATGAAAAAATTATACGAATTTTTGTTACAGGTTGGCTATTCAAAGTCTTGCTTTCCAACCCTGACGAACTCAAATCGCTTATGAATGAAGAAGATTATTCAAAGTTCCTCAAATCAGATGATCATTGATTTAAAGAAATGATTGTCCATTGTAGTTAGTATATTGTTAATAAACTAATTTGTTATTGAACATATTTCTCACATGTGAGTCGAATTCATTGGCTATCCAGAAAGTAAATTACGTTTTGGAATAGAAAAATAAAACAAAGTATAGGAGACAAATTTTATTATATACAGATGAAAGCCACACTCAAATACTACTTTTATACATAGGCACCATTCAAATTAGGGCATTTATCGGTGTACGAGCTTGGAAATTCCTTTGTTGAAAAATTCGGTGCCTGCGCCTTCAACCACTTCGTTACCTCTTCTTGCAGCTGTCATCAAAACGCTGCATAGCCAGCCACTTCTTCGTTGCTGGGAATATGTGGAAGTCGCTGGGTGCCAGGTCAGGACTGTATCATGGGAGGGGGGGGGGGGGGGGGTGAGGAAACAACTCCCAGCTAGAAGATTCAAGAACTTTACGAGTGACATTTGCAGTGTGTTGCTGGGCGTTGTTGTGAATCAGCAAGATCTTAGAGCTCATTCCTCTGCGCTTGTTTTGAATTGATCTTCTGAGTTTTTGGAGAGTTTATTGTAGTGCCTCTTTCCATTTCTATCGGTTTACAGTTTTTTGCAGTCAGAAACCTTATTACTGCACGCACCTCGCAGGATTTTCAATTAATGCAGACATTTCAAACCACCACAGTTTCTGAATGGAGCGCAGCACAAACCTCTCACTAGCATGGCTAGATGCCGACTGAGCTGCGCTTGCGCAACACTCTGACCCCAAGATGGCCGCGCTAGCCCCGCCCCTAGCGGACGAAAACAGACAAAAACATAATCTATTTTCTGGATGCCCCTGTATGTAACCCTTTCTCTCTCAGGAAGCTCATAGTTATACACCACGTTTCTGCCACCGTTCATGTGAAGTTGTTAGCCTCTCTCAAATTTAAATGTATTAGAATTAACTACAATTAAATTTGGGTTTCTTCGGAGAATTTGGAATGGACCTAGCCATAACCCCTCATCTAGGTGCCTTTTTACCATTTACCATCTGGTCTCTCAGGGAGGCTTACAAGAAACAGCTTCAGTCAACTTCAGCATGGTGGCAGAGTTAACTTCAGAGCAAGCACAGGATGGACTGAGTGAGGTCTCTGTTTTGAGTACATGTGCACTTTCACAACACATTAAGTATGACTCCAATGAATAGGCGCCTTGGCCTGGACCATGGGAAATGTTTGAGATGATGTTGCAAACTCACAGGGTTTATGTACAGATTTCTTGCGCACAACTACCAAAGTGGGATTTTCTATAGCTTGTTGGTAGTTGAAGAATATATAGGAGCCGCTGCCAGGCGGAGAAGAAGCAAACAAAATTCCATGGCCTGGACAAAGAGTGGGGCGCTCCCACATGTCTAGGCAGAAGCTGCGCGCGCCTCCCAGAGCATGCTCTCTTCCAGTTCTGTCTTCTGTGGAGGCAGTAAGCCTGGGGTGACCTGAGACCACCGCGGAACTTCATACGTCGACGAAATCACGTTCTGATCTTTGGACCCTCGTCAATTGGTTCACATGGTGCGCAGGGCGATGAAGAAAAGCGCTGCAGACTCTTCCACAATCGTTTATTACCTCTTAGAGCAAGATTATCGGACAACCAGTCAGTGTCCGGAACTCATTTTTCACCCCTAGGTCTCAAAAAATCATGAATCCCCACTTTCAAAATAGGTAGATAGGTATCAATACCCGACTCCCATAAGCTCCAATCGGTCCGGAGCCCATATCAGTGGATTCAGCGTCCAGAATTTGGTGGAAACCCTAAATGCCAGGTTCATTTCACTTTATCTGCATTCAAAAGGCGTATTTATGCTTGCCCCTCAGTGGTGGAGCTCTTCCTCATGAGTGTTAACAATACATACGCTCCATTTGACTGAAAAACAAATTGAGTAAAAAGCTGTGAGCAACCTTCAGTTTTCTCTCAATTTAATGATTTCAATTTTGGTTGGTTATTCCATGAACAATCAACCTATGTTTTCATGCAATAAGTTAACCTCTCCGATTCGGCTCAAAAACATTTTCTGGACGTTTCAAGGTGTCTAGATTGAAAAACTCAAATGTCCGTTCGCCGTCCGGGCTTTTTTTGGTAGTAGAAAATTTTCTAAAAATCTGAAAATTGGGTCCAGGGTCTGTTACCGGTCTAGGCCGGTCCTCGAAAGTCTTCAGCCCGATCGGACTAAATTTGGGCAAAATTGGGTTCAAAATGTGTTTTTCGAAAAATGGATTTCGAGATTTGTGGCGATCCAGGCGTGTGGGGTATCATTTTCCGCTAAATTTTTGGGCGTTGAATCCAATGAAGTGAGTCCCGGAACGATTGGCGCCCTCTGGATGAGATTATGGGTCAAAATGGGTACCTATTTACCCATTTTGAATGGTGTGTTTTCGAGATTTTTGGTACCTTGGCGTGTGGGGTATCATTTTCCACTAAATTTTGGACGCTGAATCGTTTGGAATGGGTCCGGGACCCGCCACATCCACTGTTTGTATTTTCCCCTCGTTGGAGAAATGAGTATCCACGCGCCTGGACCGAGGAATAACCATGAATTTGCAGCGTTTTTAATTTGACACAAATGATCAATTTCTGAAGTAATGGACCAATGAAGTAAAGCAGCAACGCACTGTATGTTTGCTGCAAGCATTTTGCTTGCAGAAGAGGAACAGCAACGGAAAAGAAGACGCCATCTTTCCTGCTCATTTTTGGGTGGAAACAGTGGATGCGATGAGAATCAGTAGAGGCTCACAAACACCGCGACAACTGTTCACACTCAGCGATTAACTGTGATAACCGCTTTTTTGGGTGAAAAGTAGAAACTGTTGAACAGGACAACGACCAGAGTAGAAAAACTGCAGTTTCCACAGTTGAACGCTCAGATATGACGTCATACATGATAAACTGAACGTATGTGGGCACTTTAAAGGTAAATTTCCACTGAGCGAACATTCGCTGCGAACAGTGTCTTCAAACGTTTGCAAACACGATGCGCGTGCTGTGGAAACACTCCTCCGCGCCAAACGTTGTTCGCGAACGGCGTTCGTTCGTGCGCGGGGTTGATCCGTCGGCTGTCGGTTTTCCTGCGAATCATCAAAGGGATTCGCGTTCGCTGCGCGTACAATGGAAACAGGCGCCCTGCGCATGTCCCCGGTTTCCAACGAACTTCGTCACGATGGCTCAGTACCCTGTGTTTTGTCCGTCTGAGTGCCGTGTTTTCCTTATTATAATAACATTTTGTGACAAGTATGGAGTGGGACAATGAAATGTCCCTTCGCTTGGTGTCATTGTATGAGGGGAACCCCCTACTGTGGCAACCCGATCACAAGCGAAGAGGTACGGCTGGCATACGAGTCCCCTGTGGCTAAAAACCGAAGAGTTATTGCCAGCCGTGTCGTCGCAGGAGTGCTGTCACGAAAGGTGGTATCAAGCCTCGACACTTTTGCTTCAATTCGGTTCAATAAGAAATCGAAGTCCGACGGAGACATTCGGTTGAAATTTTCGAACAGTCGAGTTTCATCCGCCCGCAAATCGCTGAGCAGTTTCTCGTGATTTCTCGCCCTCAGAAATGACGACACCCACATCCTGTGTCTCCGACGCTTCTTCTTTTCAAGCTCCGATAGAATCAAAATCGAAGCTGCACATATTGCAACCTTTGATAAAGCGGGCGCCATGATCGCACTAAACATACGGATCAGCGGCGATTGCTCGAGAACAACTGTTCTGTTGGCCGTGCGCGGGCAGTGGAAACAGCACCCTTCTCTTCGCGTTCGCGAACGTTTTGCGCGCGAGCACCTGCGCGCGAACAACCGCAAACGATGTTTGCTCAGTGGAAATTTACCTTAAAGGGTCTTTAATCTCCTAGTAATCAACCATGTTTCGGTTTCCACAGGGAAATTCTTAAAACGAGTAGTGTTTAGAATGTTATTCGATTAGTTAACATAAGCCTGACACCATAAGCTTGCACACCTTAATTATATTGTAACGATTTATGTTCTTAGTAAATAATTTATTAACAATCGTTCACTTGAGTACATACACTGTTCACATTCGCGCACTTACACAATGACAGAATCACAATACACGGTTGTGCGGTTGTCACACCATTTATAACGCGGCACGGCACAATTTATAACCCGAAGCGTCTATATCCGGACTCCAAATTGAACTGCTCTTCGCGGCGGTTCTGGGCCCGTTTTATACCTGCTGCCTGGCCGAGAACGTTCTGGAACGTTCCCTGGTTCTGGGAACTCAACGTGTTGTCTGGAGCGAACAGGGAGGTTCCCGAATGTTCGAGAC
This sequence comes from Cyrtorhinus lividipennis, assembly GCA_019603395.1. NCBI lineage: Eukaryota > Metazoa > Arthropoda > Insecta > Hemiptera > Miridae > Cyrtorhinus > Cyrtorhinus lividipennis. The sequence continues at coordinate 24,827,315 of CM034001.1, read as the reverse complement.
CCTTAATCCTCCACAGGTCGTTGATCTGGCAGCCCATTTGATGGGCGCCGGTGCCAGCTTGCAACAATATATTGTTCTATATTTAACTTCCTTTCATCTGTCCAATTTGTATTGTATTTCCTTTGATTAGATTAGATATCCCAATCTCATCTTTGGAGTGACAATGGTGCCAAATCTCAAAAATACTTTAGGAGCCTTGCTATGGCAGTCACTTTCCTCTTAATAGCCGGAAGGTAAAGAATAATAGCAGATAAATACAAAAAACTTGTTTACATAAATTTATATTTTACTGACAACTGCAGTATTGGTTGCAGATATAAGCAAGCTAGTGTTGCGAAAGTGGGTAACTACATACAATTAATAAATAAGTAATACTTTGTCCGTTCCATATTAAATGGTAGTTATTAAGTGCAAGATTAACATACCAATTACAATATTATTGGAGAAAAAATTATCATTAATTTATATTTTAAGAGAAATGAAAAGTTTTTACAAAAAAAATGATTTTAGGAATAATCTGGAAGGCAAAATAAAATGAGGTTTTCTTCGTCTCATCGAAAATGGAAAACCTCTTCAATTACAATTTATTGGGAATGACTGAGAAGGGGTGAGTAAATGGAATATTTTTATAGGTTGAAATTATAATGTCAACAAGCGGCGTGAGAAAATGCGGATTCTGGAATATTGCACGACAGCAGGTGACTAGAATCAAGAAGACCTGGGCTGGGGGACAGCAGCGTCCCTGGCTGGAGGACAGCATTCAGGTCATCGACACCTGAGTATTCGGTGTGTCGATGTGGTAGAACTGATGAGTATCTTCAGCGTCGTCGGAGATCATGAGGTTTCGAAGAGCGTTCTGGACAGCCTCCTCGTTGTTGGCCTTGCGTTTAGGACATGAAGGATTCAAGGAAGTCGTCCCCTTCGCTGTCGTACCTGCTCAACGGCCTGCTACCGTCGTCTGACTGGGGATTGTTCGATATTATTTCAATGTCGTCGAGGTTGGACAGCGTCATTTGGGATTCAGCAGCCGTGAGGTAGCTCTGATTCAGGTCGTACGCTGGGATCGCTTCTCTGTAATCGGACGCAGACGAGCAGAGAGACGTTTCCAGTGCTTTGTTCTCCACCATGCTGATCCAGTGGCTGTTGTGAGCTTGGAATTTCTCCATTTTGACGCGTTCTTCGTAATCACTGTCTTCCTCCTTAATTATATCGATACAGGCGTCGCACACTTTGGTGATGCTGACGTTCTTATCGTTCATAAGATCAATCATGTAATCAACCGCGTCAGTTTTCTGAATGAGGTAAGCACGGCACGTGTGGTGGTGAATGAGTTGATAGAATGTGTAAATGATCTGCAACACAATTTCGTCATCTTCTTGCTTGCGTTTCAAGATTTCAATCAGTGTGTTGACGATGTTGTTTCCGCAAAATATATCTCCACAAACTTCATCGGCGGCGGCGGCGCTCACGAACATGATCAGTTCAAGCACAAAGTCATCTTCTTTCCCTGGCAAAAGACCAGCTTGAATCCACTCCAAAAGGTTCTGACTGATGACAATGTCCGATAAATTGTCCACTTTGTTCAGAGGAAGATTGGCAAGAGTCCCAGTCAGCTCCAGCAAGAAATCATCATTCTGGCAATGTAGGCAAGACTTGGATTAGTTCTTCAGCAAAAATCAAAAACGACGACTTGGTCGACTCATGTAATGACAAGTTTCTCAGGACTTTCATCAACAGTGGGTCCCTATACGCCAGCGCCCTCTGCTTCAAATGCTCGAGACACCCGTTCTCACACATTGTTTCAGCGCACCGCGAATTAAGCGCAACGTTGACGCAAAGGGCGACTAAACTGATAAAATCCGGGCTTTTGGCGTCAAAAGAAATCAGCATTTTCATCAGCTTCGGCAGGCAGTTGGTGAACGTGAACATCGCTTTTACTCGGTCGTCCATGCTGAGGTGATAAAGTGTTTTCAGTATGTCAGAAAGATGGCGCTCATCGTTGAGGAGACTGGCAAGCTTTTGCAGGAATCCCACTCGGATCATTTTCTCTCTCAAGTTTCGTAGTCAAATGACAAATTCAGCAACAATTTCAAAGTCGCCTGCTCTAGTTCAAAATTGTTCAACTGTAACAGTTTCGGCAATTTTTCAATCACGTTCAAATTCGTCATTTCGTCCTTGTTTTCGCCTCGGATTGAGAACTTGTGGAGCAACTTGGCAATGACGATCAGAAGGGGGATAGAACTCCTTCCCAAACATTGAACCAACATGGCGACTATGTTTCTCTTCCTGATTTTGTCTTCTACTTTCAAGTTTTCGGCGATGTTGAGAAGAAGAGAAAAGTTGATTTTCAACAGTCGGTCTTGCTTGGCAATCTTCGTGTTAGTTTTTTGTAGGAAAGTGTCCTCGTCGGGGGTGCTCGGTCCTCTAAGAGGGCACACCAGTCTTGGAGGAAGGGATCAACGACAGCCGTTTCCTGTCGCCGCTCGCAGCCGTCGTCGGCGTCAGGGATCGCCTCTTTTCAGGAATGCCAATCGTGCTGGCAGGACGAGCGCTTTTCGGGATCGGCAACCTGGACACTGGCACCGACTGTGCCACCTCTCGTCCACGGGAAAACGTCATGTCGCTCTTCCACTGCGTGTACTGCTGCATTTCATACTCTACAATGCCAATCGAGAGAGATCCGATTTTGTAATGGAGAATCAACGAGTGGAATTTTGAAAACATTGAAAAAGAATGGAAAATACTCAAAATATTAAAACTCAGGTCGATGCTTTTTTTGTAATCTTCACGCAGCACTCGGCTCAGAGCACTCAGCACTGGCTCACTTCTGGACAGCTCTTCCAGGTTGTCAGTGTCCATGCTCAGTTGCATAATCAATCCTGAGCCCTTGATTTTGTCCGGTAGGTCCTCATAAAGCAAAGCCAGGTACTCTTCAAGGTTGGCGTAATTAGCCTTCTCCCCTTCGACTGAACCAGTTTGAGGACTTTCGTACCCGTTCGCCGAGTTGGAATTAAACCCGTCTCCGTAACCTCCAGAAAACGCGTTTTCCTTTCGACTTTGCAAAAAGTATATCAAATGCTCAACGTCGCCGATTTTTGAAGGGTGGATCAGCGAGCACTTATTGACGACTTCTCTGGCCAGAAGGGCACAGTCAGAGTTTTTATTGAGCGCCTTCAGGCGGATAATCTTCTGACATTGCTTCTTGTCGCTGAGGATGTGGTTTTCCGACTCACCCAGAATTGTCGCTTCCACTTCGTAATTGAGGATCAACGCTGGCTCTGATGGATGGACATCGATGGATCCACATTTAACTCGTCTTTTGATGTATTTCGCGTCTTCCGCCTGAACCATACCCGTCGGAGTCATCATGGTTGGTTATATCGATTCGCCAACGTCTTCAATGCAGCGAATTCCTCATCTGTACGAGTCGGTCGTATCTTTTAAACTTTTCACGTTAACTGTTCACTGAATTAAAGTATACACAGGCAGTGACTTACACCGACAAAAGCATATTTGTGGTGAATATATTAAACTTGACTCACGAAGTAACCTTGAGTTTTGAGACACCAAACTCCAAGATAGGAGTTATCTATCACATAAGCAAAAACCAGTGACCATATACAGAACGATAACGATTACGTATGTTTCGATGTATCGGACTACAAAAAAGTTGGTCGTTGTTCTAAATTATACAACATCGATATTTTATCTCAGAATATTAATTTACTATGTTGTGTTATTGGCACTGTTTTTTTATTTTCTGTTTTGGTAAATATTTTTAGAACCCGGGGCCGTGATATCAACGTTCGATATATCGGTAGCTATAACAATCGATTAATACGGATGACATGCCTAACCATCCTTATGAATTGATTGTTATCGCTATCGATATATCGAACGTTGATATCACGGCTAAAAGTTAACCTCTGTTTTTTTTTTATTTCTACTTACCTTAACATAATACCAGGGATTTAAAAGCAGAGAATACATGTAGCCAGAGAACGCAAGTACTTTTGACCGAGGTGTTCTTGTCAAGTGACTTTTTTTTAAGCATGCTTACAATAATTTAAAAATGAACTATCAGGTATGGGGGAACCACAATCCTTTTGATTGGGGGTCAGTCTCCCAAAGCTCGCATCCCAAACCTTGAACCAACATGGGGAACCCAGGATTTTTGATCTTCACAGTCTACAAATTAATGTGTTTGCAGGCATTGGAACAGGGGCATGGGCATAAAAGTTGTTCCCATGCGCTTCAACTACAGGCCTCAGCATGCCTGGACGAAGAGGATACGGCAGGATTAAAATCCCTGTTTGAACCAACCAAGATCTCATGAGCCAGATGAGGGCCAATCTACTTCACACAACTGCCGCTCAAATTCAAAAATTACATCAAAATGATTACCAGCATTCTGGCACTCAGTTTCAGATGAAAGTAGTAATTCTTTTGTACTGGGCGGGGATAAATATATTCAAAAGTAAGTACAAAACATTATTTCGCACAATTTCCACCAGCAGAATAGAAAGTAGATAGCAGCAAATGATTTTAATATTCGACCAGTTTTTTTTCTAGGGTGGGGTGGAGGGGTGGGGGGTTGACTGTACTTAATTTAAGAAGTGATGGGGGAAGATGATATCTTGTACTAATTTAATTGTAAAAATCATCTCGAGGAGCTGTCTGTACCTGGAAATACAAATAATTTGAATGGTAATCGCCAGAAGATATTTTTATAATTCCTGCTACATCTGTGCCATCAGAGAGCATTTTTTTTAGATGCACGGAACATCCTCACCGAAAATAGAAGCCGCTTTGACCCTCAAAAGGCTGCTGACAAGCAAATTTTGTTGAAAATCAAATTATGATTTTATTTCTACATTGAATTATTTACAGTAAATTTTTAAACCTATTCCAATGACTATCAAAGTTCTATATCGCATTAAAATCTCTAAAAAATTATTTAAAATGTTCTATTGGTAATAGATTGAACTATTGTTTCTGGTCGATATCATTATAGCAATCGATTGTTGGCTATAATCGAAGATCGGCTACTCTTACTAGATCGATACGAGAGTGCCGTTTTTGTTCCTTCCTTGTGGATACAATAACCTTCTACCTTCGTCATGACGTCATCACTTGTGCGGTCTATCAACCATACAACTGAAAAAAGCATTTGTGTATACAGTGGGAAGAGAGTGACTGGTAAATGGGTGTTTGGTGGGGTGGAAAGGGGCACGGGTCAGCGTTTTTTCAGGGTTGTTGAAAGAATCGATTATCTCGCTTGACAGAACAAATCGATATATTAGGGCGCCATGACTAGGGACCCCCGACAGTGCATATGGTAAATATGCACAATTATTCTTTCTTTACATTTCTCCAACGGCCAGGATGGCTGTGTCATCTGCAAACGTAGCAGTGGTGGTCTCTTCAGTTTCTGGCAGATCGCAAGTGTAGAGCAGGTACAGTAGTGGGCCCTGTACACTGCCTTGAGCTGTGGTAAGTAAATAGATAAAATTGAAGCCAGTAAAACAAGAACTGATCAACTTTTATTTCGGCAAATCAACAAAATCACCAGGTGGATAACACGAAAATAAATACACACCTACATCACAATGATGACCGGGCAAAGTATTTACATGGCTACTACGTACAATAAGGTGTTCGATTGAGATAAATTACACTATTCACTGAGAAAAAGGCTGTTGAGTCAGTTTCTCCACCACCTTACATGGACCACAAGGTGTTAATGCTGTTGCCGATGCCCTGTCCGCGGAATGTAAGATTCAGGAGGCCGAGGAGGAGTACGACCGAGAAAACGTACACCAGAGCGAGGGAAATTTTCGGAATAATCTTCCCAAAGATGATGGGTCGGACGTAATCGACGACGACGGCTTCGACACCCCTGGAACACAAGAGAAGGGTTGGATAAGAGCTTTCACTGGCAAATCAAGTGGAAAATCGTCGTGGCTGGATATCTACCACAAAGTGAATTGAGCTATCTTACATGATGTATAGCATTTTTACAAATTAATTTCAATCTTTTACAAAATAATTTAAACCTATCACAAATTTATTTAAACTCCTCGTGGTCCATTCTTTATAACCTTGAAACTATTTTTTCTGTACTTCTTAAGAATACTGATCCCTGTGTTGTGCATTAAGAGGGCTATCCAGAAAGTACGTTACGGAATTACGTTTTGGAATAAAAAATCACTGGCAATAAAGAAGGCTTAAAAGCAAAGGAAAAGTTCATTGTCAAAGATTGTGAGACTTCATAATCTTTTGAGTTGTCTGAGAAGGTTGCCTATTTCAAAAAATCTGCAAATTCTTACACACGGGTTGGTAATTCCTCGAATAGGGGAAACAGTGGGTGTGGCGGGTCCCAGACCCATTCCAATCGATTCAGGCTCCAAAATTTAGTGGAAAATGATACACCACACGCCTAGGCACCAGAAATCTTGACACATACAAAATGGGTGGACACATACCCAATTTGACCCATAACTTCTTCCGGTGGGTGCCAATCGTTCTGGTACCCACTTCATTGAATTCAGCGTCCAATATTTAGTGGAAATTGATACCCCACTTGCCTAAATCACCCAAAATCTCGAAAATCCATTTTTCAAAAAACACGTTTTGACCCCTACCCCGCCCAAATTTGGTCCGATCGGGCTGAAAAGTTTCGAGGACCGTTCTAGGCCGAGAACAGACCCCTGACCAAAATTTCAGATTTTTAGAAAATTTTCTACTACCGGTGGACGGCGGAAGGACATTTGCTAATTCTGATCTAGACACCTTGAAACGTCCAGACAAAAATTTTAGGCCTGAATCGGAGATTGACTTTTTGCATGAAAACAGGTTGATTATTCAAGAAATAACCAACCAAAACGGAACGGAGAAGAAACAAACTGAAGGAAGCAAGCATAAAAATCTCGAATCGTCCTAGTTCGAGATATCGATTTTCGGGGATGTGTGCACTGTTGTACAGATCAGCCAAATTACCAACTATTTGAGTTCTCGATTGCTCAATTGATCAATATCTAGTCCAACAGGGCGAAATTTTAGATGGTTTTTGTCTCGGAAAGTCAATTTCATCCTAATTTGATGTAAACCAGCTGCCCAAACTTCTACGAAACTGTGCCGCAGCTGCTCCGGTTCATGCGGAGTCTTACCAATCATCCAATTTTGAGCAAAGACTTACCAGTGGACGTGCATGACGGTAACGACAGAAAGCAACAGATCGAATATGATGTTGGGATAGAGGACGTCCAGAGGGAAAAGAGGCATCAAGGCGATGGACAGAAGCCTCTCCAACGTCCAAATCTTGCCGTGGTCATGCTGGTGAGGGACTCCGCTGTTGGCGACGGCAGGTGTCGTGCTGAATTTCTCAACTAAGCTCACTAGTCCAAAAGGTTTAGCGGAAAGCTGAAAGTTCAAAGTTTTGTTGTCAAAGACGATCCACCAAGAGGTGAATTAGGTGGTAGATGGCTGATAACACTGCCATTTCTCCTCGAAAAATCAACTTACTTTGAAATTTGTGTTCAACAGGCGCCGCTGATCCGAGGGCTGGTCCAATTTCAGAGAGGTGAGCGACGAGAGTGGACGAGCCTTTGATACCAATGCAAGCCCTGAAACGGATGGATTACATTTTTGGATTATCAGGTTCATACTTAATCATTAACACGGTTTAAGGGGGGGGGGGGGTCCTGATATCCGACAAGAGGATTATATTGGGGGATAGAAAATTATAATTCGTACGGCCTAATCTGGAATGCACAAGTAATGATGGGGGATTTGAGTTTGGGCAAACCTTCGAAAAATGGGGCAAAAAACGCAGTGGTTTTGGGCAGACGGTTCTGAGAGAAAAGATTCGGTTTGGACAAATGCGTTTATATTAGTGAGCAGTGATAGAAATACACGGCGTCGTCATTAAGGTAGGTAAATAAGGGTTATTCCTCGTTGTCAAAGTCGGTGGTATGCCGCAGCGTAGTGGCACAAGACCTATTGTCACAGGTGCATCGTGAGAAGGGCGCAGACATAGTCTTAATAAGTGAACAGCACCATAACCAAGACAACCACACATGGTTCTGCGACGATTTAGGCACAGCAGCCATATGGTCAGCCACACAAGGAAGAGTGAAAGACCATGGAGGAGGCTGTGGCTATGTATGGCTATAAAGAGGCGGACTCACGTTTGTCAGCTGTTACTTCACCCCTGATGAGCCCTTTAGAAACTTTGAGGAGAAGCTAGGACACCTGGAAGACTTCATCCGAGGGACAAAAGGGGAACTGATTGTAGCTGGAGATTTCTGGGAAAGTTAAGTGAGGGATGGATTACTCAGATCGGAGAGGCCGGCTAATTATGGAGATGGCCTCAGGAGCGAGTCTAGAAGTCCTAAATGGAGGAAGCACCCTAACTTTCCGGAGGATCGGCCAGCAGGGAACAATTCCAGACAAAGTGGAATGCCGTGGCAGGGTACATCCAAAACATCCTGGAAGGCAATCGTCGAGGAAAGGGCCCTGCAACGGGAACTGCAGGCAAACAGGACCAGCTAGCAGGCAGAAATCAGAACCCAGCCTGAAGTAATGTGTCAAACAGGCTGGGCCCCGACGTGGGAAAGGTGAGGTTTTTAGTGGGTAAAACGCTGGCTAACGTCTACCAAATACTTCTTGATGTTTTGGTCGGCAATACGAGTCCTCCACACCGCATCCAGCTGGCCTAACATGTCACCCGTACTTTTCTTCATCCAGAATGATACGTACATGGCTTTCGTTTTGCCAGGATGACAGGCATAAATTACAGGAATGTGGAATCCATTTACATGAACGTGTAGACGTGAGAATGATCGTTTGCTACCGACAGCACACACTGTTATGGACGTCTGCCATCGTGCGGAATTGAGAATATGTACTTAAATTTATTGATCGCAAGCAGAACCTTTCCTCGCCGTGACAGAAACTTCCTTTCAATTTTTACGTCCATCGGTCACCACTTCACCAGACACCTTATTCCGATCTGCCTTATCCCATGGCTTTCCGATTTTATCACGCTGAAGATAATTTGCCCAACAACATTGCTCACCTTTGCTCTAGGTAATTGCAATTTGAAAATCCTTTCACTGCCCATTAGCCCAAAATCATTCTCCCCGTAATGATGTCCATAATATTCAAGTCAAATACTCGGGAAATCTATCTAGGGCGTTTGCACTTCCTCATACCTATACAAATCCACTTTTAGGAAGGTCTATAGTTTTCAAACACCAATTTCCACTGAGATCAGAACACTTTATACAAGCGATTTATACGGACTATCAACTTTTCGTATCAGCTCGGCAAATACTTACCGCGACAGGAATTCAATGAGGCCTTCAATAAGCAGGACATTGCCATTTTTTGGAAGAAATAGGAAACTTCGGAGTGAGAAAATCTTCGTCGTCTGAAGGAGAAGGTTACGCTCGAGCTTTGTCAAAGGTTTATTTTAGAAAGTAGGGATGGGACATTGATGTCCGATGTTCACAAAACATCGATGTTTTCCTCTCGATAATCGATGTTGAACTGGTGAGAAGGGACAATAACATCGGCTATCGATGTTACGCCCCATCGATGTAATCGATATTATCGATGTTGCCTCCCCCAACAGCGATGTTACCTCACCTACCTAGAAAATAGATGATGCGCGCCAGATATTATGAATAAATAATATTCATGAAAACAAAATAGGTCTTGCTTCTTCAACCCTTTCCTCAGCCTAATCATGCCAAACCCTCTCTCTTGTCTATCGATTGTTACTATCGAGACCACTACTTGGAGAAACCACCTGTAACCTCCTTCCTCAATGACGTGTGCCATGTTGTGTTTGACTGATTTATACAGCATATGTAGGTAGGTACTGATTGACAAAAGGACTGATTGACAAAAAGACTGGAAGGACAAAAAGTAAGATTTTGAAAACACATGGGTTCTCGGATAAACTACCTTCTAATTAGGTAACCTGCAGTCTTGTTCCTTCATCTAGTTAATTTTATTAAACTTTATAGTAAATAGCGCTGTTGATGAATTTTTATTTTATTTTTTTAAATTGAATATGTCCAAAAATAGGAAAGTAAATCAAACATCTATGTTAAAATCGATGTTTTGGGATTTCAACCAGACATCGAAAAACATCGATGGTTGAATGGGCTCTGTTTTACGACATCGATGTCATGCTACCGATGTTGACATCGATGTTTTTGTTTCGATGATGTCTCATCCCTATTAGAAAGTAGATAGTAAGGATGGGTATCGATATTCCAATGTTTTTCCCCAAACATCGATGTTTGCTCTGCGATGACGTTTCTTCCTCGACATCGATGTTTCTTCTCAGGAATTTTATCAATTTTTTCTTAATAGTAGGTAGTTGCTCATTATTTGTAAACAAAATAGTAATAATATTATTGAACCAGACTCAAAAAACATCGATATGTTTGAATTTGAACCGAATCCTGGGAATTCGATTCGTTATCAGATTATCGATTCAATAGCCACCTCTGGACTGGAAACTACAGCAAAAAGGATCAACTTGCTGTAGTTCAGAAACTACAAATGTGTTCTATGAAATATTTGGGCATTAATTTACACTAAATGTTGGACCGAATCGATTGACATGAGTCCGGGACATGTTTTCCACATAATCGTGCTCCAAGGAATAATCAACAGTGATTAGACATCATGGAACGTACATAGAAAATTTTTGGGGCCAATTATTGGGAAGTTGAACCCCCTCATGACCTTGGCCATGATCACTTTGGTTTGATATTCCTTCATTGTTCAAGGAATAACTAACGAAAACCCCAAATTATTCAGCAAAATTTTAAATTAATTCGTATCAATCGATTTTCTGTTACCTGCTTAGTGCATAGTAATAGTACGAGTATTAAATTCTACTGTTGTTGTCGGTTTCTCATGAAAGGAGTCCGTACTTCATCCATGCGGACGGTTTAATAGCGTGGTGAGAAGCGGTGATAGGTTAACAGTGTTAACCATGGAATAACCTGACCTCGGAATAGTTACCGCCTTGTCCGTATGATACGGACCGTATCGTATACTTGTCACAGTCACAGACACCTGCCGCTGCTGCTGATTCGTATTGACAACGATCTTGTTGTTGTGGATTTCACTTTTGCGTTCCAGTTGTAATTTCTGTAGGCTTTTGTTCGTGTAAAATCAAAAGTTGGAGTTTGAGAAAATGGGTCGGAAACCTCGGAGTATTGGTTTGGATGTGGTGTGTGCACGCAACCTCCTGTCCTCGATGACTATGGCCAGTGATAACGGGTGAGTTATTATGTGGATGAAATAGGAGTACATACGAAACAACCATGTAGCCCCTGGCGTGCCATGAGGATTCATTGCGGTTTGTTGTTCAGGTATTCGTTCATCTGCACACCTCTGGTCCATCCTCTGCTGAGGAGGTGCATGACTAAAGACGACGTTGACCCTTCGAGGGTAAGATGGGTGCGAACTGATTTAGTCCTCAGCGGAAGTGGTAAGGAAATTGTTCAACTGTGGCTTCTTTGATCTCATTCAAACGTGTACTAACTACCCCATTGTCCTCAGACTGGCAGAACCGTGTCATTCCCAGGATCAGTTCGTGGCTTGACCTCGACAGCCCGAACGAAACATCAAGAAGAAACTCCGAAGAGTTGTTCAAGCAAGAGTTCGACTTCGCTCATCACTTGGGAAGTCGGGCTGTCGTTGTGGAAATTCACCGTCGCCACAACCCTAATTTGGCTCGACATATCCACAGTCGAATGTTTGCGGACTCATCCACGTTTTTCAAAGAGGTACTTGGCTTAGTCAAGTTAGTGAAGGAAAAACGCTGCAAATTAATTCACAGTTGGTTATTCCTCGGACCAGGCGCATGGAGACATCAACATGAGGAATACAGCAGGTTTGGCGGGTCCCGGAACCATTCCAATCGATTCAGGGTCCAAAATTTAGTGGAAAATGGTACCCCACACGCCTAGGTTTCAGAAATCTAGAAAACAGACATTTGCAATGTGTTGATAGGCACCCATTTTGACTCATACCTTCTTCCAGTGTGTGCCAATCGTTCTGGGACCAATTTCATTGGATTCAGCGTCCAAAATTTAGTGGAAAATAATACCCCACACACCTAGATTGCCAAAAATCAATTTTTCAAATTGCACATTTTGACCCCAATCTGCCCAAATTTGGTCCGATCGGACTGACAAGTTTTGAGGACCAACTAGAGCCGTCTGGGCGTAATTATAGTTTTGATCTGACAGACAGGACATTTTGGTTGGTTATTCCTTGAATAATCAACCTATGTATCCATGCAAAAGGTCAATCTCTCTGGGCTGGGTAGGGGTCGAAATGTGTATTTCGAAACATAGATTTCTGGCGATTTAGGCGTGTGGGGTATCAACCTATACTAAATTTTGAACGCTGAATCGAACGAAATGGATCCCGGGACGACTGGCGTCCTCTGGATGAGGCTATGGGTCAAAATGTGTACCTATCTACCCATTTTGAACACGTATTTTCGAGATTTCTGGTACCTAGGCGTGTGGGGTATCATTTTCCCCTAAATTTTGGACCCTGAATCGATTGGAATGGGTCCGGGACCCGCCACACCCACTATTTCCCCATTTTTCCCATGTTGAAGATATGAGTCTCCATGCGCTGCTTGAATTTGCAGGGTTTTACATTATTTGTCCAAAAGGTGGCATGTTGTACTGGACAGATTTAAAAAGATTGAAAAAGATATGGCAGATTAATGCTTAAATGACGTTATTCCTCAGAATTGTATATCATTGGTGGGTTCCTTTTTGCGCTGGCTCGTTTCCCTCCTCATCAGATAAAAACTCTGAAACTCTTTCTCCTTTCACTATTAGGACAAGTAGAAATGATGTAGGCTCCTATCACTTATATGTTGTACCTATCACCTTTTTATATAAACTAGGCCTTCTCTCCTCCACCTTCATTAGTACTGTACCGACTGATGATGGCCTAACAGCTCAAATTGATTAAACATTGTCCGTTTGTTTTCGTGAAAGCTATTTCCAATCATTTATTTGAATGATGTTGTTCTAGGACGTTTGGATCCAGATACCAACGACTTCCAATAAATTTACGGCTGTTTCTTGCTACCGGAACGACGTCGCAGAGGATATCGATGATTCCGATGACGACACTTGGCACTGGTAAAATGACGCAGTAGATCAGATCATCGATTGATATTAAATTGTTGCAAAATCGGATTAATAAGTGGACGTTGATTAGGAAATCACTATCTGGGGTAATGCAGTAGTTACTGGACGAGTAATGGCCGAACCGACTCTTACGTCTTCTACAACTCATTTCCGACCAAAAGTGCCTCTTTTTCAATATTTTTTTTAGAGGGTTCGTTTTCGAATTATCCGCGAACTAAGATTTTTTTCGTGTTTCAATCTTATCGGGCAGCTGGGGGACGCTCTGCGTGCCTTCGATATGGAAACTGCCATCAGCTGCAGGGCTAATGGAGATTGACTGCTCTTTGTTGCACAGTATCCTAAATGCCCTACCTTTCGTCTCGCGGAATGTTCATTTGGAACTGGCAAAATCTTCTCGGGCTTGCCCAGAATATGGACCAACTGCACTTCACGAAGCTTCTCTTCAGCCACAGGGTTATGTGCTCCAGGACTGGCCAACATCCATCACACGTCCCTTGGCCCAGCTAGTGGTGCTCAGCAAGCATGCTCCCAATATACTGGTGGCGGGTGTCAAGGTGAGCTTTGTGCCAGCAGTGGGTCCCATCTGCAATTGGGGCGTGGACGACACAGCGCTTCAATTCATCCTTCAGTGCCTCATGCTGTCAACCCGCGTCTGAAGTTTCTCCTCCCTGTCCTGGAGCTGCCTCTCTCGTTTGAAGAACAGTTCAATAGAATATTGAGAGCAGGGGACTGGATCGTTGCAAGTCGTCTGTGCTATTACCTTGGTGAAGCTAGGTCAGGGTGTTAATTACCTGCGTTTAGTGTGATTCTGACAGTTCTTTGGCCTATAGGCCCAGATTCGTCAGCTTTGGTGATTAGAAACATTAACAATGTACTACAATCAATTTCTTGTGAACAACTTGTATCCTAGAAAGGATACATGAATTGAATTGAATTGAAATAATTGACACTGCGGATGCTATAGTGCTCCAAAAGCTGGGAATGATAAATGAATCTGGGACTCACGCTTGTCATTTAGGGATGTCGTTTCCTTTGTGATTCATCGCTCCACTTATTTGAGGGTTTAGGGACAAACACTCGGCTGTCCAGCAACTCCACCAAATAGTTGAAGAAATTCAGACCAACCTAAACTCTCGTCGAGAAACTGTAAGCATTCACCTTGACACTGAGAAGACATTTAATAAACTGCAACCTGTCATCCGTCACAAGACAAGCTGCAGCCCTGAGTACGACTAATGTCAAACATTCAAGGACCTAGACCGTGTAAGAGACAACTATTAATTTCAGTTGTACACTCCATCCTGCTATACGGGGCAGAAGTATAGGCGGACGCTCTGAATGTCAAATGTCACCAAGAACGGATGCTCACAGTGGAAAGAAGAGGGGCGCTTCGCATTGTGAGCACCTATAAGACAGTGTCAGAACCAGCCGTGCTCCTCCTGGCAGGAGTGATACCAATACATCTGCTTGCAAGGGAGAGGAAAAGGATGTACGAGCGACGGGAAGAGGAGCCCTGGCCTCAATTAGCCAACAAACGCGGGAACACACATTCGACTCCTGGCAGGAAATCTGGGAGACAGAAACAAGAGGAAGATGGACGGCTCGACTGGTGCTCAATATACGTCCCTGGCTAGAGAGGAAACACGGTGAAGTTATCATTTAACGCAGTTCCTCTCGGGTCACGGGATGATCTATCATTATTTCCATAGGATGCGTATCGTGGAATCTCCAGGATGCCTACATTGCACCAACGAAGAGGACAGCGCTCAACACACATTCTTCGGATGCGAGAGGTGGGAGGGAGAGCGATGGGAGCTAGAAATGACCAGCCCTCCCACCCCTGAGGATATGATGACCAGGATGCTTGAAAGCGAGTCAAAGTGGAATGCCGTGGCAGGGTACATCCAAAACATCCTGGAAGGCAAGCTCGTCGAGGAAAGGGCCCTGCGATGGGAACTGCAGACAAACGGGACCAGCTAGCAGTCAGAAATCAGAACCCAGCCTGAAGTAATGTGCCAAACAGTTCTGGGCTGGGCCCCAACGTGGGAAAAGGAGGTGAGGTTTTTAGTGGGTAAACGGGGACGCACCATGATACGTCAGTAATGAAACTCTACATAATGACCTGCGCATTGAGCTTGTCAGTGAGGTAATCCAGCGGCAATCGGCATGGTTGGCGGCATCGATGCGACTCCACAGCAACCCTTTGGTCAGAAGAGAACCGTCCTCATTTCACAACAAAATTTTAAAGAGGAATTCGTCACCTGAATAGGATAAGCACTGCAAGAATAACCACCTCCGCACACGTTACGTTGTTATTATTATTCTATCTATGTTGTTACCATTATTATTATTATTACGTTTGTCACCATTTATTTGAGGCATTTTGCTTCAGGTGGAACGATCTTCGACTTCAATGCGACAGCCAGGGAAAACTAAAAGTCGCTCTTGAACTCACTGCAGACTTGCCAGACGAGAGCAAACTGGCCCGTTGGCTCGGAGAACCCATCGACTTGTTAATAATTCCAACGTCACTGTTTTTGACGAATAAAAGCGGTTACCCCACTCTGTCCAAACCTCATCAACTCTTCGTCCAAAAGATTGCCATCCGTAACGTCACCGTGCTCGTGTCCGGGGGTAACAGGCACATGACGCTCAAGCATTACATGCAGTATGTGTTTCATCTCTACCAGGTAAGCGTTCTTCATTGCCTTGTAGCGTTCTAGAATCTAATCTGTTTTTGAAAACACGTTTGGCACTTGTTCTCAGGCAGTGGAGAATGATCCACGCATGGCGGCGACTTCGGGTTTTGATGACACATTGCAGATGCCGTTGCAACCGCTGGCCGACCACCTTGAGTCCTACACCTACGAAACGTTCGAAAAAGACCCAGTCAAGTACTCGGAATACGGCAATGCTGTGTACCAAGCTCTTCTAGATCGTGTCCCGCAAGAACAGGCCGATAATAACACCCAGTGAGTCCAAAAGACAGCTGTTCAACGCGACATTATCCTCAAATGATGTGTTAAACGTACTTTGCTACTAACATGGATTGATCGCTTTGCCACAAAAGGTTTGTTTTTGGTTGGTTATTCCTTGAATAATCAATCCATGTTTTCGTGCAAAAAGTCAATCACCCAAGAGGCTATGGGTCATAATGGGTACCTATCTACCCATTTCGAATGTGTGTTTTCGAGATTTCTGGTGCCTAGGCGTGTGGGGTATCGTTTTCCAGTATATTTTGGACGCTGAATCGAACGAAATGGGTCCCGGGACGATCGGCGTCCTCTGGATGAGGCTATGGGTCAAAATGGGTTTCGTATACCTACGTATTTCGAATGTGGGTTTTGAGATTTCTGGTAACCTAGGCATATGGGGTATCATTTTCCACTAAATTTCGGACCCTGAATCGATTGGAATGGGTCCCAGACCGGCCACACCCACTGTTTTCCCCATGTTGAAGAAATGAATCTCCATGCGCCTGGTTCGAGGAATAACCAACCCGTGTGTAAGAATTTGCAGCGTTTTTTAGTTTGTTAGCCATCCTTGTGGACGGTGAGGACCTATTCCATGTGTATTTTTAGGTCATCATACCTCTGTACAGAGATCCTTCTTACTGGGCTTGTTTTGTGACAAACTTCTTGCGTTTCAGAGTCATAATGGTGGTTGGAGCTGGACGAGGACCCTTGGTCACGCAGTGTATAGTTGCCGCACAAAAAGCGAATCGCAAAATAAAGGTTTACGCCCTAGACAAGAATCCAAATGCCGTAGTTACGTAAGTTGCCTTTAATAGTTACCTACCATGTATTGACAGGTTACAGGTGCCATTTAGTGCATCTCGTCAAATGTGACCACTTGAGTCGGGATGTGGGCCATGCTGGGGTACGTGAAACTGGGAGTGTCAGGACGCAAACGAGGTTTCCCGGTTAAAGCAGACCATCCTGAACACCTTCACAACTATGGATGCGTACCGGGACTACGAATGGATTTTTGTGCTCATCGTACTGCAAGAAATATGTGTACGCAATCGACGGTTATCATTTCCTGAGGGGTTATTTAAACTGGGACATTCCCCTTCGAGGTGAAAAAGGTCGTGGCCCAACTCCGGCTGAAGCAGAAACAGTGCCTTTGCAACCAGCGGGAGCCAGAATCACCTGCACATGTCTTTGGAAGGTGCCCGCAACTTGAAAACGACAGAATACGATTTTTTGGCTCAGCTCGGAATACATTGAGAACTGCTTACTAGCGTGCATGAGTAGAGACCTAGTATTTCGTCTGTTCAGCTTTGCACTGGCTTAGCTCAAAAGGAGAACTCTTCTAGAGGAGCTACTCACGGATGTAGGATTTTGGCATGGGAGCGATTGAGAAGTAAGAAATGTTTCGTTAGGTAGTGTTAGGTTCTCTACCTCGAAACCTCTCGAAGTCTCTCAACTACGCTTTTCTTCCTACGGAGAACTTGCTGCACATATTGCGTAATCCTACGCCAGTTTGCACTGCTCTGCAGCATTTTGCTCACAGCTGTTTCTGGTGTGAATACACCTACTTCCTGGGACAGAATCATACGGCTCCTCTTATGGCCTTCGCACAAAAAGGTGTGCTCGACATCATCCCAGACAGCATCACCATATGGGCATCCAGGGCTCTGCGCTTGTTCATCCTCCACAGGTTGACCATAAAGAGGCCATGCCCAGACAAGAACTGCGTCACAAAATAATCCACTTCTCCATGGTTCCTTTTACACCAAACTCCAAGATCAGGGATTGGTCCAATGACGCCTGGTCCAGCTCCTTCTGTGGCCTGCCGCCCATTGGGTTTGCCACTCACCTAGGGTCTACCCGCTGGCCGGTTACCCCTTCCAGAAATCCCAGTGCTCACCTTCAAGAAGGTCCCACGCTGGAAAGTACTTTCTCATGTGATGGGCGTTTTTGGCCTGAATTCTTTTTATCAATAGCTACTGACGGAAAACGTTACTTCCTTGAAATTCGTTCTCATTTTTTCGTTATGGTTTTGAAAACTCTGGCGGAGCCTACGTCTCGGAGCTTTATGACTGGATGATAGGTGACCATCATGACGCCTGGTCAAAATTCTCTCGGCTCGTACAAGTGGATGAATGCTATTCAAGAAAGGTGTTCACATAAATTAATCCCATAATGAGAATGGGAAAGGATCTCAAACCACCTAATGGGAAATCAGCCCTTCAAGGTCATACCCTTCACCCAACCCTATTCTGAACCAAAAGATTTCACCTCTAAGGAACATTTCAATTGTACTGAATTCACCATAAACGTTTGCTTTCAGGTTGGTGGATTTGAAATCAGTCAACTGGGGCGACGTGGTCACCATCGTTCACGAGGACATGCGCAAATGGAAAGCCCCTGAAAAATGCGACATCCTCGTCTCCGAACTGTTGGGTTCCTTTGGAGACAACGAACTCTCTCCTGAGTGTCTGGACGGAGCTCAGGTCTTCCTGAAAGGTTTATCATAAAATCTTACACCAGTAGCGGTTCACTGAGTTCCATACCTCTGCCTACGTACGATTACATATTTATTTTGCGTTGGCAGATGATGGAATCAGCATTCCTGAGTCCTACCGGTCATACATCCACCCAACCATGAGTATGCGACTGTACAACGAAGCTAGAGACTTGAGAACACCATACAAGCCAGATCACTACCGTTTTGAGCAAACTTACGTCGTTGCTCAATCAAATTTGTACCCGATTGCGCCTACTCAACTTCTGTATGAGTTTGTTCATCCCAACCTTGGTAAGATGCATTTTTCTTCTTATTTCTGGAGGTTAATTCGCTACAAGATGACTTCAACAGAACCGTAGAACTGAACAAATCCCTCAAATCCCGGCTGTCCGCCGTCTGCGCCGCTTTGGGTCCGAGGAATAACCAACCCTTGTGTAAGAATTAGCAGCGTTTTTCTTCTGTTTTATCGAAAAAGCGCCAAGTTACGATTCATTAGAAACTCTTTTGACTTGAATTAACTTCAATTTCTTTTGACTGACAAAGCTAAGGCCCTTTTCACTGACAGCAACTTGTTTTCTAACCTTTCTAGCGTCTTCTAGTGCTTAACCCTTTGAAGGTGATCAGTGAACAGCCTCTTCGTTGGCTTGAGCTCAGGTAGATGGCGATAGCTGAGCATTGATGGGCATTGATGGTCATTGACGGACCTTATGGTCTTGATGGACCTTAATTGATCTGATCTACCGTATTCTAGAATCTCTGTACCATGTCTCGATTGGTTAGAGCGGTGCACCTCCACAACTGCACTCCATTAGTCCACACTGGCTTGAGGACTTGCTTGTTGAGAAATGGACAAGCTTGAATGCTGCCTCATAATGTAGTACAGTTGTCTGAATTTGAGCTTCAGTTCTTCCTTTTTCGTATTCATGTGCGCTCCCAATCTGAGCCTCGCGTCAAGCCTCTTCTCACTGGGCTATCCATTCTTCAATTTTGGAGATTGAGCGGTTGAGATTTGGACATTGAATCTTCATTGTTGTTCCCAACAGGCAGAATTGCCGTATCATTGCCGAAGCTCGCTTTCTTCTCTTCTTCATTTCAAGATGAATTGCTGATGTAGAGGAGAAAGTGGGCCAAGTACACTCCCCTGTAGCGTCCTAGTGTTGATCATTTTGGCTTCTAGATAGGCATCTTTATGTGGAAATATCGGTCTGATTAATAGGATCTTGGCAGCTCTGCTTACATTCGGGAGCATCCATCGGAATTAACGATTGAGCCCTTTGTACTATACTTTCTCAAACGCTTACTTGGTGAAACATATAGCGTAGTATACTTTCATGCTCTTCAAGAGCTTTTTCGATGATATTGGTTCTTTGGTGTAATGTCACTTGTAAAGGAGCTTTTCGAATAAGTTGGATAATACAGGCAAGTGGGAGATGGATCTGTATGAAGTAGGTTCTTCCTGGTGCTTCCCCAGTTTAGGAATCATTATTACCTCTGCTGTACACACAGTTGCAGCGCATAGAAGAGCCTGATGAATGCGTTTACAATTTTTGTTAGCGCGACAATGACCTTCTTCAGCAGATTTTTCGGAACTATCCCTGTAGTGATGTTATATCCTAGCGCCTTCTTGGGATTGATCACAGACTAAATTTTCTTTTGAACTTCATTGATTGTGCCCAGATTGATATCTATTACTTATTCCAGAGAGAGAGTTCCTGGATTAGATTAGAAGATGGTCTGCGAAAATATCCGCCTTATTCTACACCCAACTGCCATCAGCTCGTTGAATGGGTCTTGAGATTTGTCTTTGTGGTCTTCCACAGCGAGTAATCGTTACTTTGGTTGCTTGTCAGATTGGTAATAAACTGCTCGTTAGTTTCATCACTGATCTTTGACATAATTTTCCTAATTTATTGGCTCACCTGAAGTTTCTAAGCTGATACGTTCCCTGTCACAAAGAAATTTGCCATGTCTGCCTTATGTTTTATGTCTGTTGGCTCTCACTGCCTGAAAGAGCTCTCGTCTCCTTTCTGCTGTGGTTCGAGGCCCCCAGTACGTATGCAGATGGTAGCAGACACCCAGAGGAGGGGTTTGAAGTTATTGTTCTTCTCATTAGTGTCCTTGCCACTGCACGTTTACTGTGGACATGTCTTTCAATGCAAATCTATCCTTGATGGCAGCTCTGGAGAATCTTTTGGGCAAACCTTCTGCCGGCTCTGGATCCACGAAGGGGGTTTTGGAGCCCCTCCTGGAGAGCTCATCAGCTTTTTTGTTGCCCTCAATGCTCCTGTGCCCTACCAACCCTACTCAAGGGGTACTGTATTGCGGGCTGCTAGGGCATAGAGTCACTTCACAGTCCATCATCACCTTAGATGAGATGTTGGGTGCTGTGAGGGCCTTTATGGACGCCTGGCTGTCAGAGGGTCTGCGGAGGTGTGCATTAGTATGCCCTCTCCTCACTCTCCAGGGCGCATGCGTTGATTGCCAGAATTTCGGCCCGGAATACGGAGTGTATGTTAGTGGTTTGGAATATTGGCTGCCTGGGTTTGATAGGCGTGCATAGAGCATAGAAGCATAGTGTATAGGCTCTATGCTTTGCATAGCAGTCCGCTCCAACAACACAACCCCTGACATTTGATATTATTTCTTTGTTGGCAGCAAAAACTTGCTACAGTCGTTTAAGATTATGTTTTGATCCCAATTGCACATATTTGAAACTGTTCAGCTACCCACAGTGCATAAAATTGGCCTACTGTCCTCATATGCCTATGATCCTACTACTATACATATAAAATGTTATTCAATTCAATCTATATCTTATCAATTTTTCTTTCAGACCCAGTTATCGACAATTCTCGTTACAAAAGATTGAAGTTCCCAGTGTCCGACGACTGCACACTCCACGGTTTCACTGGTTACTTTGATACCACTTTATACAAGGACATCAAACTGAGCATAGTACCTGAAACGTATTCAGTCGGCATGTTCAGTTGGTACCCGATCTATATTCCTATTATGGTAAGTCTACTTGATTTATAGCAACATATATTACCGTCTTTTACGCATCACAACATGATACTCCCCTTTAAGGACAAATAAGTCTTAGTTATTTGTAGATATTTGAGGTACCCGAATCCTTGATAATAGAAAGTACTCTTCAATAAAACATTATTGGTGTATTAACTAAGTACAGTTAGTTGACGGAAAGAATGCGGATGGAAGTTTACCCGGTTAATGTACCTGTCATCATAGACTATCTTTTCCCCATTCCGACGCTAGGCGACTCAATCCTGGAGTAACCCAAGCAAAACCCCAGCAATGCCCCCTTAGTTGAATCCCAGAAGAACGTCTTCATGCAAGAAGTCAATTTGTCCGATTCGAGATATCATTTTCCACTAAATTATGGTCGCTGAATCCAATGAAAAGGGCTCCAGAACGATTGGCACCGCCTGGAAGAGGTTATGGGTCAAATGGGTATCTATTACCAATTTCGAATGTGTGTTATCGAGATTTTTGGTACCTAGGCGTGTGGGGTATCATTTTCCACTAAATTTTGGACGCTGAATCCAATGAGATGGGTCCCGGGACGATTGGTGCCCACCGGAGGAGGATATGGGTCGAAATGGGTGCCTATTTACCCATTTTGAATGTGTGTTTTCCAGATTTGTGGTACCTAGGCGTGTGGGGTATCATTTTCCACTAAATTTTGGACGCTGAATCCAATGAGATGGGTCCCGGGACGATTGGTGCCCACCGGAGGAGGATATGGGTCGAAATGGGTGCCTATTTACCCATTTTGAATGTTTGTTTTCCAGATTTGTGGTACCTAGGCGTGTGGGTAATGATTTTCCACCAACTTTTGGACGCTGAACCCAATGAGACGGGTCTCGGAACGATTGGTGCCCTCTGGATGAGGGTATGGGTCAAAATGGGTATCTACTACCCATTTTGAATATGTGTTTTCGAGATTACTGGAACCTAGGCGTGTGGGGTATCATTTTCCACTAAATTTTGGACGCTGAATCCAATGAGATGGGTCCCGGGACGATTGGTGCCCACCGGAGGAGGATATGGGTCGAAATGGGTGCCTATTTACCCATTTTGAATGTGTGTTTTCCAGATTTGTGGTACCTAGGCGTGTGGGGTATCATTTTCCACTAAATTTTGGACGCTGAATCCAATGAGATGGGTCCCGGGACGATTGGTGCCCACCGGAGGAGGATATGGGTCGAAATGGGTGCCTATTTACCCATTTTGAATGTGTGTTTTCCAGATTTGTGGTACCTAGGCGTGTGGGTAATGATTTTCCACCAACTTTTGGACGCTGAACCCAATGAGACGGGTCTCGGAACGATTGGTGCCCTCTGGATGAGGGTATGGGTCAAAATGGGTATCTACTACCCATTTTGAATATGTGTTTTCGAGATTACTGGAACCTAGGCGTGTGGGGTATCATTTTCCACTAAATTTTGGACGCTGAATCCAATGAGATGGGTCCCGGGACGATTGGTACCCACCGGAGGAGGATATGGGTCAAAATGGGTGCCTATTTACCCATTTTGAATGTGGGTTTTCCAGATTTGTGGTACCTAGGCGTGTGGGGTATCATTTTCCACTAAATTTTGGACGCTGAATCCAATGAGATGGGTCCCGGGACGATTGGTGCCCACCGGAGGAGGATATGGGTCAAAATGGGTGCCTATTTACCCATTTTGAATGTGTGTTTTCCAGATTTGTGGTACCTAGGCGTGTGGGGTATCATTTTCCACTAAATTTTGGACGCTGAATCCAATGAGATGGGTCCCGGGACGATTGGTGCCCACCGGAGGAGGATATGGGTCAAAATGGGTGCCTATTTACCCATTTTGAATGTGTGTTTTCCAGATTTGTGGTACCTAGGCGTGTGGGGTATCATTTTCCACTAAATTTTGGACGCTGAATCCAATGAGATGGGTCCCGGGACGATTGGTGCCCACCGGAGGAGGATATGGGTCAAAATGGGTACCTATCTACCTATTTTGAAAGTGGGTTTTTGAGATTTCTGGTACCTATGCGTGTAGGGTATCATTTTCCATTAATTTTTGGACGGTGAATCGATT
The DNA here is from genome assembly GCA_019603395.1 of Cyrtorhinus lividipennis. Taxonomy (NCBI): domain Eukaryota; kingdom Metazoa; phylum Arthropoda; class Insecta; order Hemiptera; family Miridae; genus Cyrtorhinus; species Cyrtorhinus lividipennis. Next base: position 24,803,539 of record CM034001.1, on the reverse strand, counting down.
CGAACGAGTCTCCATGCTCCTCGTCCAAGGAATGACCAACCCCTGTCAAAGAATTTGCAGCGTTTTTGACTCTGCGTCTGGCGTGGCGGGTGCGAACGGGCTAAATTCCTCTGGACGGCAGTAATACAACACATGCTAGCAATCTCATACTGGTTAGGCCGAAGAACATGGTAGATTTGAAGTAACACAACTCATTATTGAGTCATCGCACTGTTCCATGTTATGCTGATTGTCATATTCCCATGGAAAGACTCACCTTTTCATAAACCCAACACTTATCAACGGATTTTTCTCACTTCCGCGAAGGTTTTTAGGCCGTGGCAGAATCAGGAGGGTCCGTAGGGTGTGAGGTATTCAATTAAAGATTTCTCACTTGTCATCGCAGCTATCGGAGAACACCGAAATCTCGAATTATATTAAGGAAATAGAGAAATGAGAAGTTCAGATAGGAATACAGTCTCAATTAAAAACACTCTCATACGAGCATAATGGAAATTTTATAATTAATTATCGTTACTCATGAATACTTTCTTCTTCGATGGTGTGTGAAGAGAAGGGAGTATCAATATCACCACATTTCATACCAGTGAACATTGAGGACGGCTTCTTCATCTGTATTGCGTGGAAATTTCTCGTTTTGGTTGGTTATTCCTTAATAATGAACCTGCATTTTTCATGCAGAAATTTGATCATTCTGATTCGGACCTTTTTTTTTTTTGTGGGCGTTTCAATGTGTCAAAATGAAAATAAGAAAATGTCCGTCCACGCCGATTTTGATAGTGGAAATTTTCTAAAAACCCGAAATTTTGGTCAGGGGCCCATTCCCGGCTCTAGTTGGTCCTCGAACATTTTCAACGCAATCTGACCAAATTTGGCTGAGGTAGGAGACTAAAATGTGTATTTTGAAAAATGGATTTTCGAGGTTTTCGGCAATCTAGGCGTGTGGGGTATCATTCTCGGCTAAATTTTAAAAGGCTTAATCCAATTAGACGGGTCCCGGAACGATTGGCGCCCTTCGCAAGAGGTTATCGGTCAAAAGGGTATCTATCAGCTCATTTTGAGTGCGTGTTTTCGATATTTCTGGTGCCTAGGCGTGTGGGGTGTCATTTTGGGCTAAATTTTGGACGCTGAATCGATTGAAATAAGTCTCCATGCTCCTGGTTAGTGGACTAACCAACCCCTGTGAATTTACTGCGATTTTGATTTCATGTGCCATAGTAAAGACATGAGAATGACAAAACCCTTCATAAATGCTTCTGATGAAAATATAATTTGACAGAAAATACCGCGTTTGGTCGTATTTTTCATTGGTTACGCATTACATTTTTACTGTTTAACAATGTTACTTTTGTTCTCCCTTGGCAGAATCCCATTTCGTGTAAGAAAGGCGAAACCATCGAGTTGAACTTTTGGCGGCGAAACGACGATAAACGTGTTTGGTACGAGTGGTCCGTCATCAGCCCAGCCTGCTCAGGGATTCACAATATCAACGGAAGATCCAGCACCATCGGATTGTAATTATTTTCGCGATCGAAGCCAACCGAATGATTACTATTTTGAAAAATTGGTCCTTTTTCTACTGATATGCATTAAACGCGTTCGATTGTTGTTGAATTATTGGACGGTTACGTCCTTGGCGTCAATTATTTTCATGAGACGAGGTTCATCTGTCCCAAGTAATCGGTTCCAATTTTATAAATCTAAAAATTCGTTGAAAATTCTCCAACTTGATAAGATAGGCTATGAATCCTCAATGTATTGAAGTGTCTGTGCAATTTAATTTCTAATTCTACTCTTTATACCATTCCTATGAGCTAAAAAAATAACTAGTCGCATGGTTTTGATGAAGGAAGACGATTATTCTTCAAGTTGTATTCCTTGAAGTTTTCAGTTTGGCATCGGGGAATCAAAAAATAGCATCTAGCTTCGTCCAAGACCAAGTTGTGCCTAAAATCTGGCCAGCAAGATCTCAACAAGATGGAATTTGCTGGTGACATGGAAATAAGGCATGTAATCCTACCATCAACGAGGGTTGTTCATATTACAAGCTTTCAAATGGAACAGCGTGATCACCTTAAGATAATCGTATATTAATAAGGGGCGTTAATCATTAAGGGGGCGTCAGACAGTCCCTTGCAAAGTGTTTCCAATTTATTGAAGCTCCTGTATAGAAATTCAAAAAATTCAAACTTTTTCTTTTTGCATTATGCTCGTAAGACTTGTGAAATCTCTCGGACCTATAAACAAATAAAATATTTTCAAAATTTTAAATTTAAATTTCGTAACTTTGAAGTTATGAATCATAGTTCCGTATAGTACACATAGTATCTACAGCATTTGTAGAAAATTTGTATTCTCATTATTGTCTCATGAACTCCTCGATTTCAGAGGGCCTTCCATAGCTTTGGCCACTGTACACTGTCGAACGCTTTTTCACGATTGGTGCCCTCTGAAAGAGGTTATGGGTCAAAATGGATGCCTATCTACCTTTTCAAAAGTGAATATTTGAGATTTCTGGTATTTAGGCGGGTGAGGTATCATCATCCACAAAATTTTGGACGCTGAACCGATTGGAATGGGTCCGGGGACCCACTATTTCACCCATTTTCCCCATGTTGAAGAAATGAGTCTCCATGCTCCTAGTCCAAGGAATAACCTACCCCCATGAAAGAATCTGCAGCGCTTTTTTGTGTGTCTTCTATGACCGTTTGGTTTATCTTTCTAACGATTAGTTCTAGGATTCTGCCTGAATGTCATTCAACCTGTAGAAGAAAGCATGGCTTAGCGTTAGTCGCATTGAGAAGTTAGAGCGAATACTGTTCTAGACTATTTCCAGTTATTCAATAATGATAAAAACCAAATGATACAATATTCTAAAAAATATTTATTGAGAAATTACACGGATAAAATCAATTTGATCTTCATGAAGTTTTGATTAAGGCTGCCAGAGCACGGCAACGCCTAATTAAATAAATAAATAAAGACCTTGCGATTCACCAAAGGCGCAAAATGAATAAAAATTCTCCCTAAACAATTTAAAAATCCTAGTTTAATGCACTTAGTAAGTCACTTGGGTACATTAAACGAATCTCTTCAAAGGTGGGCGCAAAATGGCTCAGATTTCGCAACCGACAAAATCAAAATTAAAGTGGACTTGGTTTTTGAAAAATGAACGAAAGAGGTCAAACAGAGGTCCGGAGGAGCTCATCTTGTTTGTAGAAGAGCTTCTTTGCGAGCGGCATCTTGAAGAAGTTGTGTGTCCACTTCGTCAGCAGGAAGTTGGACGTAGCGGACTACCGACCCGCGGATGAAGCAGTTCTTCACAGACAGCTGCAGGAAAAAATAAAATTAATCACAAGTCTATGCAGGCTGTTAAGGTTAGCAGCCTTCAAGGGGTCGTTTCCATGCAAAAAGTCAATTTCCCCAATTTGGCCCAAAATTGTTTTCAGGGCGTTTCAATGTGTCTTGATCAAAATCCCTCAATTGGAGGGGATGTCGGCTTTCCTCAAAAAGAACACTGAATTCTCATTGAGGCCAGCTGCTGGTCTGCTGGCGTTCAGTGTTCCAGAGCACTCAATACGTCAGGCACACAATCACCCCAGGACCAAATCAGACAGTTGTATCTATAGTTGGCATGATTTTCTGGCAGTAGGCCGAATGTCAATTAACATAGGATGATTTAAAGTTGAACTATTTCAATCAAAAATAACGGCTGAAGAAAGAGCGTACGCCTAGAGCGTAAAATTTGGCCTTAAAATGTGGCCTAATTTGACCTGGCGAATATTTGAAGGTCTGTTCTTTCCAACAGAACCAACGAATTACTATTATCCTTGTTATCCCCGAATTTGGGCCAATCGAGCTGAGAAGTCTCAAATACGAACTAAACCTAGAAAGAGGTCTCTGACGGGAATTACAAAATTGTAGAAAATTTGATGTGGACAACGGACAGCTCAAATTTTGGTTGGTTATTCCTTAAATAACACAACCCCACAAAAAAAAAAAAAAATCAAAGTCCATGAAAGCAACCTGTGTGGATTTATGTTTTTCAAGTTGCTGATTTCGAATCAATTGCCAGTTTTTTCAGATCAGATCGCTTTCAAGGTCATTTGAAGGTCAAATGTAGAAAAAATATTGCTTAAAAAATCTGAAAAAATTCAGACAGGTTTTTTAGAATGCTGAATCCGGTGTCAGTTGACCTTCATGAGGTCAAGGTCAAGGTCATTTGAAGGTCAAACCAACAAAATAACCTCAAAAAAATTGTAAAAATTCAACCTTCAAATGACCTTATATGACCTTCAGATAACCAGACATGATTGAACCAACCCTGGATTTGGATTCAGTAACCCTTGAAACACATACATGAATTTTTACAATTTTTTCTAAGGTTATTTTTTTGGTTTGACCTTCAAATGACCTTAACCTTGACCTCATGAAGGTCAACCAACACCGGATTTGGATTCAGCGTTCTAAAAAACCTATGTCTAAATTTTTTCAGATTTTTTTAGCTATATTTTCTACATTTGACCTTCAAATGACCTTGAAAGCGATCTGATCTGAAAAAACTGGCAAAAGATTCGAAATCAGCGACCCGAAAAACATAAAACCCCACAGGTCGCTTTCATGGACTTTGACTTTTTTTATTTTGTGGGTTTGTGTAATCAACCTGTTTTCATTCAAAAAGTCAATCTCTCCGATTTGCCCCAAAATTTTTTCTGGACGTTTCAAGGTGTCTAGATCAAAATAAGCAAATGTCCGTCCGCCGTCCACGCCGGCTTTGGTAGTAGAAAATTTTCTAAAAATCTGAAACTTGGGTCAGGGGTCTATTCCCGGCTCTAGTTGGTCCTCGAAACTTTTCAGCTCGATTGGACAAAATTTGGGTGGCCTCTAAAATAAAAAGTCCTGGGAACACTTTTTGATGCAAATGAGTTGTAGAATCGACGCCTTAAAGGCTGCTTACCTCAAATATTAACACCTTATATGCAGCAAAGAAGACTTAGGTTACAAGATGTATTATGTTATGTTTACCATATGGGGATACTTTTCGCTGTCGGTGACGCTGATGTCAGTTAGCTTGATGTTCAGGTATTGATCTACTGAATGTAGAATGCCGTGTATACTAGAATGAAAAAAATATATTTATTGTCAACGAAAAATAATCATATAAGCTTAGATAGGCCGTTGTGGAGGAATTTGGATACAGAGCGAGTGATGGGATTTTCGTTCAGCAAGGTTTACACACTTGGGAGCTCAAAATGCCATCAAAACTCGAATACCGATGAAAGATTGCTATCGTTAAATTGTCTGGCACTCGTTATGGAAAGCTGCTTATTTTTCATTTCATCTGTGAAACGCCCCTGTGCCAATAATTTTTGGAATTTCCACGCCAACGTTGTAACGCCGGAAGGCCTTTAGAAATAAGAATTTTCATTCATAATGACAATTACGCACCTGAGGTCGTTTTTCAGCTCCACGACGACGTCTTTGCCGACCAGGGATTTGAAAAATGAGTAGAACAACTGAAAGAAAAAACCATTTCAGTTACTAAGCAGAATTTTCAATATGGGGAGAGGGAACCTCTGATACTCACCCAACTATGTCTCCCAACCATGAAACATTTTCAGGTGGACGGATATACTAGATTTCGGATTAATTTGTTACTTATTGTTATAATAATTGTTAGAGCGATGCGTTTTACGTCTACCAAAGTGCTTATGGTCGCAGTTTTAAGGTAGTAATTTAGCAAGGATGGTTCGTAAGATATCCAGTTGGTTGAGATATACTTCTTAAAATTGAATGTTGGTGAGTTATAATTGGTGACACGTTTCTGGGTAGAGCTCAAGATGCGTTCCAGGTTGCATTTTCTGCTGTAGGTTAGATACCATTTCACACCTTTTCACTCGCGTTTCAGCAGGATCTTGTATCTCTTCAATTCCCCAAATCTTTTCAGCTGTGGCACACTTTTGTAGTTAAGACTCTTGCGCGTCAATGTTCTCAAGAACTGCCTGTCAATAACCCTCAGGGTTCATTATGAGGAATAAGGTCTATCAACCAAGAATACTATCGAGAGTCGTTGCCGCTAAATCGCCTCATAATCACAGAAAATAAAGCAATGGCCCAATTTAGGCTGGCGAACACCCTGGGAGGTATTCTAGCTTGACCGGAGCCTCCTGTGCAAAACAGATGAAATTTGGATGGCTTGTTCTTGGCTCAACAATTCCCGTACAACTTTCCTGACATACATTATTAACAGGAATGTAATCTCTAATCCTGCTTGAATTCCTTAAAATTCCTTTGAAGTCCTTAAGTATCGCAATGCTTAGCTGCTAGGAATCACAGGCTTCGTATAAGACACAAGAAGCAAATTGAATTGAGATTGGAAGTCGATGGATGACACATCTCTATCCAATCCAAACTTGGACTCATAAGACTGCATAATTAATGAAGGAGTATGAATAATAATGTTAGCGGATATCTTTCACTCTTCTGCGGTGCCAAAGATGTTCGAGCGTATAGTAGTTGGCCAGATTACCCCCCAGTTTTCCAGCTTCATTGCAACTGAACAGCATGGCTTTATCAGAGGACGATCTACCACTACGAATCTGGCCGAATTTACAGTGTTTGTCCTCAACTGCTTCGAGGTGGGCCTCCAGGTGGACGTCATCACAACTGATTTTGCTAAAGCGTTTGACAGGATCTCACACAAGCATCTCCTAGCCGTTCTGGAGTCTGGGTGTTTTTGGATCATTCCACGAATGGCTTGCAGGCTACCTCAGTGATCGACGTCAGCAGGTTCGGGTACAGGGTGTTCTATCCCGTCCATACCCTGCTTCTTCTGGCGTACCGCAGGGGTCCAACATCGATCCGCTGTTATTCCTGCTCATCATAAAGAGTGTTCAGTCACTATTCCGGGGAGTGAGGTGCCTCATGTTTGCCGACGACTTGAAGGTATTCTGCGCGGTGTCGTCTCTCGAGGACTGCCAAGAGCTTCGAGCCTCTCTCTGCAACCTCCTTGCCTGGTGCTCCCAGAACAGCCTTGCTTTGAACCCTTCGAAGTGCTCTGCAATGACGCTTACCAGAGAGCGTTCTTCATTTTGCCACTCCTATGAAATCGACGGGGGGATCTTGGCGCTGATGTTATTTGCGATCTTGGGGTGTTGATTGACCCATCCTTGTCGTTCTGCCCTCACGTGGACGCCATAGTGGGTCGTGCACTGCGGGCCCTTGGCCGGCTGAAGAGGACTACCCGGGACTTCACTGACCCACAGTCTTTAGTGTCCCTCTATGGCACCCTGGTGAGACCCATCCTGGAGTACTGTTCCGTGGTCTGGTCCCCATTCTACGCAGTGCACAGGGATCAACTGGAGCTAGACTAGGGGCGCTTCCTGCGTTACTTGGCCTATAAGGCTGGTGTCAGGGTAGTCAACCACGAATACGAACCAGTGATGCGTGAATTTGGAATTCAGTCTCTTGAGGAGCGCCGCGTTGCGTCTGACATCACCTTCCTTCACCGGATTCTTCATGGCCGTGTCTCCAGTCCAGCCCTGCTCTCTGGAATCGGCATCTCGGTGCCAGCATGCTCTTTGGCGTCCCATTTGCGAGCCGGAACTACCTCCTTCGTCGCCCCCTGTCCCGAATCGTGAGGGAGGTAAATCTGTTCCTGGATAACAACCCCGACTTTGACTTTTTCACTGGTACTTCACGGCAGCTCAAAGTTTTATTGGCCAGCCCAGCCCACGGTTGATTCCTCTACATTCAGGCTTCTATAATGGACCAGTTCACTGATCAGATAATGTCAATAATGAATTTAAAACTCATAAAAAATGTGACTGATGTAATTCCATAAATTGACCATAGCCGTACTGCAATTAAATAAATAAATAAACCGTACCATTATTTTTGTGCTGTTGACACGATCGTCACAAAATATGACCCTGAAGCAGGACTCCGAAGGTACTCCAAGTTTCACGTAGAATGAAGCGTCAAAAGAAGAAACTATAGAACTACAAGAAGTATTTCTTGAATGTTTTCAAAGAATTTTCGATAAGAACACGCGAACCTACCCAAAGAACCGCTAAAACATTAAATTAACACTAAAATGGCACAACAACAACACGGTAGGGATGATACTATCGAAACATCGATTATTTCGCAAATGATCGATGTTTTTCCAATGATATTGAACTTTCCGAAAGGAACATCGATGTTTTTATTATCCGGTTTCGATTATTGGTGTTGTGCATCGGTTCTGACTATTTGGACTGTTTCCTTGTCGTACCACAAATGGAATAAAAAATTAAAATTTAATTACTTATACTACTTAAGATTTTAATTAGGTATAATGGTGAAGGCTTGATGAAAATACACATTCTTTATTACCACGTTTATTGCATGCAGCATCTCTTACCCACACTTTTTTTTTTCATTTTAAATTGAGGTTTCGTTTCTTTGGCTCTCATTTGATCAAATTTACAACTTCTTTAAAATTTCAGTTGTCGACGTTTTTGGTTCGATGTTGATTTCTTATCGATGGGTACCAAACAATCGATTGTACCGGCTAGCTTCCAAACTTGACAACGAACGACTTCTGATTTCCTCGCCCCATCACATTAGGCTGGCCGTCCACTGGACGCGAATTCGCGCGAAGAGGCGAAGAGAATCAAACATGTTTGATTCCAAACGCGCGAACTGACGAACCTGGCGATGGAAATCGATAAATCGATCATGGCGCTTGCAGTGGACGGGGTCCTATACGAATAATAGTGTTTGTTAAAAGGCGAACTCTTCGTTTGAAATCGCGTACTTCGCCTCTTCGCGCGAATTCGCGTCCAGTGGACGGCCAGCCTTAACGATTCCTAAAGTACGAACCCAGAATAATGTATGTACCTTAATTTCATTGCTGAATAGAAGTCAAAAGCCTTCAAAATTCAATTAGTATCGACTCGACTTATCGGACAACAAAAACAAATCGCGCATCAACAATCGAAAGAAATGATTACATTGTTAATTGAGTTAGCGATTTTCGAATGAAAACCCATTTTTCACCAAAAATTGACCCTACAGCGTAATTAACTTATTCTTGGCTCAGAATTAAAAGAACTTTTGATTTTGGACTCGTGAAGTAATGAGAAAATATACTAATATTATTTTTGAGGTACAGATCAGTCAAATTCGATTATTTTCGATTAATCGGAGAAGGTTACACAAACCGTGATAAGATAACCGTTTCATGATACAACTACAATCAGACAACGGTTTACGGTTCCCTTCCGGTAAATTTATTTATACTTGAATTACAATCTTTTCCTCGTCATTTGTTGCATTCATGTTCGTTGTATGTAGGTTGTTTTGTAGGATGGACAAGCCTCATGTAATCTAAGCATTTTTCTCGAATGGTTAATCAACTTGGTTTGTGAAGTGTGCGGCTTACAAAGCAGTGGGCTCCTTCGTGGCAGTACACAAATTGTGGTGAATCCACCTATCTTGTTTTGTGAAAGTTCAGCTTAGGAAAAGCGTAGATGTTTCGTATGTAATGCTTTGTTTGATCCTGAAAAGGACCTTGCTTCGAGTCGGCCTTGCTGTTTCCGGGTCTCATCCGGCCTTGGATTATAGTGATAAAACGCTGCAAATTTGCCCGCAACGGTTCATTATTTCTTGGAGCAAAAAAAAGCTTGGTTTTAGTTGTAAGTTAGTTGTGTATTTGTTAGTCCTCGAAACCTTTCTGCCCAATTGGCCAAAATTTGGAGTGAGTATGAGTCAACATGTAATTTTTGAACTAAATTTTCGGGATTTTTGGTGAACTAGCCATGTGTGGCTTGATTCCCCACTAAATTTTGTAGGCTGAATCGATTAGAATGAATCATTGTTTCTTCCACAATCTTGCTCCAAGGAATAATAAGGTGAGGTAGAGTTGACAGTGTTTTTGATGTCGATATCTTGAAACACAAACTAACCAATTTTGGAGCAAATCGGAGGAGGGGGGGGATAGACCTCTGGCATGAAAACAGGTTAATTGTTCTAGGAATAATAAACCAAAAACGCTGCAAATTCTTACACACGGGTTGGATATTCCTCGGACCAGGACCATGGAAATTCATTTCTTCAACATGGGGAAAATGGGGCAAACAGTGGGTGTGGCGGGTCCGGGATCCATTCCAATCGATTCAGGCTCCAAAATTTAGTGGAAAATGATACCCCACACGCCTAGGTGCCAGAGATCTGGAAAACACACATTCGAATATGGGTAAATAGGTACCCATTTTGAACCATAGCCTCATCCAGAGGGCACCAATCGTTCCGGGGCCCATCTCATTGGATTCAGCGTCCAAAAGTTAGTGGAAAATGATACCCCACACATGCCTAGGTTGCAAAAAATCTCAAAAATCCATTTCTCGAAATTCACATTTTGACCCCTACCCTACCCCAATTTGGTCCGATCGGGTCGCAAAATGTTGACAATGTCGAATTTGGATGATAAAATAGGACATAACATCTTCTACAGGCCCAATTTTTCGACCGATGTCTCAGTTTAAGTTGTTTTAAGTGTTGAAAAGTTTCCGAATTACGAAAATATCAAACTCTGATTTTAATTTGTTCTTTCGTCTGTTTAGGAGTGCGACATGAAGACGATTCTCAGACGTTTATTCACTTCACGCTTCGAGCTCTCGAGGGCCTACAGCAGCATGACCAACAAAAAGCTCGTCATTTACGAATTTGGGGACCCCAAAAGCGTCTTGAAATTAGAAGAAACCGAAGTGGAGGCGCCCAAAGACGACGAAGTCCTCGTTCAGATGCTCGTAGCGTCCATCAACCCAGCGGATATCAACACTATTCAGGGCACGTATCCGATCAAACCCAAGTTGCCAGGTGTTCCTGGACACGAGGGCGTTGGGAAAGTGGTCGAAGTTGGGCCGCAAGTAACTGGGGTGACTCGTGGGGACTTGGTCATCCCCAACATGGAGAACTTCGGGAGCTGGGAGCGGTACAAGAAGGTGCCGAGTGAATCTTTGTTGAAAGTACCTCCCAAAGTACCGCTGGTGGAAATTTGCGGGGTGTCGTCGAATGCCAGTACCGCATATCGGATGTTGAAGGACTTTGTGTCTCTGCAACCAGGTGACGTTGTCATACAGAATGGCGCCAACTCTGCTGCAGGGCAGAACGTCATCCAACTCTGCCGAGCTTGGGGGCTCAAGTCAGTCAATATCGTCCGCAACCGGCCTGATATTGACGTTTTGAAGGATAACTTGTGCGCTTTAGGTGCCGACGTCGTCTTCACTGAAGAGGAGCTTCGGACGTCGAAGTTATTCAAATCCGGTGATCTCCCACAACCCAAACTCGCCCTCAACTGCGTCGGTGGCAAAAACGCCATGGAAGTTCTCCGTCACCTGGCTCAAAAAGGGGTCATGGTCACGTACGGGGGCATGTCCCGCGAGCCGGTTATGACGCCGACGTCGCTCTTCATTTTCAAAGACGTCGCGATGCGAGGCTTCTGGATGACCCGGTGGACTCGGGAAAACCGGACGGCCGACGTCCGGCAGACGATGCTCGACGACTTGTATCGTCTCATGATCGACGGGAAACTCAAAGCGCCTGCGCACAAACTCATCCCAATGGACCAGTACACAAGCGCCGTCGAAAGCCTAACCAACCCCAAGGGTATGACCGGAACCAAATTTTTGATTGATTTCAGGCTGTGAACCTAAAATTGGAGTCCATAGAGTGTAGTTAATTTATTTTTCAATTTGTGATATTATGATGTATCAAACTCTGTTACCTTTACCAATGAAGTGGAAATAAATTGAATTTCTTCAATTACCTACCTCAAACGCCTCATTCCTTATACACCCTACCTAGTGCAACATGCTCCAAAAATATAAAGAAATTGGAAGATGAAGTTATTAAGTCCCGCAAAAACTAACAATGCACATAAAATGTTTGCCAAAATGCAAAGCGAATTCGCCATACGAATGTAAATGGCCTCTGAGAATTCAGAACTCAGAGAGTTCGAACAATGAAGGAACCAAAGTTCTTTTTCTTATCTGGTAATCCAATTTGCGTTCAATTCTGGTGAAGTCAAAGTCATTTTCCTTCTAGACCCGTCCTGGTCACCACAAACTAGCCAAGAACACTTTTGCAAGATAGCCATAGTATTCGGTCCCATGTTGCTAATTATTATTGGAAATCACGTCTGCAACACGATTGCAAAATACTCGTGAAGTTTTCAGTTTCATGTAGCTGGGACAAAAGGAGTCCATCTAGTGAAGAATGCCATTCAACCTGCATGATGTAAGAACTTGAGGAAGTAACACGATCACAAAATCTCGCAGTGTTTCGCTTGGTCACAAAATTGTTTCCCTCTGAAAAAATTGAAAAGACTCAAGAATGGCGGACAAAAGGTTTTTGGTTTATTATTCCATGAGCCTATATTTCCATGCCAGCGCAGCATGCGATATTCAATCTCTGTAATTTGACAGTGTTTCGAGATGGCTTAATCAAAAACGCTGCAAATTCCTCCAAATGGGTTGGTTATTCCTCGGACCAGAAGCATGGGGACTCATTCAAATCGATTCAGTGTCCAAAATTTAGTGGAAAACAATACCCCACACCCCTAAATCGCTGAAAATCTCAAATATGAGGAAAATGGTGGGTGCGGAGTGTCCGGGACACATTCCAAACAATTCAGCATCCAAAATTTACCATTTTGCTCTGTCAAGATAGTTAGCATGGCCAATTTGGCTACGTCGATAGGCATGTAAATCTTGTCAAAGAAATCACAATAGGTTATCAGCGTTGTACAGAAGACTGCGCCTACATTAAGAAAAATTACTTTAATAAATAACAACATACTCTCATCATCCATTAACTTAAATAATAATATAATGAATGTATCTTTCAATAATAATTTTCCACATTGAGTTAAAATGGTATGGTGACTACACAATTATATTCGATAAGCTTTAATTAGATTAATACACGTAAACGTTAAGAAACACTGTGTGTAACAATAAATTTGAGGCATTTTTCTGATATCGTAGTGAAGTTTGACTTATAACTGACGAGTGGGGGGGGGGGGGGTTAGCCGCAGCAGCTTCCACAGGCTGGAGCTGGGCCTGGTGGTCCGCGGATGTCGTTAAATCCGTGGATATTCCTGGATGGAGGCTTCGGCGGACCCCTAAAAATGAAATAATTTCAGTCTAGTAAACATGGCGTGGAAGGCAAACGTTGTTGATCATATAACAAGTAGGTACAGTGCTGATGACACTCTGCATCATGGCAGAACATTATAGCCAGTCCTGTCAATAGTTCTTTTACAAGGAGAAATGCATGGAAACATTAACCCAGATAGCCCTGCAATTCTCTGCAAGGATGCAGGACATCACCTGGAAATATGTTTGTAAAAATAAGATCCTTAAGAACCCTTTGGTCCTTAGGAAGGTTTTTAATTTCAAAGACTGTTGACCTTTCTGAGAAAGAGTTCAGTTGGCTTCACGGCAACATGGATGATCTATCATACATCATCTTGAACAAATAAGTCTATCTATTTTGTTTTTGATGTAAAATTAGTCTTTTGCCAAAATCGTCATCCCTAATGGCTATTCGTTGGTTACAAGCTGCTGTATTATGAATTTATTGGAATTATGCGTCTTGCAATGCTGTCAAAATTGGAAATCCTTCTGGAAGGATTCATGGCCTATGCAATATCGTACATCCTTTCTTCTGATCTGAGGCTTATCTTTTTTGAGCTTCTGAATATCCTCAATGACAGGAAGCTAAGATACCATCTCAAGAATTAGACCCTTTTACCACCTACTAACGCAACAAAGATGTAATGGATGAAGAATCTGGACCTAGAGACGATTGACAATGCTCCAAAAAGTCAAATGCGTTCAGAGGCAATCGTCAGTATCACCGATTTATTAAGTCAATGTAATATTCCTTCAACACCCGTCCTGGTCACCACAAACTTGCCGGCAAAACTTTTGCAAGATAATCATAGTGTTAAGTCTCATGTTGCTCTAATCTACTATTTGAACTCAAGTTTCAATCACAATTGCAAGATACTCGTGAAGTTTTTCAGTTTCATGTAGCTGAGACAAAAAGAGTCCAACTAGAAGAATGCCATGGCAACCACATGCTTTAGGAACTCGTGGAAGTAACACAATTACTAAATCTCTGTTTGGCTTTTCACAAAATGGTTTCCCTCTGAAAAATTGGTCAATCAACGCTCTAAAAAGTGCTGAATCAACGCTGTTGATCATATAACAAGTAGGAACAGCGCCGATGACACCCTGCGTCATGGCAGAACATTATAGCCAGTCCTGTCATTAGTTCATTTACAAGAAAAAGTGCATGGAGACTTCTCTGCAAGGGTGCAGGACATTACCTGGAAATAAGACCTTTTTACCACCTACTAACGCAACAAAGATGTAACGGATGAAGACTCTGGACCCAGAGAAGATTGACGACACTCCAAAATATCAAATGCATTCAAAGGCCATCATCAGTATCACTGGTTGTGGCAAGATTGCTACTTCAACTATGGATCCCATTCCTTCTAATGTTAATCCAGAAGAAAATTGTTATACCTCAGCCCTAAGCCATCAGCACATACAACCCAGAAATGGGAGGAATTGATAGAGTAGATCAAAATATGTCACCGTGTACACGATTTAGCACTACGTGTTGACTGTTTCCTACCATATCATACAAGAATGTCTTGATTGATGATTTATTACATCAATTTTTCTAACAAAAAAGAAATTTTTGTAATAAATTCAGGCATATCTGGGTTAACCTATCCTTCAAGGTCAAGTTTTGTAATTTCATTTTGATATTGTAAACTATTATTCACTACGGTCCTCACCATGGTCCACCACCACGACCACCTCCACCACCACCGCCGCCTCCCCATCTTCTTCCTCCTGCTCTGAAGTTTGGGGGTCTGCTGCTGCCATCAGACTGCATCAATGGGCTGACCAGCGTCTGAAAACTGATAAATTCGAAAATAAGTCGTTGGCAACCACTTGATAGCCTGGTACACGCAATAACAGGGCACTTACAAAGCGACGATCAGGTCGATGAATCCCCAGAAGAGAGCAATAAATGTACTCAGACTCCAAGGTCGGCTATCCGACAGACCGCCATCTGAAACCAAGTTAAGAGTTCAAAATAAATAATTGAGGTAGTTGTTAGGTTTACCATTAATTTCAACAGGTGGGTAGTTTTTTTCCCTTTTGGTTGGTTATTCCTCAGATAATCAACCAATGTTTTCGTGCAGATGTCAAATCTCTTCATTTGGCCCAAAATGTGTATTCTGGGAGTTTCAAGGTTTCTAGATCAAATAGTCGAAAATGATACCTCACACGCCTAGATCGCCTAAAATATACATTCGGAAACCGACGGGACAGCCAAACAAGTGGTTTAAAATCCGTTCATTGCACACTGGCGCACTCTATCGTGAGGGAAAGAGTGACGTTACTGCGTGATAATCGGTTCCTTTTCGATTTAAAGAGCTCCTACTCGATTCTAGTTCCCTGATACGAGTGCTCCCATCAGAGCAATACCAGCCAATCATACATAGAAACGCGTGATAACCGTGATAGAAACGATAGAAGAAAAACGATTGTACACAGACCAACATCCTACAATTGAGTAATCCTAGCCTATTTACAGATCTTTTTCTGAACATAATTCACAGTTATTACATACTAGGTTATTTGTTGAATTATCAACCTATGTTTTCATGCAAAAAGTCAATCTCTCCAATTCAGCCCAATTTTTTTTCTGAGTATTTCAAGGTGACTAGATCAAATAGTCGAAAATGATACCTCACACGCCTAGATCGCCTAAAATATATATTTATTCAGAAACCGACGAGACAGCCAAACAAGTGGTTCAAAATCTGTGCATTGCACACTGGCGCACTCTATCGTGAGGGAAAGAGCGGCGTTACTGCGTGATAATCGGTTCCTTATCGATTTAAAGAGCTCCTACTCGATTCTAGTTCCCTAATATGAGTGCTCGCATCAGAGCAATACTGGCCAATCATAGCAACGCGTGATAACCGTCATATCGTCCCACAGCCTTCTGTATTTTACAAGTGGTCATGAGGTCCCCATGGAGGTCCCACTCAAGTTCGAACATTGAACCCAATTTGCCTCACATTCGGAAACTGGACATGTCTACCTTGTCAATTGTCATCCAAAAAATGCCTCATCACTGCAAGCTGATTCTATTTATACATCAAAGCTTAGGTTTCCTCCCATTTAGATATTTCTCCCAAAGTAGAGAAAAAAACGATTGTACACAACCCAACATCCTACAATTGAGTAATCCTAGCCTATTCACAGATCTTTTTCTGAACATAATTCACAGTTATTACATACTAGGTTATTTTTGTTGAATTATCAACCTATGTTTTCATGCAAAAAGTCAATCTCTCCAATTCAGTCCAATTTTTTTTCTGAGCATTTCAAGGTGTCTAGATCAAATAGTCGAAAATGATACCTCACACGCCAAGATCGCCTAAAATATATATTCAGAAAACCAACGAGACAGCCAAACAAGTGGTTCAAAATCTGTGCCTTGCACACATGCACACTCTATCCTGAGGGCAAGAGCCTTCATGACATTGGGTTCCTTTTCGATTTAAAGAGCTCCTACTCGGTTCTGGTTCCCTAATACGAGTGCTTGCATCAGAGAGAGCAATACCAGCCAATCATAGCAACGCGTGATAACAGTGATATCGTCCCACAGCCTTCTGTATTTTACAAGCAAACCTGATTCGCCCCTTCAAGGGCCACCGCCAACGCGCTCTCGTTCTTCTTCTGTCAACTAACCTGCGTTTCCGCTCAAATTCAAAACCAATTATTGCAGTGCCCTCACGGCATTTGGAAACTGGACATTTCTACCTTGTCCTCAAGATACTGCCTCACCACTGCAAGCTGATCGCAACTCAGCATTTCTCCCTAAGTACTCGTAGTGAGAAAACTATTGTACACAATCCTACACCAAACAACGCATCATGCCAAAATCTAGTAAAATCGAGTAATCTAGTTGCCTTTTCACAGATCTTTTTCTCAATATAATTCACAGTAAATACTTACTAGGCCGTTTGCATGAAAACTCAAGATGTATATTTGGAAAATGTGGTTTCGAGATTTTCGATGTTCTAGGCGTGTGGGGTGTCATTTTCCACTAAATTTTAGACGCTGAATCCAATGAGTCGGGTCCCGGAACGATTGACGTCCACCGGAAGAGGTTATGGATGTCGTATCGATTGAAATGAGTCTCCATGCGGCTGGTTCGAGGAATAATCAACCCCTGTGATTTTTTAAAAAGTTCACACTTCTGTTTTTTTGTTTTTGTTTTTTTTTTCGCCCATCCTTAATCCAGTTCGCCTTTCAATCGAGTTTCGCCAGGTCGTAGAGTAGGTACTTAGAATACGAGTAGACTAAAATGAAATAGAATAGAATGATTTATTGATTTGTATAGCGCCCCAAGGCCGTTACAAGGCTAGCAAACAGGTTGATGGTAACAAACATCATGGAAATAGAGAAATGTGACGCAGTGAGATTAAGCAATACACGAGAAATGCATAAGCCTCATACATAAAATACGCGGAGCGAAGGAAAAAAACATGAAAAATGTTATGTTATCCATTTATTATTTCTTATAGCACGGAGATTTTCAAAATAAGGACGCTCCTTAGAGAGCTTAGTAGTGTCAGGGAATGCACATACTCGATTCTAGAATTTAATAAATATTATGCCATTCACTTTTTCCTTTAAATCTTCGAATTTGCTGGCATACGAATAGTCAACGCTTCGCAAAGGATCTCTTCCTGTTATCACTCACCTTCAGTGAACGCTGACAACCACAGTAAATGAAGATAATTTGTGGACAGTAATGACTATACTACCTATACCTGTGCCTATCTTCCTGCCAAAATACTTAAAAGCGAGCATTTGTCATAAAAATTAATCGTAAATATGAAACACAGAAGGAGAAGAGGGGAAGTCAGTCGTTGTATCTACTTACATCACACAAGTTACGTATGTAACTTACTCACCTCGAGTTACGTACGTCATCCCAAAATCGAGTGGATCAATATGTAATGATGGAGGAATTTGAACAATATCGCGTGTATAGAACTGTAGGCAGATGCACAATTTGACAATAAACTTCAGAAAAACAACCAATGTGATGAAAAAGTCAAACCCCACGTCAGGCCTAAATTAAATAATGGAAAACAATGTGGTTGTTGTGAACGACAACTGAAGAGGGGATATTTATATCGATGCTTTTCAACTGAATTGTTTCGTTACATCGATATTTTTGTTCGTTTTGGTTGGTTATTCCTTGAAAAATCACAATTTGGGTGGGGTAGGGGTCAAAAAGTGTGTTTCAAAAAATGAATTTTCGAGATTTTTGGCAATCTAAGTGAGTGGGGTATCATTTTCAACTAAATTTTGAACGCTGAATCCAATGAAGAGGGTCCAAGAACGATTGGCGCCCTCTGGATGAGGTTATGGGTCAAAATGGCTATCTACCTACCCAATTTGAATGTGTTTTCGAGATTTCTGGTACCTAGGCGTGTGGGGTAGCTAAATTTTTATTTAGAAGATTTATTGTTCAAAAACGAATGCTGTTTCATGGACAATGGTGGAATCAGCTTCGTTATTCAAGCTGGTGTTAGGCGTAGAGGGCAGCTGTCTCCAAAGTAACAGGATCAGATCAGACACCAGATTCGAAACCGCCATACATTTGGAACAGATACAAAACAATGGTAAGAGTCGCGTCAACATCATGTGCGGTGACACAAAGTCCCGTCCCGAGTAATCTAAAATAACACTTTGACCAACCGCCAGCACTGGGAGGGTGCTACACCCTTACTTCCCCAGGGCTTACAGAAGTGGTACACTGATGGATGTTCGGGCTGGACTAGGGGTGAGAGGGCCGGGATACTCACTGGCTGCCTCCTTGAACCGGTTTGTTACTGCCTACCAGGCAGACGTCTTTGCCATTGTTGCCTGTGCGCAGGAGATCCTCCTCATCTACGCCAGGATCACCATACTCTCAGGCAGCCAGGCATCACTGAAGCGGAGGCCGCAGTGCAGGAAGGTTGGTAGGATGGTGGATGGTAGATACCTGCCTGGCGACCATCCAGCTATTTATAACGTAAGTAACGGTACGATGGTAGCCGCAGTGGCCTCCCACTACCATCCAACCCCTTGAAACCATCCTAGGTACCCGCCTAGCGTCTATCCACCCATATCAGTCGTGTTTGTTATTCCATCCAGGCTGCATGGAGGAAATGGGTAATATATACCCAATTTGACCGATAACCTCTTCCAGTGGGTGCCAAGAGTTCTGGGACCCATTTAATTGGATTCAGCGTCCAAAATTTAGTGGAAAATGATACCCCACATGCCTAGGTAGCAGAACTCCCGAAAACACATATTCAAAATGGGTAATAATTACCCAATTTGACCCATAACTCTTTGCAGTTTGCATTCAGTCAATTTCAGATGTAAGTCAAACGCCTCAACTGACATCCTTAAATACGAATAGAATTTGTCCGGGTGTTGTCTTAATTTTTTGTACACTCTCACGAATTCCCCGTCCTGTTGCCGCCTCAAATTGTAAGCATGCACCCACGGTTTTTTTTATCACAGTAGTTGCCCCAATATTTCCCAAAGTTGATCTCAGCAAAATTCCCGAAGATGAACTTAGCAACATTTTTTTCCCAACTTTTGAGAGAGACATGACTTCTACACGGCAGTCAGTTGGATACTGGCTTCATTTTACTGCGTCCAAGATGCATCTACCCTCCACCATCCACCTTTACCATCCAACCTCCTTGCGACCATCTACCATCCTGCAGTGCGGCCTCAGCCTAAAGGCTATTGCAGCCTTCAAGTTCACCTTAAAGCTGGCGTGGGAGTGCCTTCAGCCCCTGAAGAGGCTTGCGGGGACGCTCCTCTGGGTGCCGGGTTATCAGGGTATTCAAGGAAACGAGGAAGCCGACCTCCTTGCCAAACAGGGGTCGGCGTCCTCTCCTATTGGTCCTGAACCTTGGGTCGGGACCTCCAATTGCTACCTGAACCAGCAGGTCAGATTGTTGGAGCTCTTACAAGTGGCTGCTTACTGGCAGAGGCAACCTGGCCTCAAGCAGTTCAAGCTCCTCATCTCACCAAACTCAAAGAGGGCAATGACCCTCCTCACATTGAGCAGGAGAGAGCTCAGAATCCTCACCTCTATGTACACTGGTCACTGCCCTCTCAGGTACCACCTGGGAAAATCAGAGACAGTAGACTGCCGCTGGTGTGCTGAAGAGGCTGAGACAGCTGTGTACGCGCTATGCGAGTGTCCGGCAGCGGGTCTTTGGTAAAGGGTTTTTCAGTTTGGCTGACATCGCAAAGATGGCCCCTGACGGGATCCTCCGCTAACTTAGAGGGCGGAAATCTTGCAGGGCACAATAGACCCACTGTCGCACCCTCCGATGTGGTACTTGAGTACCTAATTCTGTCTGTCAAAGAGGTTTGCCTCTGCTGTGAGCGTATCAGCTCTTGATTCCACAAGTCGGTTCACTAGGGTGTAAATTAAGCAACAAGGCATCATTGTGGCATCATTTCCGAACAAGTACTGGATCGATTGAATATCCTTAAGGTTCAACATCATTATTCATTCACATCACGTAATTTCTTCCATGCTGGTATCCACACATTACCTGCATTACTTCTATCAGCAATAAATAATAGGTATATCTGCCACAGTCCTCCAACCCCATCTGTTGTAGCCTAAATTCTTACTTACTCCTCTTGAAACTTATCACAAAATTTAAAAACTGATGAAATTGCAATACTTCAGAATAGCTCGCTGCAGGATCAAATGTCTGTCAAACAAATCTTTGAACACCTTTACAATCAAAGGTGGAAATGGACTGTAGAAACATTTCTCAGAAGAAAAATATTGGCTCCGGTAGTTGGCAAAAAATTATTAATTTAATACATCGAAGGAAAACATCTATATCGATGCTTTGGCGTATCGATACTTTTGGACATCCCCTTATATTTGTCAACAGCAAATCTGTGTAGATATTCTACGGATCATGCATAGATCAAAAAGGCGTGGAGGGACGACAATTCATTAAGCCAATGGGAATTTGAAAATTTTTCGTTGGCAGGAAAATATTGATTGTTTTGTACCCATTTCAACCCATCTTCATCTTGGAAAGGTTATGACGTTGTAAGGTTATCACAATTACCAGTCGCCCAATAGTCATCACGCCAAACGCCAACTAAAACTCCCTTCAACTGAATGAATTTGATTGTTTTTGTCCCTCGTACTCATGTACCCTGTAAATCCTTGTTTTAATTCATCTTCGAGTGTACCAGAGTGCAAGAACAAATCGTTATTTCGGGATCGTGTCCCTGACGTTCTTTTTGGTATAGATCGGTGCGATGTGCTCAGTTTCATAATGTTTCTCGATCTTGCTGCTTGATTCTTCGCTGAGAATTTCTCAGCGAAGATCACATCACATACAGGATAGCTCGCAAGTTCAACTCGCTGGATTACAGGTGAATTATAGTAGGCAAACCAGGTATCTTTGAGCCTACCACATCTCCTTTTCTGAGTGAAATGATTGGTCCTCATTAACTTTGTTTTGCTTGGAACGGAATGCCTGCACCCAATCGTTTCAATTCATTGTATTTTGTTTCCCTTAAGGAAGAAGTGAACTAAGTGCGGTTCATATGTGAGCGCGCTGACAGGAAGCAATCGGTGTTTGTACCGTATCAAACTACTGAACTCTGATTCTCTTGTTCAGCTACTTAACCGGACAGCTGAATTTCTGCATAGAGTCGTTAAAGAACGACAGAAAAATTCCCAAAGTACCAGCTATTCGTGACGTGGTTTAAGAGTGAAAATGACATTTTAAGTGGAAAAAATGAGAAATTTCTACCAAAATCGTTGTTGTCTCATAAACGCACTGAAGATTGTAACCTTCAAGTATCCCCACTCCCTTGAAAATGAGTAGATAAGGTGCTAATGTGAACTCTTGTTCAAAACTCGAGGTAGAGGCCTGTGTGTAGAGGGCAATGTGGACTTCAGACACTACTGCTCAAATGAAGAAGTAATCCTTTCCGTGAAAATTTCAGCCTGTATCTGTTTGATGATTCATGTCCTGATCCATCCTGAAAAATAGTTTGATAATCGTCACATACTTTTCAAATTTGTGGAATTCTATACTTACATGAGAAAACCACGATTTTGGTTAAACTATCTCGTTTTTCGCATGAAACGACATTTTCAGTCTTAGATTACACCACAAAAATTAATTTGAAAATACCGTTGGGAAGCTGGTATTTTGGGGGAGTTCTTCCACGTTTGAACGCGGGAATTAGTCTGGGCAACATCTTTCCTTTACCTAGCTGTTCCTGTGCTAAATGTTGACAAGGTTTCGCGTTTTTATTCCTTCCCTAACTTTGAGATGAATTAGTGAATACCAGTACACAATTATTGGTTACATTAGGGGCCAATTGGAAGGAGAATTTGACGCTCTTTCCAACGGTGTAAACGGATTTGAGATATCTTGTAAACTAAGAGAAATATGGCTGTTTTAGTGACGTCAGGTTGAAAACAAGAAAAAACAACAAATTAGCGAATGAAGCGTAACATACAAGTATGAATGAATCTAAAGAACGGAAAAGAATGAACAGATCTTTCAACGTAAGTCCTACCCTGCAGCGGCTGTCAGGTAAAATGTGGAGAAGTAACTGGCACATTCAATAGAATGGCATTTGGGAGGGATGGATTGAATGTCTTCGTCATGTTGTGTTGCACGGAGTAGGTATTTCCAGAATCTAGACGGGCTAGCGTTGCGGCGTATGAAACTAATGTGAAACGAATCATTTTCGACAACCTCCAATTCTTAAGGGAAAAGATCCAATTTGGCATGAAAATACTAAGGCGAGTCATAACTAACGGTGGCAATTAGGGACTTCAGACTGAGGCGAATCTATTGGCACCTTCAAAAGAATGGCATTTAGATGGACGGATGGAATGTCTTCGCCATGTTGTGTCGCACAGAGAAGGTATTTTCAAAAACCTACGTGGGCTAACGTTACAGCGTTTGAAACTAATGTGAAACGAATCATTTTTGGCAATCACCAATTTGACGTGAAAATACTAAACCAAGTCATAATTCACGGTGGAAATTAGAGAATTCGGAATGAGGCGAATCTTCAGGCACCTTTAAAGGAATAGCATTTGGAAGGGACGGATAGAATGTCTTCCCCATGTTGTGTTGCACGGAGTAGGTATTTTCAGAATCTTGGCGGGCTAGCGTTGCGGCGTTGTAAACTAAAATTAAACGAAGCATTTCCTTCAATCTCCAATTTGACACGAGAATGCGATATTTATGTCTGCCAATCGATTTGTGGGGATAGACTTTGCCAGTAGTTGCGCCCTCAGTAACATTTCTTCTTTTTCATTCCCATGAACTGTTTCCAGGGTATATTTGTCGGAGATGGCTCACGGTGGTGGGACATCTTCGAGGCGCCAGGACTCATCCTTGTCGTCGTCTCGGGGCTACGTCGAAACTGATTGGGAAGCCAAAGAAGCTATGAGGCAACGTGAGCTGGAAGAGGCTCGTGCTCGAGCGGCTCAGATGGAAAAAACCATGAGGTGGTGGTCCGACTGTACCGCCAATTGGAGAGAAAAATGGAGCAAGGTCAGTTTACCGTAGAACCTAACAGGGTTCTACCCGATAGGGTCTAATCCCTTTAAAAAACTGCAACCAGTGACCAGGCAATTAGGTATTGGGGATTGGGTTGCGGATTAAAAATGTGCTAATCGAGAACCGAGCTGAAGGAAAAAGTGAACTAAAGGAAAGAGTGACCTCTATTAGACCCTGAGTTGTCATCCTAGAAGTACTACTATTGACATTTCTTGTGTTTAAGCTTTCAATCTTCAGTCAACATACAAGATTCAACGTTGATGGTTGCCAATATAACTGGAAATTTCGAATAATCTTTTTCTTTCTATTAATTTATTGATTTCTCAAGCTCAATTTACTTTTGAAAAGTTCCCTTAATACGTAGATTTGATGAAGGACCGCGTTTACCATCTCCACATGCCCAGAACAGTGACCCACGGAGCTTTGGACAGGATTTGTTACCGCCCGGTCACTTTCATTTGTGTTTAGTGAAGAAAACATCACTCACCCTTTTCATTTTGTGTGGTCATTGCCATTTTTTTGTTTTCAGGTTCGCAACGAAAGAAACAAAGCCCGGGAGGAAGCCAAAATGTTGCGGTCTAAGCTCGACTCAGCTCTGAAAGATGTCGGCACGTACAAAAGGGAAAAAATGGAATTGGAATCTCACAACGAGCAAATGCGAAAAGAACTTGAAAGAATTCATCTGCTGCTGTTGAAACACGCGGGGCAATGGGACAATCAGTTGCTTGAAGCTCTGGACAACGCAGAATCCGACCGGGACACGTCTATGCTGCCCGAGAGAGACGACAGCCACAGCCCGAACGATTTTGATCGCAATCCTGAAAAAGATTCCGGCATCGACGATTTGAGCCAGGCTGGAGCTGTTTCCAAGAATGGCGACATTGATCACCGTGACGGCACTATTGACACTGTGAGTATTGCCAATGGGTCGCCGAGAGTCTGTGTCTTGGTAACGTTTGCTGCGTGACAGCTTGGAGGATTGGCGACCTTTTATTGGATTGTGGACGATGCCAGATTCTTCTGTTGAACCATAGTGCTCGAATAATCAGCCTGTTGGTTGGTTATTCCTTGTATAAGAGGTCAAGCTCTCCGATTCGGCCCAAAATTTTTTTTGGGACGTTTCAAGGTGTCTGGATCAAAAAAGTCAAATGTTCCGTCCGCCGTACGCCGTCTGTCGTACGCCGTCTGGGCTTCTTGTGGTAGTAGACAATTTTATAAAAAACCTGAAATTTGGGTCAGGGGTTTGTTCCCAGCTCAAGTCAGTCTTCGAAACTTTTCAGCCCGATCGGACCAAATTTGGACGGGGAAGGGGTCAAAAAATGAATTTCAAAAAATGGATTTTTGAGATTTTGGCGATCTAGGCGTGTGGGGTGTCATTTTCCACTAAATTCTGGACGCTGAATCCAATGAAATGGGTCTCAGAACAATTGGAACCCGCCGGAAGAAGTTATGGGTCAAAACGGATATCTATCTACCCATTTTGTATATGTGTTTTCAAGATTTCTGGTCTCAAGGCGTGTGGGGTATCATTTTCCACTAAATTGTGGACGCTCCATTTTCCCCATGTTGAAGAAATGAGTCTCCATTCGCCTGGTCCGAGGATTAACCAACCCGTGTGAAAGAATTTGCAACGTATTTCATAGTATCTTTCTGATTTGCCTCTGAAATTTGACAGTTTGCGCTTCAATATGTCTAGATCAAAAACGCTGCGAATTCTTCTACTGTCGTTTGTTATTTCCTATAGCAATGAGTATAGGGGGGAAACAGTGAGTGTCTAGGACTCATTCCAATCAATTCTGCGTCCAAAATTTAGAGGAAAATGATACCCCTAGCCTACGTATTCAAAAACATCTAAACCCCATTTTCAAAACAGGTAGGTAGTTACCCATTTTGACCCCTACCCACCTCCAACGGAAGCCAATCGGACCGGAATCCATCTTTGCAGATTCAGAGTAAAAAATTAAAAGGAAAACGAAACCCCACATTTCTAATTCCCAAAATATCCCGAAGATCTAGGTTAAAATAATAAATTATCACTCATACTCTCCCAAAATTTGGGCCTTTCGAGGAACAACTAGAGCCGGAAAGAGGTCCCTGACCAAGATTTAGAATTCTTGGAAAAATTTCTACAGCAAAAGGCGGCGTGGACGGCTGGCGGACATTTTGGTTTCTGTTTGATTATTCCTTGAGTAGTCAGCCTATGTTATTTATCATGACATCTTGATGCGCAAAATGTCTAATTTTGCTGCAAGTCGGATAGTCCTTGGCATGAAATATAGATCGATTAGGCATGGAATGATAAACCAAAATCCGAATTGTCCGTCCGCCGTCCTCCTTCAATCTCCTCACAGTCATATTCCTATATTTTACATCCGTAACATGTTCTAAGCATTATTAACTTTACCTTGTATTTATTGCCTCTTCACTTCACCTAATCTACATTACAGATTTGTTTTGTATTTTATTGTTTACCATTATACTCTTCTTTTGCTCAATCCTCATAATAAATTGTTGTTATATTTCTTCTCAGCAACATATCGTAATTCTCTATGAAATTTTCTCTTAATTGTATCCGGTTGATTTACTGTTCTATATTATAGAAATTCAAGAAAGCATATTATGCTCCTTCTGGATTTAATTGACTATGGGAGGTATTCATAAAAGGCCAGAGCTTGCCAATATGGCCTCTTATAGAAGTCATTTTTTAAGGTCGTCCAATTGCGTTGGTATTTTGGTTGGTTATTCCTTGAATAATCAACCTATGTTTTCATGATAATGGTCAACCTCTCCGATTCGGCTCAAAATTTTTTTCTGGATGTTTCATGATGTCCTGATCAAAAAAGGTCAATGTCCGTCCGCCGTACGCCGTCCGCCGTCCGCCGTCCATTGTCCACGCCGTTTTTGGTAGTAGAAAATTTTCTAAAAATCTGAAATTTGGGTCAGGGGTCTGTTCTCAGCCGAGATGGGTCCTCGAAACTTTTCAGCCCGATCGGACCAAAATTGGAGGGGGTAGGGGTTTTTTGAAAAATGGATTTTCGAGATTTTGGGTGATTTAGGCGAGTGGGGTGTCATTTTCCACTAAATTTTGGACGCTGAATCCAATCCCAGAACAATTGGCACCCACTTGAAGAAGTAATGGGTCAAATTGGGTATGTATCCACCCATTTTGTATGTGTCAGGAGTTCTGGTGCCTAGGCGTGTGGGGTATCATATTCCACTAAATGTTGGACCCTGAATCGATTGGAATGGGTCTGGGACCCGCCACACCCACTGTTTCCCCCATTCGAGGAATAACCAACCCGTGTGTAATAATTTGCAGATGTTTTATGTATTAGTTACCGTGCTGTTGAACAAATAATTACTCTTGTCGCAGGCCAGCACAGTCATGTGTGGAGACGTGGACTCCTGGGTTGGAGACAACGAAGAAGCCTTTTGCAGCATGAAGTCGAAAAAGGACACTCTTGAAGGCGACATGGAGATGATGTACCAGAAACTCTCCATGCTTCAGCTCAGACTCGACGAAGCAACAAAAACGTTGCAGATCGAACGAGAGTGAGTGTATTTGACCTGCAGGTGTCTTTTTTGTGTTTGAAAGTGATTTTCTGGTTGATTAATACGTTTTTGCGGCGTTCATCTTCAGGGAAAAAGTGGTTTTACATAAAAGCGTCGAGCGGGCTGAAAGCGAGTTGACCGAATGTCGTCAAAGATGCGAAGAGCTGAGAGCTTCTCGTCAAGAAGCCGTTCGCGAGCTGCTTCAGCTTCAAGATCAGCATCAAGATACCGTCGCCCTAATTCGGGCTGACCTCCTCGACGAAGCCTCATCCAGGGAAGGCATGGATCGCCGTCTTGCGGATTTACGGGCCCAAGTATGTTTGTTGATAAAAGTCACAGTCAGGCCTCATTTTCATTTGTGTTCTACAACAACGCGTTTTGTAGCTGGAGCGGTTACAAGCGGAGAACGCGGCTGAGTGGGGCAAACGGGAGCGTTTAGAAACGGAAAAACTCGCCTTAGAGAGGGAAAATAAGAAAGTCCGAGCAGAACTTCGTGATATACAAGAGCGGATGGAAAGACGCGGACGACCTGTCACGACGACTGACAACGATCTGAGACACCTTCAGCAAGAGCTTTCTGACAAAACCAAAGTAAGTAAGGTCTGACAAGGTTTGTGTCAGCAACTGTATTGACACGTTAGAAAGGAGAAGGATGTAAACATAATTACCGCCTTGGATATCAGTGTTAATTGCTGCTCAGCCTACATTCTTGGATAGATTGAGGTAGATAATAGCTAATGGAATCGAAAAATGGATTTTTGAGATTTTTTGCAATCTAGGCGTGTGGGGTGTCATTTTCCACTAAATTCTGGACGCTGAATTCAATGAAAAGGGTCCCAGAACGATTGGCACCCACTGGAAGAGGTTATGGGTCAAAATGGGTATCTATTACCCATTTTGAATATGTGTTTTCGAGATTTCTGGTACCTAGGCGTGTGGGGTATCATTTTCCACTAAATTTTGAACCTTGGATCGATCGGAATGGGTCCGGGACCCGCCACTCCCACTGTTTCCCTCATCTTCCCCATGTTGAAGAAATGAATCTTCATGCGCCTGGTCTGAGGAATAACCAATGCGTGTGTAAGCATTTGCAGCGTTTTTATTCTTTTTTCTTTCGCACAAACTCCCTTTTTGACCCTTCTCAGTATTCTGTAGTGAAGAACAGTTTTAGAGAACGGTTCGGAGCTTAGGTTCGCCAATGAGACAACGCCATTCTGTTAGCGTTAAGTTCAGTCTCCAGTCTGCTCGTGCCTCATATACATGTCTCCTCGTTTAATATTGTTCAGTCACCTTGTTCGAATTAAAACCGTTATTCATAATTCATCAGAACCGCGTCCGTGTATCTTCTTCAATTACCTCAAGCCACAACATATTCCGTAATGCGTGAATATGACTTTGGGGAAGACTGGAGATTGTGGCGTGGGTCAGGCCGATCGCGCTTTGGCGCCCGGTCTAACCTCTTATCATTCCGCCATCACGTGTGTCCACAATACCTAAGTCCAGCATGAATCGGCTCCTTTTCGGGATTACGTTCTCATCCTTCAACCGAACCTTCTTCCCGACCGTCCTCTGGTGATTCCTCAATCGCGCCGAGTCGTGGTGGTGGGGTAACAGAGGCTACTGGCACAACTTATGGGCCAGATTTTTGCGAGTGAGCGCCGCCCGAGGTTGTAAAATTTCATCTGCCAGTCTTAAACCTCTTCCTTTTCCAAGTTCAACTCTTGCAAGCAACTGATAGCTCCCTCGTCGTCATTGGCCCTGCCAACCCTCAAATTCAACAGCGTGGGGGCTACTGCAATTCGTAAAACGTCCGACGAGTCCATCTACTTTAATTCAAAGTAATGATTGTAATGATTGTCCCTAGTCCATATTCTATACCTTTCTCCAAGAGTTTCATCATACCAAGAAAAATCCTGTTGAACTTCGAAGAGAGCGGTTGCCTGTCGACTCCAAGAGGTGACCCGTAGGAGACAGGCAAACTGGAGGGTCTAATCGCGGTGGTTTTAAAGACACTGCTTTCTGCAGAGGGCTGATTGCGATAACTGAACTATTAACAATACCGCAGCCTCCGATTTGCTGGTGGCGGTCTGACGGGTTGCTGAACACCAGCACCTTTGAGTGACACCAACATTTTAAAACAAACACGCAATAAATACCTACAATTTGTGTTGTTCTTATCTTTACAGGAGCTCAGTGACATAAAACACAGCCACAACAAACTGAAGAAAGTACTAGCGGACAAGGGTACGGAACTTGCTCACACGATTCGAAGAGCGGAACAATACGAGGCTGAAGTGAAAAGGTTAAGAAACCGAGTCGAAGAACTGAAACGCGAGTTGGCTGTTGCAGAAGATGAAGTTGATTCTGCTTCAAACAACATTAGGTGAGCTTTGTTATTTGTCCGTTCCAGTTTTTGGATATACTTGATAGATTTTTAAATTGTAGCGAGGACCAGTAAAACAAATGAAGAAGAACTCTCGTTTTCCTTTTCACCAACGTCAAAAAACTGGGGGCGATGGGTTCAGAGCAACGTTTCTGTTGGCAAATTATTGAAGGTTGTCGGGAGTCTCGTCATCTTAGTATTCTGTTGTATTTGGACTGTTCTTAGGAAGTATTTCCACTTCGATTCTTTATGGAAATTACAATAGCGCATTACCATTTTAGTATATTTATGAGTTAACCTAGCTCTTCTAGAGTTTCAAACTCCTAGTGCGTGAAATAAGTTAGTTCTTTTCTTAATCTTCTGATTTCGTTTTCAGGAAACTTCAAAGAACTAACGACGAGTTGCAAGAGCAAGTTGAAAGCTTGCAAGTTCAGTTGCAGCACCTTCAAACAAGGTATGTAATATTCTAACATGCGAGTACGTTACCCTGAGATCCTTGCCCGGTAATACCTCATACTGAGCCGTAGAGGTGGTTTCTGCTTGAATTTGTGCAATACACCCCCCCCCCCCCCCAACCTTTTTTTTTAGTGGTGAAAAAGTATGCTGTTGAGGATGTTGAAAACGGCATAATGGGTAATGCTCCAAGCTATTCCACAAAGGTAGATTATTCCTTGGATTAAAAATGGGAAACAGATGTGTAGTGGACCCGACTCATTCTAATCGATTCAGTGTCCAAAATTTAGTGGACAATGTCGCCACACAACTAGGTACCCAAAAATGCCATAAATCCACTTTTGAAATAGGTAGGTACTACCTATTTTGACTCGTGCCCTCTTCCGGTAGGCACCGATCGGTCGAAGACCCATCTTAATCGAGACGAAATGTCCGTTCAAAGAACGATTTTACCGACATTGGTACAGTTTTGCTCTCATGAAAACTCAGGACAAAACAGAAAAATTCAAATGAAGCCGTAATGTGTAACTCTGCGAGTATTTCGAAGACTTGGCGGTTGAAGTTGGGAGGAGAAGAAGCGTTTTAACGCTGTATTTAACGTTAGTTGAGGGAAAGTTCGTGAAACAGGACAACCGGAAAGCTCGTACAACACACTCGTTGGGTGATGAAGTCAGGTAGGAAGTTGCTTCTTTCATAATAACGGAACAACTTCATAATAAGACAATATAATTCAAATATGGCAACGTGAGATGATTCTAAGATAAGATAGAAGTCCTTTTGGTTGGTTATTCCTTGAAGAATCAAGGTATCAACCTATGTTTTCATGCAAAAAGTCAATCTCTCCGATTCGGTCCCAAACTTTTTTTGGACGTTTCAAGGTGTCTACGCCGATTTTGGTAAATCTGAAATTCGGGACCCGTTTCTGGTCCTCAAAAAATTTCAGCTCAATTAAACCAAATTGGGAGGGGGGGGGGGGGTGGGTGGTGGTGTAAATGTGCACTTTGAAATATGGAATTATGGCAATCTGGGCGTTTATGGGTCAAACTGGGTATCTATTCATCTATTTCGAATGTGTATTTTCGAGGTACCTAGGCGTGTGGGGTATCATTTTCCTCTAAATTTTGGACGCTGAATCGATTGCAATGAGTCTCCATGCGTCTCGTGCGAGGAATCACCAACCCGTGTGAAAGAATTTGCAGCGTTTTTTTTTTAACGATAAATTCAAATATAATTCAAGTTTTCAAATGCCATTATAATGGGCGTACCATATTTTCTAGTCGAAAAGTCGTGAAATAGGTGGTAATCATCATCCATTGGGATTGTGATTATTTTTGATGTTGTAAATATTGTTGGCCTCAAAGGCACCATTCTATAAGGATGAATACGGTACTTCAAGTAGTATAATTTTGGTAATTTTTGCCGTATGATTCCTTTTGACCTGAAGAATAATTTTTTTTAAGGAGAGGGAGGGGGCCTGAACAAGCTGCACATACTTATGATAACACTTCAAATCCTTTCATAGGGGTTGGTTATTCCTCGGACCAGGAGCAGGGCCGCTCATTTCAATTAATTTAGCGTCCAACGTTAAGAGCGAAAATGTGGGCTATCATTTTCCACTAAATATTAAACCCTGAATCGATTGGAATGGGTCCGGAACCCGCCACACCCACTGTTTCCCCCATTTTTTGTTGGGGTGTGAAGCGAGGCACACTTTGTGCATGCGGTTGAAATCTCTTCCCATCCACTAGTTGGCCACCACTTCTTCCTGTTCCATTTTGATACTTTATACCAATTATTCCTCACATCACATTATATTCTCAATTACCAGAAACGTTATTCATTTGCCCTTACTTTCTTTTTGCTGCCCTTCTTCACGGATTGTTCGGGTAATGTATAGAAGTGATGACATTGCCAACGTCAATGTTTCTATTGATGAATGTGCTGTTTGAAATTGCTGTAAACGCGAATTATTTTATAATAGATGAAATAAATTATGAGCAGCTGAATTGGTTCGACGCTAAACATATCATTTTATTGAACCTAAGTTTTAATCTAGATTTATCTCTTTCTTGGTGCAGTGATGGAGAAATCGTTAAACTCTGATTTGTACAAATGAGTAACATTAAATGTTAACACCGTGCTTAACCATAATAACTTCTTTCCGATTACTTTATTGATCACCGTGTCTTGCGTAATTTAAATCCAATTGAGTTTTGTGTGTTTTATGTGCCGTTTCGTAGGATGCGGAATAGCGTTGGATCTCATAGGAGCCCGAGCCTTCACCAGGATGAGGAGCACAGCGACGAAGACACGTATTGAGTGAGACAATGCCCTGATTATTTCTTTTTCACTGAACAAAAGCTCTATTTTTGGCTCTTAATCTCTGTGAAGATCTTTAAATCATTACCTTCCCATGTAGCTCTTCAGAAATTCCCCTTCCTCCTGATAAGAACCTCAACTGCCCACAAGGCATTGATCGGTTTGATTCTTTGCTGCCACTTGTTCCTGAATGTAGCAGATATTCTAGGAGAGGTGAATATCCGCAAGTAGGTGAGGTCAACAGTAGTATGATTACATGCGTTTTCAATAGTCCGAAGCAGGACGAGCACCTCACTAAGAAGTACAGCCGTCGTTTTGGCGTTCTGTTCGATACTGAGAGCCTGAGAGCGTTGTATCCTCCATTCTTTCCATCCTATGCAGTCGCAATTCCTACGTATTTGCTACGCAGCCCGATCTGGCTCTGTTGAAAGTGATTTAATATTCTTTGTCTAAACCCAGTTTGTTCAACGTATGAGTGATTGAAGTTTACTTTTAGTTTTACCTTAATATTACTGCATACCTACGATTATGTATCAGAGGAGAATGTCTATTTGACCTGAAGGCGGTGACTACTTTGGTGATTGATGGCTAGTCTTAGAAATCATATTTACGTCTAACTAAACATGATTGGATACTGTAGACGAAAATAAAATAGGTCCGGCGATAGACCGCGCCCCGCATCTGCCGCTTTGTGATAAGTAAACCTTCTTGATGTGCGCCACTGTAGAAATAATCCTAATTAATCCGATTCTTTAAATTGAATTACGGTCAAGTTGATGTATAGCATTTTCACGTCACAAAAATCGTTCGTTTCAAACGCTGCAAGCTAGCCCACGTAGATTCTGAAAATACCTACTCCGTGCAATACAACATGACGAAGACATTCCATCCATTCCTTCCGAATGCCGTTCTTGTGAAGGTGCCTGTTGTCTCTAGATCTGACTTACGTTGAAAATTTTGTTTATTCTTTTCAGTTTGTTATGTTCATTAATTGTTGAATGTTTTACTTACTAATAAGTTGTTATTTCAAACTAATTTGTAAAAACTCAAAATTGATGAGCAAATCTTCCACTTTTAAATGGAAAACCTCCAATTTGTCGTGAAAATGCTATTTTAGGGGAGTTTTCACTTGACATGGTAATGATAATGAGTAGTAAGCGCTAGCTTTCTTTAGACACTTGTGTAAATTAACTGTCCTTATAATGTGCAGGCTGAATTGTTTCAGTTCTTGAGGGAAAGATCAGTGATACAACCATTATGCATGTTTGCGAATGAGATAACCGAGTACTTTTAACGACTGTTTGACATTTTGGAGTTGTTATGCGCCCAAGTTCTGATATGCTTAGATTTGTTCATTAATAAACATTGATGCAATAATATTTGTGGTACCTTTCGTGTTAAAGCCTACCAGTTGTTGAAACAGCATTGAAAGCCTATTCTGTATCGAATCAGGTATGTTTGGTTGGTTTGAAGGGGTGTTTTCCTTACTTACGGAGATATAACCTGTAGGTAAGAAACCTCTTTGCACATAGGAGTCAAACATACCAGATTTGATATATCGAATAGGCTTTCAATGCAGTTTCAACAACTGGTAGGCGTTAGCAGGAAAGTAACATATTTATAATTATTGTTCATTACTATTTAA
Organism: Cyrtorhinus lividipennis; assembly: GCA_019603395.1. Classification (NCBI taxonomy): domain Eukaryota; kingdom Metazoa; phylum Arthropoda; class Insecta; order Hemiptera; family Miridae; genus Cyrtorhinus; species Cyrtorhinus lividipennis. The sequence continues at coordinate 24,769,450 of CM034001.1, read as the reverse complement.
CTGAAACCGGTTCAATTAATAACATCTTAATGCGGATTTTGGCCCCCCGTTTAAACAAATCTATTTAATGGCTGTGAAAATCTGAAAAGTTGATACAATTCTCTCTTGAAAACCCTATAAAAGTCCATCCCTACCTTTTCCCTTCTTCCTTCAGAATTACAGGCCAAAATAAAGATATTCAAGGTTGAATATTTGTGAAAGGACCTCGGACTACTTGGAACTTTGTATGGTTAGAGACAATGTACTGGTAGCCACAACAACAACCCTGAAACTGCCCTTAGAAGAGTTGAGGAAATTCATGTTATAACTTTCACTGCTTATATTGAAATTTGGGTTCAATTTTAGACCTGATTTCAATAAATTTAGTTATACAGCTACTTCGTTCATCCTTCCGTTCACGTTTCTTCTATTCTATTCTATTTATTATTAATAGTGTACTCAATCTAATTTATTTTTACATTTTAAATAAAACCAACACGTTAAGTTGGAGTCTGAAGAGGGTTGGCGCGTAGCAATGTCATGGCGCGGTTGTTGATTTTGAGTTCAGGGAAAGCCAACTGTGTGAAAATCGATCTATGATCGCTTATTTCGATTGTATCGAACGCCGGAAATTCCCATAAATCTACCAACTTCACCTAGAATTCAGTTATAGGTTGAATTTCGTATAAATTGAAGTCGGTCTGAATATTTATGTGAGTACGGTACGGGTTTACGATTTCTTCTTTTGAAATCACTCTGATTTTAGTTGTAGGTAGCTGTGAATGTGAAGAAGACAAATGTTCACTCAATGTGCAGAAAGTGGTTATGTTATATGAGATAGGTACTCCGGTCATAGTGTATGTTTGGAACGAAATTGATCATTGAATGCAAACGTCGCTGCCCCTATCAAGATAGGGAATTATTTTTAACTTTAGATTAAATATTTGTATCTCTCACTATTTACTGACTGCTAATTTAATTTTGTGTCTTTTATCTTGTTCTTGTTGGCTGCAGCTATTAAATACACCTAAATTATGTGAGAAATGTGTCTGTAAATCCAGTTTTTCCATTCAATGTGTAATCACAAACTGGCAGAGAGTAGCCTTGTGGTCTGTTGTTAACGATTTAATGGCTGAACTTCTTGAGTTGGTCTCACTAGATTGTTTTTAATTCTTCATAAAATGTCTAATGACCTTTGTAGTTTCAACAACTTCAACTAACAGGGAAGGATTGCCGATTTTGGGCACACTTAACATGCAAAATCATCTATGAAATAAATGCAATCCGAACGGTGGGCTCTTATCGTTAAAATGCTGCAACAGGAAGTGCTCCATACTACGGACTTATTGGGATTATTTTAGTGCGCCAAATTATCGGTGTTTCTTCACTGAATTTCATACACATGAAACGAACCACTTCTTATTTACCTATTGATCTATGAATATGGATAATACTGGATTTGATAATTGAACAACTCTTCATCACTTGAACGCATGGGTCAAAACGTGTTTTTTGAAAAATGGATTTTTCGAGATTTTGGGCGATCTAGGCGAGTAGGGTATCATTTTCCACTAAATTTTGGACGCTGAATCCAATGGGACGGGTCCCAGAATGATTGAGGCCCACCGGAAGAGATTATGGGCCAAAATGGGTATCTGTCTATTTACAAAGCAGGTTTTCGAGATTTTTGGGACCTAAGCGGGTGGGGTATCATTTTCTACCGTTTGGACGCTGAATCGATTGGAATGAGTCTCCATGGTAAGAGAACATTTTCTAAAAATCTGAAATCTGGGTCAGGTGCCTGTTCCCGTCCTAAGTCGGTCCTCAAAACTTTTCAGCCTGATCGGACCAAATTTGGGCGGAATAGGGGTCAAAATCTGTATTTCGAAAAATGGATATTTGAGATTTCTGGCAATCTAGGCGTGTGGGGTATCATTTTCCACTAAAGTCTGGACGCTGAATCCAATGAAATGGGTTCCAAAACGATTGGCACCCGCCGGAATAAGTTATGGGTCCAAATGGGTATCTATCTACCCATTTTGAATATGTGTTTTCGAAATTTCTGGCACCTTGGCGTGTTGGGTATCATTTTTCGCTAAATTTTGGACGCTGAATCGATTGAAATGGGTCCGGGACCCGCCACACTCACTGTTTCCCCCATGTTGAAGAAATGAGTTTCCATGCGCCTGGTCCGAGGAATAACCAACCCGTGTGATAGAATTAGCAGCGTTTTTTCTGGACATTTCATGGTGTCCAAATCGAAATTAGCTAATATCCGCCGTCCGCGCCGATCTTGGTAGTAGAAAATTTGCTAAAAATCTGTAATTTTGGTCAAATGGTGTACAAGGAACCTTCATAAAAAAAATATGAAGCCTATTCCCGTTCCTCATGTGCAACTAAGCCACTACTCGTTTAACATTTGTAGGAATTTCCCACTTTAAATATCCCTCCAGTGAGGAGTAGTTGTGACTGTACTCCTGGTATGCCTTGCTGTAAGTGGAACATACCATTCGCTCGTAGTCTTCGTAAGCAGTTTTAGTCGTAAAACAATTCAACACCTGCTGCTTATTTTATTACTTCGTCTGCATTTTGCGCCTTCCACAGATCATGGTACCCCAATTCTACAAGCATAGTCTTGAGTTGAGAGCCCTGTTATATTTTTCCACATCAACACCTCTGTTGATTGTTGACAGCTGGTTATAACAAATGCGAGGGTATCTACTTTCAGGCATTTTCAGGATCGCTTCCCACCAACCATAGGCTCTATCTACAACATAAACTCCAAATTTTGCTCTACCTGTCTCAGCTCGCAGCATGTAACGAGGGTTACTGAAAGGCAAAGTTAAAATGCTTTTCGAAAACTTGTCATGTTCTGCGTTCCAATTTCGCAATAGGCATTGTTTTACTAAATTGGAATCATTGGGATAATGATGTACGCTCATTGAAACATTAGTTTTTTATTTAACAATATTATAAATTTACAAAAACAATCGAGTTAACAGTGCCTAACTAGTTTATTTACATAATATACACATTAGTCTTACAGTTAATTCCATTTGAAGTCGTTCTAAAAACATGGCGTTCCGTCTGGGTTAGTTTGGGGTCGCGGCTTGCAAATTTTCGTTCTGCCGTTGGAGCCAGACACTGCAGTGCAAGTGAATGTGAAGTATCCGCACGTTGACGATTTGGTGTAATAAGTGTGAGCGTATTTCTTTTCTTCTTCTTTTGGGCTCGTTTTCAGCTGACCAGTCACCGAGTTGGTCACCGTGACGAAGCCGTCGTAGGACTTTTCTTGGGGCCGTCGAAGACCGTTTTGGCCTGCTGTGAAGGCGTAGCGCGGGTTGGGTCTGTAGGGTGAGGCAGCTGGTGAAGAGAACCTTCTGGACGACTCTCCTGCGTTTAGCTCGGCTTTTCGCGGAGGTTGCGTCACTCGAACTTGGCCAGAGCCTGGCGTGATGACTACGGTTTGACTCTGAGCTTGGCCTCCGGGAGGTGCTGACGTTTCAGTCTTGTCTCCAGCAACGGATGTCACACGACCTCTGAATCCTGTAGGGACCTTATAACCCCCACTTCCTGGCACCTCTTCCCCAGCCCTAAACACTTCTCCTTTCCTCATGCGACTTGTTGAGTCTTGTATGACCAGCGTATCATGCTTGTTGTCCTGTGCTATTATGACTTGTTGCGTTTGACTAGGTAGCGCGTTCTGCTCTGTATCTACATTGTTTCTGGGTTGTTCTGTAGTTGTTGGAGTAGTTGGAGGAAACGTTTTCTGTGATTTAAACCTATTCCCACGAGATCTGGTAGACAGCATTGGTGGTACAACTTCGTCTTCTTCTTCATCCTCATAGTCGTCATCCTCGTAGTCATCTTCAAAATCAGCTTTGTGGCTGCCTTCATTACTGCCTGGGTTCCTCGCTCTGCTTCCCTGAGAAGTTGGACCTTGGGGGGCTCTTAGATCTACTTTACCTTGGTTTTCATCATCAACTGTTGCATTCTTTAATAGCCTTTCATTCTGAGGGTTGGCAACTTCCTGTCGCACTCCAACAGTACCATTCCTCTTTGTCACACTTGTGTTGTTGTACAGCGACCCTGGAAGGGATAATTTTGGAAATTTGAGGTCTTTAGTTGCTCCTGATCCAGCCTGAGCTGCGCCAGTGTATGAAATTCCATATTTGAATGTCCCCTGGATCTGACTTTGAGACTGTCCTGAGACCCCACTGCTTTGTGCTGAGGCTGTGCCTCCTCCTTTGAAAGGGGCCTTTTGATTGTCATTCTGTCCATCATAAGGCAAGAAACCAATTTGAGCTTGACTGGATGTTGCTCCAGGACCTTTAGATTGTGCATCTGCCATACCACCTTCAGTCCCAGCTTGTACTTGTGTATTTGTGCCAAAGCCAGCACCATTAGTTTGAGACTCAGCAAGAGTTGCTCCTGTTTCAGTTGCTACTTGCACTTGAGCTTGGGTCTGAGCCTTGCCTGCTGTTCCTTGGGAGGTGCTGGTAGCTCCTTGGCCATTTCCTTGTATTTGACTTTGTGCACTTTTCTGACTATCGCTGGTTTGTGCTTGTGCACTGAAAGAACCGCTGCCAGTGTATGTTCCAGAAACTTGTGTCTGAGCTACCCCAGTGCCAACTTTACCTTGAGAAGAGGCCAGTGCTGATGTTTCATTTCCTTCAAAATGGACACTCGACTGGGCTTGAGTTTCTCCTGCTCCAACAGCACCTCCTACATTGCAGTCAACTGCTGGTGGGCATGTCTGATTTGAAGGGACATCATATTTATAACCTCCTTGTCCTCCTACTCCTGGTGGTCCTGCAGCAGGATAACCCCCTCCCATACCTGAACCTGTCATACCAGGTCCTCTTGGGTATCCACCTCCCATACCTCCTAAGTCTTGTCCTCCTGCTGGATAACCACCTTGAGTTCCTTGTCCTGCTGGTAGTCCTGCGGCAGGATAACCCCCTCCCATACCAGAGCCTGTACCTGTCATACCAGATCCCCCTGGGTAACCACCTCCCATGCCTCCTGTGTCTTGTCCTCCTGCTGGATAACCACCCTGAGTCCCTTGTCCTGCTGGTGGACCTGCAGCAGGATAACCCCCTCCCATACCTGAACCTGTCATACCAGGTCCCCTTGGGTATCCACCTCCCATACCTCCTGTGTCTTGTCCTCCTGCTGGATAACCACCCTGAGTCCCTTGTCCTGCTGGTGGACCTGCAGCAGGATAACCCCCTCCCATACCTGAACCTGTCATACCAGGTCCTCTTGGGTATCCACCTCCCAAACCACCTCCTGTGTCTTGACCTCCTGCTGGATAACCACCTTGAGTTCCTTGTCCTGCTGGTGGTCCTGCTGCAGGATAACCCCCTCCCAAACCTGAACCTATACCTGTCATACCAGGTCCCCCTGGGTAACCACCTCCCATACCTCCTATTTCTTGTCCTCCTGCTGGATAACCACCTTGAGTCCCTTGTCCACCTAGAGGGCCTCCTGCAGGGTACCCACCTCCAACTCCTTGTCCACCTGTCATGGCAGGACCTCCTGTCATCATACCAGGTCCACCTGGATAACCTCCTTCTGCTGGGCCTCCTTGATCCCCACGTTGCCCCCCAGGATACCCTGCTCCAACCCCTGGGATTCCCCCTGTTGGTGCCCCTACATTGAAAGATCCTCCATCAATTGCTGGTCCTGGTTGAGATGGAATCAATTCTACTTGGGTTCCTCCTGATTGTCCTCCTCCAGGTTGTCCTGGGTACCTTCCTTGCTGTCCAGTAGGAAGATATGGTTGTCCTTGGAAGCCTGTTGAACCAGGACCCCTTGGGTATCCCCCACTTGCTGATCCTCCTATTACAATAATATTAAATAACACAATTGTAATGCTTTCAAGAAATTTGTATTGCATTAGATTTTCAGATAGTTTTTCCTGAATTGCATGAAGCATGTGAGTAGTAAGCCAAATGTATTACTAATAAATTGTTGAATTATTGAGATCATATTATAAATATATCTTAGTAGCTAGAATATAAATAGGGAATCCTATGAAGGAATCATTTCAGGAATCATCATCACTAGACGTCTTCTTTCAATCTATTTTGAACTATGGCACTCATCTATGGACATACCTGGTGCTCTTATGACCTCAACTGTTGTACCTCCTCCAGGAGTTCTGCCCCTGCCTGGGCTGTATCCACCACCAGTCACTGTTCCCATTGGACCTGGTACCCCTGGTGCTGGTATCACCTATAATGACGAGTAGAATATTGTTTTTGATTAGTAATCTAACTGTACATGAAGTAAGAGCATGCGCTATGATCAGCACAAAAAGTATGTTTATTTTCTATGAGCCAATGAGTAGCAAACAACTGCTTGAGGGAGACTTCCGAGTGACTAACCTCAACTCCAGTTTTTCCTCCTGTCATTTGTCCTGGGTATCCACCTCCAGGGTAACCAACTCCACCAGGAGGTTTTTGTTCAGCTCCAGGGACTGGCATCAGATCCGCTCCCATCCCACCAGGTATACCTCCTGGATACCCATTAGTGCTTCCAGTAGGATAGCCTGTAGTTGTCCCTGCTGGATAGCTTCCTGTTGTAACCCCTCCACTTCCTGTGGGATACCCTCCTGTTGCCCCTGTTGGATATCCACCTGTCGTGACTGTTACTCCAGGATACCCTCCTGCAACTGTTCCAGCACCTCCTGGATAACCTGCTGGATATCCTCCTCCTGGTGATTCTCCTGGAGCTGGTATAACTTCAACACCAGTTCCAACTCCTGGCATTTGACCTGTGCTTGTAGGCATACCTGTTGTTGGGTATCCTCCAGTTGTTACTGGTCCACCTCTTGCAGGGTAGCCTGCAGGATACCCATCCCCTGTTGTCATTCCTGGGTAGCCCCCAGTGGTGGTAGGCATGCCTGCTGCAGGGTATCCTCTGCTTGGTACTGATCCACCCCCTGCTGGGTAGCCTGTAGAAACTGTTGTCCCTCCACCTGGTATTTGTGAAGCTGGTACCACTTCCACTCCAGTTCCACTCCCTGGCGTCTGCATTGGGTAGCTTCCAGTGGAAGTAGGCATAACTGTTGCAGGGTATCCTCCTCCAGGCATGCCTGGGGCTGGTATTACTTCCACACCAGTTCCTTTGCCTAATGTCTGCCCTGGGTAGCCTCCACCTGCTGGATACCCTCCACCTGGCCTGCCGCCTCCAAACTGTGAACCTCCTTCTCCTGGCATTCCTGGAGCTCTTATAATGTCCACTCCACTCGTGCCTCTTTGTCCGCTTCCAGGATATCCTTGTCCACTTCCAGCTTGCCCAGGAAGTCTCTGTTCTGATCCAGGGGCGGGTATCACTTCTACTCCTGTTCCACCTCCTGGTGTACGCCCTGGGTAGCCTCCGGTGCCTGTGCTCCCTGATCCTCGGTGTCCCCCAGTTCCTGCACCTGGTGTACGACCTGAGTAGCCTCCACCTATTCCAGCTCCTTGTGGAAGAGCACCGGGGGGGAAACCTGAAACTCCACAAGTAAAAACTGGTATTGATACTTTTTTAACGAAACCTCCCGTAAAATACAGCCATTAAAAAAATAATAATAAAATGAAAATATAGTGTTGAATATGTTTAAGAAGTCTGTTAAAATAGAAGAAGATTTTAACTACCTGGGGCACCACTTGGAAGTAAGCCAGGGCCTCCGCTGTATCCTTCTCCATCTACAGGTACTTGTCCACCTCCACTCCATCCTCCACCTCCTGGTCTACCTGGGGCAGATACAACATCAACTCCAGTGGCGCCACCTGGTATTTTGCCTGGATACCCTCCAGTTTGAGTGCCACCTCTTCCTGGAAGTCTCTGCTCAGTTCCTGGAGCTGGTATGAGCTCTACTCCAGTTCCTCCTCCACCAGGGGTTCGTCCTGCACAGACATATGTGATTACATTACTCAATGTTATAGTCCTTTTGACTTCCAACTTTTTCTTTTATGCTCTTTTGATATTAAAAATGTACAGAAATTTGTTGCTTAACAATCTAAATTGAGATTCTTTCATCTTCACTCCACTACACCCAACTCCGCTATTGCATTCACTCTCTTTACTCACCTGGAATTCTCCCAGGTCCTCCAAGGTAGCCTCCTCCATTCATTGTACCTGGTCTTTGGAAATATCCTCCATCCCCACCAGGGTAAGCTGAGCCACTCTGCCCTGGGAATCCAGTTGAACCTCGATGCTCAGCTGGTATGAGCTCAACTCCAGTGCTACCTCCACCTTAATAGCCACGTTTTATGTACATTTATGTCAATAACAGGCACATTTGGTTTTACTTATGAATATAATTCGCACCCCAAAAGCCACATAAACACGTTCAAAAGCTAATCTTGCTCCTTATAAAATGAAGTACTTTGGTAGAAAAGTTATAACTTCTAGAGATACAATGAAGTCACTAGCCTAGTCTTGAATGTGGTGTTGACATGCAAATTTTCCTTCTGCTCATATTGTAATGTAATTTTTGTCGGAATTATGGCACTACATGCTTTAGTTGTTTTGAAACAGGTTTTAGCTCACCTGCTCCTCTTCCAGGTCCTCCTGTGTAGCCCCCTCCTGACGGCCCTCTTGGATAGCCTCCCTGGCCACCAGGGTAACCTTGTCCTCGGCCACCTTGTCCTGGAAAACCTTGTTGTCCTGGCGCCGCAACCACGTCAACTGTCGTTCCAGACCCGGGCGTCTGATTTGGGTATGCTCCTGGTCGTCCAGGATAACCCCCAATTCCTGTTTCTCCCGCTATGTTGTCCGCTCCAAGGTAGGAACCAGGGGTACGCCCGCTCGAGCAGAGCTCATCGCACGGATCTTCCACTCCTGTTTGACTTTGTGCTTGACCCATCCCTTGCACACCACCTAAACGAGAAATTGGTTTAGAAAAAAACACCATTCCACTGGAGTATGCTCACAGCTCCATCTCACGTTTAGGCCTACTTACTGACTGTCGCTCGAGAAATGTCCGGTGTGGCTATCGCTTCTGCCGTCCCCGCTTTTTCTGACTGATTACCTCGGTTGAAAGCGATATATTGTGTCTGCGTCTGTCCCCTGTATCTCCTCCTGGGAGGCGCTTGCCTGCGTTTTCTTGACTTCTCACCATTTCTCTTTGCTTTCATTCTTGGTTGGAGGAAACGCACCGGTAAGTCGCCGCAGTAAGATTTCAACGACATCTTCAAATCATTGGAGATCTAGAAACAAAATCAGTGTTGCAGGGCTCGCTTTTGATTGACCAACCGAGTTTCCTCGTATTACATTCTATATTGAGCTGCCAAAGGGATTTTGGATTGTATAATATAAGAACTATATTCCTTGTTGAATGAAAAACAAATTTTATTCGGCTTACTATTAGTTTGTCGCCGTGTTTAATTTTCTGCGACAGGGATTTAACGAAGCAAACCTTTCTCTCTTCATTTCGCTGAACTCGGAAATCCTGAAATTGACGTTTCAGATCAGTAAAGATTCAGGTTAATTCAAAGGTATGCCTCCCATGCTGATGCACAGCCAGACAAGGCTCGGGGGGAGGTTTTAATCCGTCAATGTGGCACTCCTTCCAAGTGAGGTGGTGATGAATCTCTGTTGAAAATGGGCGAGACTCAACTAGAACTCGACCTGATGTGCAAAAAGCCAGACTTTTTAAAGGATATTAAATTCCTTCTTGTTAGCCCAAACGGAGGATTTGGAATCTACATATTTGTAATAGGTTAATGTTTAGGGTGAACTTTTTTATCGATACATACACACATGGATGGATGAACTGTTCCCATAAGAACAATTATTGACCTTAATGGGCGCGTTATGTTATATAATGCTTATTTCCACGTTTTTTGGGAGTGGAATATCAGTTATCCACCTGATTTTAAAACGCTAAACTGACAGAAAAGTCTATTGCCGCACTTTCTCCCTTACATTGAGCTGAACCCAGAATGTCTTTAACCTTCCAACATCATCATATGAATGACAAACGAGGGAGAATTTCAGGCGCCATCGTATCTTAGCTAGTTGAGTACGGAAGGGAAATTGGCATCGAAATTCCTGTTGGGAGGAAGTTTGAGTCAATTTGAGGGCCTCTTGTGAGTTTTCGCCAAGTTGAGCAAGCACCTCTTATTAAATCTGAGGAAAATCCAAGAGTTTGTAGAAGGAATTCTTTCCAGTTCACTAAGTTGAGTTTCTGAGGGTCTGAGGTGAGAGAGGGTTGATAGATCATTTCCAAATATTAGGTTTTGGTTGGTTATTCCTTGAATAATCTACCGACATTTTCATGCAAAAAGTCAATCTCTTCGATTCGGCCAATAAAATTATTCTGGGCGCTTTGAGGTGTCTAGATAAAAACAAGTAAATGTCCGTCCGCCGTCCACGCCAATTTTGGTAGCAGAAAAATTTCTAAAAATCAGAAAGTCAGGTCAGGTATCCACTTCTGGCTCTAGCTGGTCCTCAAAACTTTTCAGCCTGATCGGACCAAATGCGGGGGGGGGGGGGGGTTCTGGTAGTTCATAACATGTTTTGGATTGTGGATTTTCAAGATTTTCGGCGACTAGGCGTCTGGGGTATCATTTTCGACTAAATTTTGGACGCTGAATCGATTGGAATTGGCGTTTTTATGTCGTACTGAAGCGAGAGCCGTATGCATCAACGTCCAGTACACTAAGTTGAGTTTCTGGGGGCCTGAGGAGGGTATACATCTTTTCCAAATATTAGTTTTTTTATTGATGCTATGAAGATGAAATCTCGGATATATTAATTACTCTATCACTCACCTGCAGATCCCTCCAGTCCCTTTCTGCTCGTGTGTTGTGTTTCGACACCTGCAACAGAACCAGCCATTTTATCCCAAATTTTAAAATTGTGCGGTGCATAAATATAAGCCTATGATTACCCTTCCTTACCTACAAGACGTCGTATTGATTTTACCTAATCAATACGAATACCAAGCAAAAATGTTGTTAAATAGTGTTCATCGAAATATACCTGATACATTCTTCTTACTATATTGTCAAATGTATCTTTCCTTCAGCCTCAGAATAACCTTTCTCTGCAAATTGTGTTCCTTTGTTTCACTGTCAAGAACTTTGATCAATGTTGAACGTACGATAAGTACTCCAATTGCTACAATTCCTTCGGATAACGTGTACAAAATTCACAGCTGGGAAAGAGGTCAATGCCATTTTGATTGGGCCGGTCCGCACAGTCCCATTTGAAAGGGTCAAACGATGTGAACCGAAAAAATGTTGATCGCCCTAATTCATCGGCTGCTCTAAATACGGTCGACAATATTGTCGTAGACCGCCTATCTGTGAATGAACGGATTTTCTACGAAACGATACACGGTCTTACATGCGTGGTTTTATAGTTTTCACGTAAGCGAAGGAAATTGAATTCTCGAATGAGAGAAAGCCCATGGTCTGGAGCCCGCAGATTATTGTTTATCATCTTGGCCGGGAAACTCTGGCGCAATCAACTTGAATGTTGGTGGAGACGTTCAGAAGTGGAAACATTTTGATTGAAATCCTCGAATGGGGGAAACAGTGGGTGTGGCGGGTCCCGGACCCATTCCAATCGATTCTGGGTCCAAAATTTAGTGGAAAATGATACCCCACACGCCTAAGCACCAGAAATCTTGACACATACAAAATGGGTGGATACAACATAACTTCGGTGGGTGCCAATCGTTCTGGGACCCATTTCATTGGATTCAGCGTCCAAAATTTAGTGGAAAATGATACCCTACTCGCCTAAATCGCCCAAAATCTCGAAAAATCCATTTTCCAAAAAACACATTTTGACCCCTACCCCGCCCAAATTTGGTCCGATCGGGCTGAAAAGTTTCGAGGACTGTCCTAGGCCAGGAACAGACCCCTGACCCAAATTTCAGATTTTTAGAAAATTTTCTACTACCGAAAACGGCGCGGACAATGGACGGCGGACGGCGGACGGACATTGACCTTTTTCGATCTAGACAAAAAAATTTTGAGTCGATTCGGACCATTTGCATGAAAATAACCAACCAAAAAACTCTAGACATCCCCTCTACGCTGATAATTGTTACATGAGTGAAAAATCACCCTCATAGCATTTTTTCCTTTAGCATTGTAAATGTGACACTCCTCCTGGTCTCGGGAAACTGTATTTACCCCAAAAAATATTTGCGTGCGCCCGTTTGTTATTTATTATGTACCTATTGCGTGAAATGGTAGATTTTAAAATAGAGATAAGTGTACATAATGCTTGGTAATTATTTACTAAAAAAACTTCCTAATACTAATTTTATCACCCTCTAGGAGAGATGATTCCTGTCAGATATTCTGATGATGGGTCCCATTGTGGTCACGAAACGTCGATAAAATCATTCGTCGCCCTACGAGACAAAATCCGAAGTATTTACAGACTTTTCAATGGGTGTGAGCGGTTATTCCAACGATTTTATCGTTAAAAATCGTTCTGGATCTTCAAGTAAACTAAATGTGGAGTCAGAATAGGCCTATGAACCAGTGCCAAAACGCTATGGATCATTCGGATCGCGAAGAAAATTTTTTAGCCGTATCAGTGAGATGAACTGTTCGTGAACCACAGAATAACAAAAACTACAGCGGATCATTTGCACTAAACGAGTATACAATCAGCCCGATAATATTGGGAAAACAGTTCATTTTGGGGGATTTGAATGGTTCACAAATCAAACTTTGGTGGAAAAATCAATCATCATCGTTTAAAAGTTTATTATGGAGAATTTTAATGAATAAAATTGTGATTTGTCCATTTATTCCCCTTCATCTCTGACCTGGAGAGATGTTAAACATTTCTGAGTGATATAAATTAACATTTAGCGCTACATTTTACACCAAGATAGAGTAGTGGGAATTCCCGAAATGAGTAACGTGTTAATTTAATCTGTACAAATGGTTTTCCCAGCCGTTTTATCGTCGGGCTTATCATTTATTGACAGTATCTTTTTGGTGTACCTGTGGTGAAAAAACGGTAGTCCTTATAAGTTGTTTTTGCGTTGCTCGGAATAGAAGTGTTTGGGAACGTTGGTTAATAGATTTTCTTATTGAGCGTTCAATTTTGTATAACATTAGGAAAAGTGGCTGACGTGGCGCGTAGCTACCCATCAAATGGGGTCCAAGCCATTTCATGCCAAATTGGAGGTTATGCACATTGATTCGGAGGATGATAGAAATACACGATTCATTTTTGGGAAGGCAATAGCAACAAATAAGCGAGTGGAACGTAACGTTCAACAAATAAGAATGAACACGACAAACGGAAAATGATTAGATCAGCGGCTGTCAGATCTAGAGACATAAGAATGAAGTGAATCAACAGGCACCTTCACAAGAACGGCATTCGGAAGTAACGGATGGAATGTCTTCTTTATGTTGTGTTGCACGGAGTAGGTATTTTCAGCGCCTACGCAGGTTAGCATTGCGGCGTTTAAAACTAATGTGTACGAACCATTTTCGTCAACCTCAAATTCGAAATGAAAAACCATTAATTAGACCTAAAGGAACATTGACGCATTCCTCTTATGTATAAATGCAGATTCAGAGTCTCAATGTGCTCCGCTTTGCTTTCAAAGTTAATATTGGGGTTTGGTCCGATGTCTGCACATGGTAAACATGAAGAATGGACAAATTTTAACGCTAGTTTCTTCCAGCAGCAGCAGCTTTAAGATCTTTACAATGAGGGGAATAAACAGCACCCTCAGAAAAATGACATTTGGAAGGGACGGATGGAATGTCTTCGCCATGTTGTGTTGCACTGAGTAGGTATTTTCAGAATCTATGCGGGCTAGTGCTGCGGCGTCAAAAACTAATGTGAAACGAACCATTTCTGTAAACCTCCAATTTGGTGTGTAAAATCTCCAATTTGAAAGTCGAAAACCATTAATTAGACGTGAAAATGCTACAATGCATGGATATAACTGAACATTAACGCACTCCTCTTGAGTATAAATGCAGATTCAGAGTCTCAATGTGCTCCGCTTTGCTGTCAAAGTTAATATTGAGGTTTGGTCCGATGTCTGCACCTACAAAACACATACCTACACATGCACATATCTCATACTTGGAAATAGCTCACCTCGTTCGACGCGACGCGACTGACAGCTCCCAAAAGGAGGAGCGCTGCCCAGTTCATGACCGTGTGGCTCTCATCAGCGCTCTGGAACTTTTGTTGAAACGAACCGGCTCGCCTGATAAAAAATACAGTGGCAAAAATGGGTCACCTCCCCTCTACGCAAACTTCCACCCCTTCGGTTACTCTTTCCCATTCAACCCCTCGACCGTGCACTCTCCCGCCAGCTGTTCCCGACTTTTCCCGACAGTAGGAGATCCTAATCCCGCTCTATTAATCCCTTATGTGCATCGTTACGATCCGAATTGAGATTGCAGATCCATCCCGACGCATACAGGAAATTGATTCGCGTCCAACTGTGTTGATGTTGATCCTTATCTCCCCACTTTATTGAGCGGCTGACCTTTAGCTCAATCTGGAAGATAATTTTCTTTCTCTAATAAACCGTGTAACTAGATTAAACCTTTTGCATGCCGGGAAACGACATTTTTCAAGTAGATCCAGCTGGCACATCTTTCCCACTTTGGCAAAAGATAAAAATTGTGAAAGCCATGAACGATTTTCCCTACGAGTTTTCCTGCAAAATGTTTTTTTCTGAGTTTTTGGAAATTTTCTTCGAAACTTTGGGTCCCTTTACAATAATATAGATACCCATTTTTTAACAAGAAATTCCCAACCAAACCTAATCACCCACAGCTTTGCAGGACGCCTTTTCCAGGGTCGGTTGCCAGCGTTCGCTGAAGAGTGAGTTTTTTGGTGGAATTGATCATTGATAAGTGTAGAAACCTGCCAAATCGTTCCAGATCTAGGTAGTCTCAGTGGTAAACCAAACATTTGTTTAGACGGTTCTCGCAGTATCTGAAAGCAGAATGTGGCTTTCGCCTGATCAGAGTCACTGGCTACTGTTCAATGTAAAATTATTCTGTTCATCTGATCCGCATTTAGACGTATTCATACTGGTGCCATGGTACAATTGTTTTTACCCTTCAAGGTTTCAAAATCATAGTTTTGACTTGATTCTTCAGTACAGTTTTAGTTCCTATGTATTCGGCAATGTGAACGGGATTTTCTGTAAGATCAAGTGCCCTCCCTAGCAATAATGATTTCTTGCTATTTTGGTTGGTTATTCCTTGAATAAGAAGTAGAACATTTTCTGAAATTTTGAACTATTGGTCAGGAACCTCTGGCTCAGGTTGGTCCTCAAAAAATTTCAGCCCGATTGGACCAAATTGAGGGGGGGAGGGGTAAAAATGTGTGTTTCAAAGAATGGATTTTTGACGATCTAGGCGTGTGGGGTGCCATTTTCGACCACATTTTGGACGCTGAATTTGAATTTTTGATCCGCATTTAGACGTATTCATACTGGTGCCATGGTACAATATTGTTTTTACCCTTCAAGGTTTCAAAATCATAGCTTTGACTTGATTCTTCAGTACAGTTTTAGTTCCTATGTATTCGGCAATGTGAACGGGATTTTCTGTAAGATCAAATGCCCTCCCTAGCAATAATGATTTCTCGCCATTTTGGTTGGTTATTCCTTGAATAAGAAGTAGAACATTTTCTGAAATTTTGAACTATTGGTCAGGAACCTCTGGCTCAGGTTAGTCCTCAAAAAATTTCAGCCCGATTGGACCAAATTGAGGGGGGTAGGGGTCAAAATGTGTTTCAAAAAATGGATTTTTGACGATCTAGGCGTGTGGGGTATCAATTTCGACCACATTTTGGACGCTGAATCGATTGGAATGAGTCTGGGACGCACTACACTCAACGTTTTCTTCAATTTTCTTTATGGTCCTATGGTCCGAGTAATAACCAACCCCATGAAAGAATTTTCTATTCGGCAACGTAAACGGGATTTTTGCATAATCTGAACCCCTTCTTGGCAATAATGACACATTTTAGATTGATTTTCCGCCATTTTGGTTGGTCATTTCTTGAATAATCTATCAATGTATGATGCATGAACTCATGGAGGGTCATCCTCCCCAATCGGCCCCAAAATTTGACAGTAAACGTTTTATGATGACCAGATTAGGCAGATTATCCGTCCACTGTCTGCAGTTTCCGCCGTTTTTGTTCGCAGAAAATTCCCTAAAAACTTGAAATTTAATCAGGAACTCTTTCCGGTTCAAGTTGGCCTTCAAAACTTCTCAGCCCTTCGGGGGAAGTATGGGTGAAAACGTATTTTTTGAAAATCGACTTTTGGGACTTTTTGGGGTCATGGCATGTGAGGTATCATTTTCCACTAAATTTTATACGCTGAATCGATTAAAATGAGTTTGGGATGCCCCACGTTCACTTTTTTCCCTATAATCTTGCCCCAAGAAATAATCAACCAATGTGGAAAATTTGGCAGCGTTTTTTCGTGGCCACTAGGTAATAGGGTCGTCGCCTGCGTGGTTCATCTTCGTTCGTTATGTGAGCTTGAACTAGATTTGCTTACCTATTAATTGCCCTCGTGGAGAAAAGTTTAACTTTTGAACGTTTATTACGTCTGTTCTGTATCGCGTATGAGATCTAATGGGAATCCGTGCACCCGGTGCCTTCCCTATGGACAATCTTCAGATATCATCTTCTGATTGTGGCCGTGCGGTCATAGATGACGAATACGAAGAGTTGTGTGAGTTAGCAGTCTCGATTCAATTATTTCTGTTCTATGTAAGCTCTTACGTGATCGGTGGATTCAATTTTCAAGTGCACCGATAGCGAATGCCTTTTATCCTGATGCCATAGCGGGAGCGCATCTCAGAGAGAAATGCATTCAATCTTTGCTGCATTTTGCTCCGACTTCTTCAACGACAATTTCCTATTCTCAAGTTCGCTGAGGTTACCAGTTGGCACTTACTACACACATCAAATTACAAAATGTTTACTGCTGATGAGTGTGAGGCTCAGCCTCAGCATTCCAATTTTGCTGAAGAAATTGAAAACAGGTTTTTTTAAATCTAGAACACCCAATTTAGAGCAAAATGAGTTTTTACTGGTTATAATCCTCTCCCTTTGTATAATTTAGGATGTGAGTTTCAACGCTTTGCAAGGCTTCTGGCATCCAATGGGCTCAGATTGCAGCTTTCCGAACTGCAAACTTTGGCAATTCTGATCGCTTCAGCAACAAGCCAACTACCGTCAACTGCCATTTCTGCAGTTTGTACATGTTTGTTTGTATAATATAACGACAGTAGACGATTAAGCTAGAGTGGCCCAATATGTAGCCAGCCGTGGCATCAGCTATAAATGCAAAACTACCTTCAGTCTTCTGAAAATCCGGCGTATTTCCTGGGTTTTGAAAAATGGATTTGGAGATTTTTGGCGATCTAGGCGAGTGGGGTATTATTTTCGACTAAATGTTGGACGCTCAAACCAATAGGACGGGTCTTGGAACGATTGGCGTCTAACGGAATAGATTATGGTTCAAAATGGGTATTTATCTTCCTGTTTCAAAAGTGAAGTTTCAAAATTTCTGGTACCTAGGCATGTGGGGTATCATTTTCCACTAAATTTTGGAAGCTGAATCGATTGGAATAAGCCCCAGACACTCCACACTCGCTATTTCCCTTTAGTTTCTCCATGCTCCTGGTCCAAGGAATAACCAATCCCTGTAGAGGAATTTGCAGCAGTCTATTCGATGACGTCAGTGAAATCCACCTTCATTTCTGAGTTATCACTATCATTGGTTTCAAAAACGCACAGAATTGCTCTTTGGTCAGTATTTTATCTGGAGTGACCTATCTTTGTTACTTCTTGTTTACAGAATAACAAAACCAAGCATTATTCCATGAAAACCAAGGGGAGGAAAACTTTCAGTTGTCTACAGTTGTCCACTAGAGTGCAGCACTCTAAAAGGTAAGGGGACTGCTGTTGTAGTTCTTCAGGTTTTTTTGTCTCAAAAAAGCCGTCATTTCACATTTTCATGCAGGTGGTGACGTCACTGTACATCAAGTAGCTTTTTTGAAAAATTTACTCATTCCAGTTCTGATGTACCTTTTAGAAACAGGTAGTTGTCCAACACTGGATTGATTACAAAGCCATATAGATAAAAGGTAGTATGTGTGTTTATTACGTTTTTATACAAAGTTTAACTAACAAGGTTATTGAAACATGTGAAACTGTTCAGGTTAGGAAAATTATCGTCTTCTTCTTGTTCTACTTGGGAAAGGGTGTCTCCTTGACTCAGTGAAGATAGCGAGTGACGTCAGATATGCTCATTTCCAATATATCTAACACCTTTTGGTTGGTTATTCCTTGAATAATCAACATATGTCATGCAAAAAGTCAATCTCTCCGATTCGACCCAATTCCGGTTTTTCTGGACGTTTCAAGGTGTGTAGATCAAAATTAGCAAATGTCTGTCTGCCGTCCATGCTAACTTTGGTAGTAGAAAATTTTCTAAAAATCTGAAATTTGGGTCAGGGACCCGTTTCCGGCTCTAGTTGTTCCTCGAAACATTTCAACCCGATCGGACCAAATTTGGGCGGGGTAGAAGTCAAAATGTGTTTTTTGAAAAATGGATTTTCAAGATTTTGGGCGATTTAGGCGAGTGGGGTATCATTTTCCACTAAATCTTGGACGCTGATTCCAAAGATGTGGGTCCCAGAACGACTGGCACCCAGAGGAAGAAGTTATGGGTCAAATTGGGTATATATTACCCATTTTGAACATGTGTTTTCGAGATTACCGGTACCTGGGAGTGTGGGGTATCATTTCCCACTAAATTTTGGACCCTGAATCGATTGGGATGGGTTTAGGGCCCGCCACACCCACTGTTTCCCCCATTTACCCCATGTTAGGAAATGAGTCTCCATGCGCCTGGTCCGAGTAATAACCAACCAACAATTTGCAGCGTTTTTCCTGTTTCAGTTATCGACTGCGTCATTGGAATACAATCGTTAGAAATACATCATCGACCAATTTCAACGATGCTTTCTTTTAACCAATGATTTTTTCTCTGAATAAAACGACCATACGTCGGATAGACGGAAATTAGTCCGTCCAATTTGTCTAAAACCCGCACTTTCTGGGTTTCGAGATTACATTTCAGATCCTACTTACTAGATTGCCAAGCCGAATAAGGTTAGGGATTCTTTGGAAATTCAGAAGCTGTGGTCAGTGGTCTCATAGGCTTTAGTTGGCCCATCAAACTTCCTTCAAAGGGAGGCGGGGTACGAGAGAAAATGGGTACTGGCATTATTTAACCAAATTGTTAATTCATTGTTTTTTCCAATAAAGAGTGTATGTTGGAGACTTTAGGCATATGTACGTGATCCACATAAAATATTAAATGGTGAAATAATTTGCAGCTTTTCACTTTCAGTTACTTTATTTTCACTCCAATGAGCGCATTTCGTGGCTCTATGAGGCAGACATTCTGTCTTACTTCTTGTGCTGGTTCTAAAAGTGGGCTCTTACTTGAGCTAAGGCAGTTTTTTGCGCTTCATCGAACTGGCTTATCTCGACTGGTTTATCTTAGGATGACGCATATTCCACACGCGTGTATCATCAGAGAAGCTGCTCTTCGAACACTACCCCTCACCAACTGATAGTGCGAAAGGATGCGCTCTCGTTTCGTTTGACAGAATAAGAGCAGGCTCGAGCCATATTATAAATAGAGGGCGATTTACCGTGCCGACCGACAAAAGAGGAATATGAGCGACGAACTTGGTGAGATGTAGAACCGACTGACAATATTCGGGTTATGTTAAAGACCTCAAGGCCTCAACTCAGATTGTATTATCTGATGCCCCGCCGTAATGGGACGTTCAGCTGAGAAAGAGACGAGTAACAGGTCGCTATGAGGGAACGTGAGGAAATGTCAGGGTTGGTCGACACGGCCTAAAAAGAGTTACCTTTAGTTAAAAAAAAAAAAAATCAAAAAAATTCAAAAAAAGTTCAATGTAGCGAAAATGCAGCGGATTCCTTCACAGAGGTTGGTTATTCCTCGAACCAGGAGCAAGGAGACTCATTCCAATCGATTCAGCGTCCAATTTTGTGAAAAATGATACCTCACACGCCTAGGTACCAGAAATCTCAAATACCAAATAGGTGGATAGATATCCATTTTGACTCATAACCTCTTACGGTGGCCGCCAATCGTTCCGGGACCCATCTCATTCGATTCAACGTCCAAAATTTAGTCGAAAATGATACCTCCACACCTAGATCGCTGAAAATCCAATATTCAAAATACACATTTTGACTCCTACCCCCCCTAAATGTGGTCTGATGAGGCTTTCGAGGACCAACTAGAGCCGAAACAAATCCTTGATCAAAGTTACAGATTTTTTAAAAATTCTCTCCTACCAAAGTCGGCGTGGACGTCGTACGGACATTTTCTTATTTAGATATAGACACATTGAAACGTCCAGAAAGAAATTTTAGGCTAAATCGGGGAGGTTGCATTTTTTTTGCATGAAAACAGGTTGATTATTCAAGGAATAACCAAGCATAAACCGACTGTACCTAATTCTGAAACCTTTTCTAACGATTTATAATTCTTTCGTGTCGCATTTTGTGAGTAGCTCTAAGAACGGCTCTGCATGAAAAATTTCGAAAATCCATCTTTGAAGTAGGTGGTTAGGTACCCATTTTGACCCAAAACCTCTTTCGGTGGGCGCCAATCGTTCCAAGACCCGTCTCATTGGATTCAGCATCCAAAATTTAGTCAAAAATGATACCTTACACGCCTAGATCGCCGAAAATCTCGAAAATACATTTTTCGAAATACACATTTTGACCCCTACACTCCTAAATTTGGTTTGATCGCGCTGAAAAGGTTCGAGGACCTACTCCAGCCGGAAATGGGCTTCTAACCCAAATTTCAGTTTTTTAGAAAATTTGCTACTACCAAAATCGGCGTGGACGGCGGACGAACATTGGCTTATGACACCTTGAAACACCCAGAATGAAATTTTTTGGCCAAATCGGAGAGGTGACTTTTTGCATGAAAAAATTGGTTGATATATTCAAGGAATAACCAACCGAAATGAATTAATCAATTTCACTGGAGTGGTAAGGGTAGAAGGAATTTTGAAAACTGGAGTGATCATGATCAGTTTCACAGCACAGAATGCTTTGTTATAACATCTCTGCCAATATTCAAATTGAAATTTTTAGTGAATGAGAATGAATTTGGTTTCTGTCGATTGTATCATGAGAGATTTGTTCGGTACGTGCATGTGGCGTCTATGTGGCCCACTCTCTGCCTAACGATAATTGGGCTGACTCGTACGGTGCTGGTCTCTAGCGGCAAAACGAAGAACTGAACATCACGTGAGGTGTAGACACCTGTTGCGGGTTGGTTTCAGACCGAGGGCACGTGAACGCTCTGCTGCCTCACTGACCCTATTCAACCCCTTCTACTTCTTAACCTATCATGATTCCGCCTTGTCGTATTCATCCTCAAGTACAGCCTCGTACAATACATGAGACTTATAGATAATTTTTTCCATTTTGAAATCTTACAACTGTTGGGAAGACGAACAATTTGAAGACTCTTCTGTGGTTTCAGGAGACCTGAAGTGAAGCTCTACAAAAAAAACGCTGCAAATTCTTACACAGGGATTGGTTATTCCTTGGACCAAGCGCAGGGAGACTCAAACGATGCTAATTATTACCAACTTGAGTCAATTTTGTCATCATCCTAATACAATTAATTAATATTGGGCACTTCAAGGTGACAAGTTTTTGCCACATAGACGCACCAGTAAATGCGCTCATATTTCTTCCAGTAATTTTTATTTTATTTTTTTGTATACAAACTGATTATCTCAACATGCTATTTAAATGTAAAAAAAAAAAAAAAAGAAAAAAAAAAGAAAAAGAAAGAATTACACTAAACAAGAAAAAAACAATTGTTGTACTTAGTCATGGGAACAGGTGGGTTGATTCTCAGACTTGTTTTCTCCAGACCACTGATATGACCCGTAATTAACAGCGCATTTTGTTTCCAATAACCTTCTCCGATAAATGCTGGCCGATAATATTGGTGGCCAGGCTCTCTGTATTATAAAATGGCAACATGATATTCAATATGTGCAGTCGTTAAATATTTGACCACTCAGGACAGCTCAATTGCTCCCTGCACCAACAGCATACCTAGCGGGAGGAGGATCAACTACTGAACCAGTCAAATCCTTACTTCGAGATATGATCTACCACCGGTCTTGATAGCAGAAAAACCTCGAGAAAATATAGAAGAAATATTATTCTCACATAAACATCAAGCAATTTGTAATGTCATATCAAAATAATGAAGTTCAACTCGCAGTTGTCAACACTGTGAGGCCATCTTGTTCTCTCTCTTCTGACGCTTGGCATCTTCCTGTTGTGGCTGTGTGCTTGTTGAGAAGTGAGAACCAAGAATATATATCTTGTTGTTCAATTATCAAATCCAGTATTATCGATATTCATAGATCAAAAGGTAAATAAGAAGTGATTCGCTTCATGTGTAAGAAATTCAGTGGAAAAACACTGATAATTTGGCGGCAGTTGATGCTAATTGCCAATTCAATTTGTTGAAATGAGCTGGCCAACCACTTGCGAGCAAACATTGGGGGCATAAATGAATAAAACTGACTTTGCTGATTCAACAGCGGTGTCGTGATTGGAAAAAGCGACAAGAGCGAAATTCAAAAAAGAAAGTCTGTGGAAAAAGGGAAAAAACTCTGGAGCCCAATGCAAACGTTTGCAAAGCGTTTCTGGGTCCGTTTGAAGGTAGTTTTCACTGTAGGGGCTGTACCGGATGGGTCGAGTATAACGTTTTACAGTTTATCGCCCTCTCATTAGTTATTCCTTTCCGCCACAAGAGACAAGCAGAGAGGAAAAGTCCGGTTGAAACTATCTGGTTAAAGGGAGAGTGCGTTTGATTTTATTTGAACAAGCTTTGCACGTCAACAACTCAATCCCAGTCAGAGTGCAGTAGAGCAGATAACCTTATTACAAAGAACTAGATCCACTCTGAATAATTCTCTACGTAACTGTAAAGTTGGTTAAGTTAAAAAGAGCAGATTTGGTGACGAGAAGAGTTTCAAAATACACCGATATACTAATTTTCCGCTGCCGTAAACCGTCGGCCGTCCACGCTGATTTTGGTAGTAGCAAAATTTCAAAAAGCTGATATTTTGGTCAGACTCGTCTCCGGATCTAGTTCGTCCTGTGAACTTTTCAGCCCGATCGAACCATTTTTGGGGGGGTAGGGGTGAAAATGTGTATTTCCAAAAATGAATTTTGGAGATTTTTGGCGATCTAGGCGAGTGGGGTATCATTTTCAACTAAATCTTGGACGCTGAATCCAATGAAGTGGGTCTCAGAACGATTGGCACCCACTGGAAGAAGTTATGGGTCAAATTGGGCATACATTACCCATTTTGAATATGTGTTTTCGGGATTTCTGGTCCCCCCTGGCGTGTGGGGTATCATTTCCATTAAATCATGGACGCTGAATTCAATGAAGTGGGTCCCAGAAAGATTGGCACCCACTGGAAGAAGTTAAGGGTTAATATGGGTGTCTATCTATCAATTTCAAAAGTGGGTTTTCGAGATTATTGGTACCTAGGCGTTTGGGGTATCGTTTCCCCCTAAATTTTAAACACCAAATCAATTTGAATGAGTCTCCATGCTCCTGGCTCAAGGAATAACCAACCCCTATGAATGAATTTGCAACGTTTACAATATCAATGTTGCTCCATTTGTTTGAAATTTGATCGGAATAACATCTCTCCATTTGATTATCACGTGGCTTTTAGCGTTGTCCTTTCATAATATTGATTCAGAGCGTCCTTATGAAGCCTGTTGACATGACATGTTCTGAGCTGCCCCTGGTTGGTGGGAGCTGAGGACACGGGTGACATACCGTTTCCAATAGTACATTTTACAGGCAGTACGCCTTTAGTCAGTTTGTTCACAACGGCTGATGACGTTACTGAATGATCTAGCCGTCAGGAATGTGAACTTTCTTTGATCTCCTGTTCGAGTTATGCGTACTTTTTGCGCGTTTTCACGAATATTACAACAAGTTATCAGATTCCTGGCAACCAAACGTAATTTTGAATAAAGAAGAGTTGGCCAATTATGAATGCTGCCTCCCCAGAGACTGGCAGGAACACTTACTAATACTAATATCACGTCGCTTAACCTATACACATTCAGTCACATATATCCACACTCACACAGATGAATAAATATAGAGGCAAACATACTGTGGAGAAGAGAGTACTGGTATAATTTCCTCGCTCTCCCTTCTAAAAGAACCTATCCTAAGAATAAAAAACTATGTTAAAAACCCTTTACTGGTGGCAGTTCGTCGCTCTACCTTATCACGTCGACTCCTTCGCCTCTCAATGCAGCCAGATGGCCAGGTGGCCAGGCCAACGCGAACTCCCTGAATGCCCCAAATTTTTGACTAGTACCAATCAGTTCAGAGAAGTAGCTCTGGATGTCAGCCTGGGTCTGCAGCCTGCCTCTTGCAGCCTTGTGGAGAGGGCAGTCCCTGATGACGTGCTCAGCTGATTCTTCCAGGGCACCACAAGGGCAGGATGGGTGATCTCTCCTCCGGAAGAAGTGGAGTTTCAAGCTGAAGTTGCCGTGGCCTGTCAATAACTGAGTCACCTCGTATCCTGGTTCATGGTACTCCATGTTCAATCTGTCCATAACATTTGGGAGGAATCCAAATGTGTGCCGGCCCTTATTGGAGTTGTCCCAACGATGCTGCCACTGGTTGAGGACCCAATTCTCAATAGCAGTCATCTTGGCAGCGACACTTGTCTGCCTGCCTATGACTTCTCCGAGTTCAGGATGAACTTGGGCACAACATCTCTCTGGCCATCTGACTGAGGCCACTGCAACTCGCGCGTCTAGGACTAGGTCCAGCGGCTCACAGCCCGCACTCACAAGACCTGCACTGCCAGGTGGTGCTGTAAGTGCGTATGGTTGACAGGAGTATGGCTCTTTGCATGCTGTTCATCTTGTCCCTGTCAGCCTTCGTTGGCTTGCACCACCATGCCGCACGCCGTCCACCGTCCACGCCAATTTCAGTTTCCGGGTCTAGTTCTTGTTATTTGGGGGGGGGGGGGGGGGGGGGTCAAAATATGTATTTCCAAAAATTGATTTTTGAGATTCTTGGCGATCTAGGCGTGTGGGGTGTCACTTTCCACTAAATTTTGGACGCTGAATCGATTAAAATGAGTCTCCATGCTCCTAATCCGAGGAATGACCAACCGCTGTGATTTCACACTCGGTTCCCAACACCTGAAGCCTTAAACCTGAAAAGTGAACATTTAGGGAAAAACATTTTAGAAATATGATTAATTAATATAAACCACATCGAAACGCGTTCTGCCGTCTCGCTCAAGACAGCTGATTCAGGCATTCACCTACTCACTTACATTGAATTCTATGACAAAATAGTTGTGACGAGAGATACCAGTGAGGAATACATCATATCAGCTGATGGCGCAGAGGGTGGAAATTCGATTGAAGCCGAAAAGTGGGAAACATTGTAGAAGAGACAGCAGGAAATTATTCATTCGGACGCTCCCCCCAACATCGCTGCAGGAAATGGACCAGCACACTCCACTTCACCCCTTTGCCAGACTCCCCCAGTTCGATCACTGGAATTATGAAGAGCTTTCAATTCTTCATTGGATTAGGGCCGAAGGAAGGTCCAACTGATTTTGATGGAATATCTCTGAAGCGTCTCACGAAGTGTAAATTGGTTGTGCATTGCTAAAAGTAGGTTTGGTGAAATAAAAATTATGGAAATTATACCTAACTACACATGTGCTTGAGAGATAATTGATTGCAAGAGGTGACTAGACATAAATATTTTTGTGAATGAGATCACTTTGTCAACTTTTCTCGAGAAACTTATCAATTACGATCATTGAAGTTCGAATGCGTAGAAGAACTATGTTTTGTAACCATTTCTCAATAGGTATTAGAGATAAATCAGAAAATTGTTGTTGCCCTCGCTTTATGCGTTTCAGGGCAGAAAATGAACGTTCCATAGAGGCAGAGGTGCTTGAAATAGTCAAAATGAGTTTTGCTAACCCATTAAACTCCTGTTGAAATCCATGGCATGACGGCAAAATACAAAAATAGTTAGAGGATATCTTCACCACCAAAATCCTCGTCTTCGTAGGGGTTGTTGAATCGTTTTGGTTTGTTATTCCTTGAGTAATCAACCTGTTTTCATGCAAAATGTGTATTTAGAAAAATGGATTTTCGAGATTTTTGGTACCTAGGCGTGTGGGGTATCATTTTCCACCAAATTTTGGACGCTGAATCCAATGAGACGGGTTCCGGAACGATTTATGCCCTCTGGATGAGGCTATGGGTCAAAATGGGCGCCTATCTACCCATTTCGAATGTGTTTTCGAGATTTTTGGTACCTAGGCGTGTGAGGTATCATTTTCCACCAAATTTTGGACGCTGAATCCAATTAAATTAATCCCGAAATAATTGGTGCCGGGACGGTTGGTGCCCACTGGAAGTGGTTATGGGTCAAAATGGGTATCTATTTACTTATTTTGAACGTGTGGTTTTGAGATTTCTGGTCCCCCCTGGCGTGTGGGGTATCATTTTCCACTAAATTTTGGACGCTGAATCGATTTTAATGGGTCTCCATGCTCCTGGTCCGAGGAATAACCACCCCCTGTGAAAGGATTTGCAGTGTTTTTCTTTGTTTTTGAGCAAAAAGCCATTTTTGTCGTTTTTGTGGGTCAGGTGAATGTGACGTTTGAATAACCGCGTGGAACTAAAGTCAATGTAGGCACACATTTTTTTTTTTTTTTTTTTTTTTTTTTTTTCATAATGAGAGCGGAGTTTGAGTGCGTTTTATACAGTTAAAATTTGTTAGACTCGCAACTCAAGAATATCCGGCAAACTCCTGTTTGTTTCAGAGCTGCAACGCCATTGTGAAATCCAATTACGAGCGAGAGGCCGGGGGTTAAGTAATATTACCTGGGATGGGGGATGCTCCAAAAGCCCGAAAGTGGTTAATTGATTAAAAGTCAGAGGGTGTTTTT
Source organism: Cyrtorhinus lividipennis (assembly GCA_019603395.1). Taxonomy (NCBI): domain Eukaryota; kingdom Metazoa; phylum Arthropoda; class Insecta; order Hemiptera; family Miridae; genus Cyrtorhinus; species Cyrtorhinus lividipennis. The sequence continues at coordinate 24,742,367 of CM034001.1, read as the reverse complement.
AATATTGGGAACTCTCCCGAGCTTGAGGTTCATCCTCGAAAAAGGTTTGAGGTGGTAGCCAGGCCCGGGGGTGGGGGATATTGAAAGGAGATGCCTTCGTAAGAGGGCAATAACGTTTTATAACGCTCTTCTCCCCAAAGACTCCAGGTTAACTTGGGATTTCGAAAGAAAAATTGAAATTCGATCTCAACGAGAGCTAAGACAAGTCAAAACGTTCGATGGCTGATGAATATTGGCCCTGAATAATTCTTCTATAGTAGTATTTTTGTTGATGAAACATTTATGTCGACAGTTGATTGGGCAACATCAATTAGGCGAAGAGCTAACAAGATCGATCTGATGACGAGTTTGGCCCTGACTTCAGGGATGTAAAGGTCGATATTCCCCTCGTCCGTAACCTGTATCGCTGATCAATCAGCAGGAAAAGCACCAGGTGGTATTAGGTGAGTACATTTTGGTTGATTATTCTATGAATAATGAATTTTTGAATTCCTTGAAAATCTATATTTTCATAAAAACAATTCAATCTCTCCGATTTAACATGTTTCAAATTTCAAAAATTTCGATAAAAAATGTCAGGACGTTTTAAGGTGTTTAGATCAAAATAAGCCAAAATGTTCGCCGACCACGCCGATTTTGGTGGTAGACAATTATCTAAAAAAAACTGCAAATTCTTACACACGGGTTGGTTATTCCTCGAACCAGGCGCATGGAGACTCATTTCTTCAACATGGGGAAAATGGGGGAAACAGTGGGTGTGGCGTGTCCCGGAACCATTACAATTGATTCAGGGTCTAAAATTTAGTGGAAAATGATACCCCACACGCCTAGACTGCAAAAAATCTCGCAAATCCATTTTTCGAAATTACACCCTACTCCGGCCCCAAATGTGGTCCGATCAGGCGCTCGGGCTGACAAAAATTTTTTTCGAGGGAATAACTAGAGCCAAAACGGGTTCCCCGAACCCAACATTTTCGTTTTGTCAAAATGCTTATTTTTCGTGCAAGGATTTCCAGATTTTTTGTGCGCTCTAGGTATCATTTGACTTGATTTTGGATTGCTGAATCGATTGAAATGAGTCCTCCATGCCCTGGTTTCTGAGGAATAAACCAAGCCTCCTGCGAAAATTTGCAAGCGTTTTTTTTTTTGGGAAATAATCGTCCTTCGATAGTAAAAAAATTGAAAAAATTCTAAAATCGGGGATGTAATAATTACTGTATTGATTGCATTATCCTAGAATGGCCAGAATGCTTAGGAGTCACGATCGATCTCTTCCGCCCTCCTCTTCCAAGGGAAGAAAGGGAAGGAATGCCTTCTCAACAGGAGGGTTCTGTTTGGGGGTCGAAGCACGATTCCCCGGGGGACCTTCAATGCAATGTATTAGAAGCAGCGATGGGGGTGTTGGGGGTTGGAAGAGAAAGACGTAAGAGGGACGAGACTCACGTTCGTGTTTCCTTCCCTCCCCCGTGTCCAGGGCACGAGAAGGGATGGTCGGTTCGGTGTGAAACTTCTGTGTCGAACCCGAAACAGAAAGAGAACAGTATAAACGTCTCGCGAAGGAAGGTGAGAGGTCTAGGAGCTCTTGACGTTTCCTCTTTCGTTGTTTTCCCTTTTCTCGGAGTTCTTTCTTTCGCTGAGGAGAATTCGATTTGACGCCTTTCTATCCCGACGCTTCGACAAAAGAGGGTGTCTTGCTCGTGTCAGGCGATGCTGAAGCTCTGAAGGAAACTTGTGGATCTGATCGAGTGCGGTGTTAGTCGGCTGTCAACCTTCAACCAGTGGTCTGCTTCAAAAGAGTATAATCGCAGCCATGAAAATCCATCACCGCAACGTTTTTATTTTTTTCGGAGGAAGGTGAGGAAAATCTTCATAAGATATCGGAGGGACAGCAACCAAAGACCCGGGTATGTGGAGATTTTTACTGACTAAAAACCTCACCTCCTGTTCCCACGTTGGGGCCCAGCCCGGAACTGTTTGGCACATTACTTCAGGCTGGGTTCCGATTCCTGCCTGCTAGCTGGTTCCGTTTGCCCGAAGTTTCCGTTGCCGGGCCCTTTCCTCGACTATTGCCTTCCAGGATGTTCCGGATGTACCCTGCCACGGCATTCCACTTTGACTTGCTCTCGAGCATCCTGGTCATCATATCCTCGGGGGTGGGAGGGCTGGTCATTTCTAGCTCCCTTGCAATCTGTCATCGCTCTCTCTCCCATTCGAAGAATGTGTGTTGAGCGCTGTCCTCTTCGTTGGTGCAATGTAGGCATCCTGGAGATTCCACGATACGCATCCTATGGAGATACTGATAGAACATCCCGTGACCCGAGAGGAACTGCGTTAAATGATAGTTAACTTCACCGTGTTTCCTCTCCAGACAGGGACGTATATTGAGCACCAGTCAAGCCGTCCATCTTCCTCTTGTTTCTGTCTCCCAGATTTCCTGCCAGGAGTCGAGTGTGTGTTCCCGCTCTTGTTTGGCTAATTGAGGCCAGGGCTCCTCATCCCGACGCTCGTACATCCTTTTTCTCTCCCTTGCAAGCAGATGTATTGGTGTCACTCCTGCCAGAAGGAGCACGGCTGGTTCTGGTACTGTCTTATAGGCGCTCACAATGCGAAGCGCCCCTCTTCTTTGCACTGAGAGCATCCGTTTTTGGTGGCATTTGACATTCAGAGCGTCCGTCCATACCTCTGCCCCATATGGATGGGGTGTACAACTGACACTAATAGTTGTCTCTTACACGGTCTAGGTCCTTGAATGTTTGACATTAGTTGACTCAGGGCTGCAGTTGTCTTTGCTGCCTTGGCTGCTGCCATCCTTATGTGCTCCCCAAAAGTTATCTTGGTGTCCAGCATTATTCCCAAGTACCTGACTACTGGTTTTGTTTCCACCTCAACTTCCCCCACTCTGATTTGTATGATATTTGGGATGCGTTTTCGTGTGAATAGTACCACCTCGGATGTGAGCATCCGTGTGAGCATCACCGCAACGTTTAGATTTGAGCGAATCTACCGCAAGGATGAAAATATTCAACACTATTATCATTCGCGTAAGGAAGTACAGCGAATCAACTATGCGTTCACCTTCCAAACAAGTCCCTGGATTCACCGCTTGTATCTGCATCAAGCCAGCAAATCACTGACAAAATAAGTAAAGCTTCATCGATAATCCATCGAGATATTTTAATAAATCTCTCTTTCGGAAAGAAAATTGCTAGGTAAGCCGGGAAAAAAGCAACTTTTATAAGAGGCAGGTACCCGACATATTGAGTTGAGATATTAACCGCTATAGAAGTAACGTGAAGGAGGGGGTGGAGCAGAGGAGAAAGCTAAGGGTTGAAAGTGGGTGAGTTATTAAATGTTTGCCTTATGGATACAAGTGGAGAGTTTAAGGTTTTTCCGCAACAACTTTTCCACTTGGGAGGTTAAAAGGGGTGGAAGTTTAATTCTGGGTCGAGGTTTTATTTATTTACTTCCCTTCTCAATTTCTCGGAGGTTTTTGGAAGGATAACGGGTTAGGCTTGACGCACAAGACCAGGGTAAAGAGAAGTTGAAGAGTCTTCAAGTTCGGGCTGGCCCGAATACACAGACATTAATGAGAAATCCTGCGAGGGGTGCAAGCAGGTGAGCGACTGATGGCAGAAAGCCTATAATGAGACTGGTTATTTGATTATTTTCTTCCTTATCTTTGCGCATTTGAAACACAGAAAAAGACATTTCTAGGAAGGATGTAGAAATGCACCCACTGTTTCCAGGAGCCAATGCAATGCGAAAATGGGTACTCTGGAAAGAATGAATCCTGCATTTCTTTTGCTTGAGATCAAAATGGTTAATCATACCACCTATAAATGAGCAGCTGGACATTATTGTTGAAGAGGGGAAATGTTGGGGGTACAAAAAAAAATCTACTTTTCGAGATATACAATTTCTCACTGAACTTTGGACACTGAATCGATTGGAATGAGTCTCCATGCGCCTGGTCCGAGGAATAACCGACCCCTATGAAAAGATTTTGCAGCATTTTGGTTGGTTATTCCTTGAATAATCAACCTGTGTTTTCATTCAAAAAGTCTCCGATTCGGCCCAAAATTTTTTTCTAGACGGTTCAAAGTGAAAAAAATCAAACGTCCGTCCGCCGTCCACGCCTTTGGTAGTAGGTATACAATTTTCTAAAAATCTGAAATTTGGGTCAGGGGTACGTTCCCGGCTCTAGTAGGTTCTCGAAACTTTTCAGTCCGATCGGACCAAATTTGGGCGGGGTAGGGGTCAAAATGTGTTTTTTGAAAAATGGATTTTCGAGATTTTTGTGCCAAAGGCGTGTGGGATATTATTTTCCACTAAATTTTGTACGCTGAATCCTATAGAATTGATCCTAGAGCGATTGGCACCCACTGGAAGAAGTTATGGGTCAAAATGGGTATCTATCTACTCATTTTGATTGTGTTTCCGAGATTCCTGTTACCTAGGCGTGTGAGGTATCATTTTCCACGGAATTTTGGACGCTGAATTCAGTGAAATGGGTCCCGGAAAGTTTGGCCCCTTCTGGATGAGGTTATGGGTCAAAATGGGTACCTATCCACCCATTTCGAATGTGCGTTTTCGAGATTTCTGGTACCTAGACGTGTGGGGTATCATTTTCCACTAAATTTTGGACCCTGAATCGATTGGAACGGGTCCGGGACCCGCTACACCTACTGTTTTCCCGATATTGAAGAAATGAGTCTCCATGCGCCAGGTCCGAGGAATAACCAACCCAATTTAAAATAATTTTGTTTGCAAGTTGCTCTTTCGCATGTTGATCACCCTGAAGTTTTCCGTAAATGAAAAATGTGAACAAATGGGCAGTTCGTATCGTATCTCTTCCACAATCACCAACAGCGATAGGCGAGGCCAGGATGGTTGAAAAAATGCGCCCTTCGCTCTTCGAATTCCTTTCGATCGTCAGAGCGTACATAGAAAAAAAAAAAACCGTTTTGAGAGAAACTTCGAACTTGGGGGATAGCACTGGATACAAGGGAGCAAGCGTCAGATAGCAATCACACGGTCCGATGGTCATCTCAATACACAGTGCAGGTAAATGTCCGCTTCGGCCGTTACACTGCCATTTGTCACAATCCACCGCCGAGCGCTGCAACGCCTCCCATTTCCACAATATAACGAACTATGAACCGAGATTTTGCAAACGAGTCGCGGGTATATTGGGCTTCGAGAGCATGTATAACAGGGAATGGACAGTAGATTCAGCTTTTCCCTGTCAATAGAAACTAGCTAGCAATAGAAACTATCAATGCTAGGCGATCGTTAAATGTTACCAGCACGAACGGTTCCTCGTCCTCCTGTTCACCAGGTGTCACTTGACTATTGACGAAGTTGATGGGCGATTGAACTTTACAGTTTCCATCACTTGCACAATATCACCCTCCCGAGTAAGTAGGTAAGTGGACTTTTATCTACCCCCAATGATATTTAATCAAAAGTATCGATAATGAGGCTACAAATCGATTTGTAAGTTAGGTAACAATTGAACTATTTTGAGCACCACGTGAGTATTAACCTTAGCTCTCATTTTCTTCTTACAGCTAGTAGTTATTATTTTAGTATTCTGATTCATTTCATATAGGCAAAGATGAGATTAATTTCCAAAATACTGTAAACAAAATTCAAGACCGCGCACTCCATGCAAGAGACATAGTGAAATGATTTATGTTCTTTGTAAATAATTTATTACAATTGTTCACTCAAATACACTGTCCTCATTCACACAAGGCACAATACACTGTTGTAATGCAATTGTTGCACTAATTTATAATGCAGCATGGCAAAGCATCTATTTTTGGACTCCAAACTGAACTGATCTCTGCGGCGTTCCTCAGTCCCTTTTTATGCTGGCTCCCTTGGCCGAGAACCTTCTTGAGTCTTCCCTGGTTCTGGGAACTCGACCTGTTGTCTCAAGCAAGTGGGAAAGTTCCAGCCAATTCAATATGACGTATGAATGTAGTCTCACAACAATAGTATAGTCGACAGGCAATTTCTAACTTTCAGAAATTTCATGTATAAGAATGCAACATTTCAATATTGCAGCATTTTAACTATTTCATTTACATCGTTCTGAACCTTAATTATTTGTCCATACAATCTCTGACAACCTCCGTAACAAGTCAGTTTTCGAATTTGCAAATACATTTGCATTGTGACTCTTGTGACCTAGTTTTTAAGACATAGTATGTACTTGCTAGACATTTTACAATTTTGTAAAGTGGCTGAACTCCTGTTGTATAGGTCTAAGTTACCTGAAACGGCAATAAATGATTTGAATTGAATTGTTCTATTTCATTGTCAGCCCCATTCATGGATATATTATTATTATTTTCCCTTAGGATATAGTAGTGTATATGAGGAAAGAACCACTTGGTACCTTAAGAGAAGGGACAATGTATAAATTCTCCAGTTGTATCAAGTTAAATGCAATCGATAGTCTTTTCAGCCAAATTGGATACAGTTTTCGTTGTTCTTTAAATAATGTCTCTTTTCGAATCTTCATTCGCCATCTATATAATATTCATGTCAAATAGGAGGTTTTTCATTTCAGATTGCAGGTTGACGGAAATGGTTCGTTTCACATTGGTTCACAAGGCCGCTATCCCGCGTAGATTCTGAAAATACCTACTCTGTGCAACACAACACGAAGAAGACTTTCCATCCATCCCTTCCAAATGCCGTTCTATTGTTGCTGTTCATTCGCCTCTTTCAGTAGTCTTTAGACCTGACAGCCTTTAATGTAAGGAGAGATTCACTATTTTCCGCTAATTTGTTGTTACTTTCCCAGAATCAAATAATGTATTTCTATCATCCTCCAAATTGATGAAAATGTTATTTCAAAAAATGGATCTTTGAAGATCAAGGCGTGTAGGGTATCATTTTCGACTAAATTTTGGGCGCTGAATCCAATGAGACGGGTCTCGGAATGATTGGAGCTCCCCGGAAGAGGTTATGAGTCAAAATGTGTATCTCGTATCTACCCATTTCAAACGTTTCTTCCAGATTTCTGGTACCTAGGCGTGTGGGGTGTCATTTTCCACTGAATTTCGGAAGCTGAATCGATTGAGATGAGTCTCCATGCTCCTGATCCGAGGAATAACCAACCCTGTGAATGAATTTGCAGCGTTTTCTTTAGTTTTCTTTGGGCTGATTATGGATCGGACGACACGGAGAATGGCTCTTAACTGAGTCGGTTTGGTAGGTATTTGAGCTACTCGATACATCCTCCCAAAATAGACTTTGTTCTTCCACTTTACAATAAGAATCTCCGCTCAGAATGATAAACTAGCTCATTTTCGACGAAAGTGGAAATAAAGCTCAACAAACGGCCAAAGTTGATACGACCTGGGGGCTCCATGAAGTAGAGCGCTCCGAAGCAATATTCTGATTCCTCGTGGGGTCTTCGGACGACCATAAATCCAAGGAGTGTCGTAGGCTTACAAACCAGTTCGGGATATGGATTAGAGTGAACCCCTTCTCGTTTTACTGCTGGCGTGACAACGGAAGATTTCCTATCCCGCATTTTTCTCGCCCCGCACCAGCCCAGGGGAAATCACTGACTGGTTTTGGATAATTTTTAGGGATACCGTAGCGAAAATAGGCTGTTCTTGCTTATGAACAGCAGGTCGGGTCTGCCGAAAGTGCCGACACGGTTTTAAATGGTTCTCACCCTGAAAATAATAAAACATTCATATCTTATTCATTACACTCTCATTTATAACCCTGTGAGCCAAATCTTTACAGTTTGCTAAAACAAATTGACGTTTTGTGTGCCAAAAGGTCTAGATTATACAAACACAACGTTTTTGGCAGGTTTGAGCAACAATGTTGCTCAATATATTCGTTTAACTGGATCCAGTTACTTCATAGGGTAGCTACGAGTGAAGAAGAGTATTTTAACTTTGGGGATGTCCGGGTTTGGTCAAGAAATTAAATATTGACATCCCAGAACAATTGGCGCCCACCAGAAGAGGTTATGGGCCAAAAAGGGTATCTATATACCTAATTCGAAAGTGGCTTTTGATATTTCTGGTACCTAGGCGTGTGGGGTATCATTTTCCACTAAATATTGGACCCTGAATCGATTGGAATGGGTCCGGGACCCGCCACACCCACTGTTTCCCCCATTTTCCCCATGTTGAAGAAATGAGTCTCCATTCACCTGGTCCGAGGAATAACAAACCCCTGTAAAAGAATTTGCAGCGTTTTCCATACTGGCGATGACAATTTTCGACATCTAGTGTCTGTGAGAACTAAAATCATACCTACTTATTTGCCATGCCATGCTTGTCGTTCTTCTGTATGCTTTTTCATGGAGCACAAGACTGGGTCGATGCTATGAGCATGGAAAGAAATCAGCAAAGATTTCTTTCCACAGTTGGAAGGAGTCATTCTCTCCATGCTCTTGGTCCGAGGAATAACCAACCCCTGTGAAACAATTTGCAGCGTTGCTTGGAAGGGACCCCTTTTTGGCTTCAGTTGGTCCTCAAAAGTTTTCATCCCGATGGGCCCACATTTGGGGTGGGTTAGGATGAAAATATGTTTTTTGAAACTTGAATTTTCGTGAGTTTCGGAAATGTTGTCGACAAATTTGGACGCCGGATTGGTTAGAATGAGTCCTGGACACTCCTTCTTCACTGTTTCCAGATCCAACCATTGTGGAAGAATATGTAGGGTTTTTAAGTACGGGCACATGATAGCTGCAGCAGACCGTTATCAATGTAAGCAATTGAAGCAGCCAGGGAGCTCACCTGAAGCGCATCATTCAAAGTTAAATCCCGGACCCATTCCAATCGATTCAGGGTCCAAAATTTAGTGGAAAATGATACCCCACACACATAGATTGCAAAAAGTCTCAATAATCCATTTTTCGAAGTACACATTTTGACCCCTAACCCACTCAAATTTGGTCCGACCGGGTTGAAAAGTTTCGAGGACGAACTAGAGCCGAAAACGAGTCCCTGACCAAAATTTCAGATTTTTAGAACATTTGGACGGCGTACGGCGGACGGACATTTGCTAATTTTGATCTAAGACACCTTGAATCGTGCAGAAAAAAAACATAGGGTGATTATTCAAGGAATAACCAACCAAAATGTCAAATACCAATTGAAATAAATAAACACATGCCGCATCAGTCTTGGTGGGCCGAAGTCAAAAATGTGCCCGTCATTCCAACCTGGAAGAAAATGACTTCGAGGTCCCAAATCCCCTCAGACTGCCAGTAATTTGGGAGGTTGGAAAGACAAGAGAAATGGCGTTACTGCTTGATCACCTTAGTTGATCCCGTGGGTCGCATTCGGTCGAAAAGAAAATTCTAACGAGGATAAAAAGGAAGTTCACCACCCCTAAAGTGATTGTTAATGCGTTCCATCGCGAAGCAAATCTTCCACTGAGAAGACATGACCGTCCATTAAACACCCAACTCCTTCTCACGACCTTTTCCTCGGCTCTCTACTTAATCTGAAGCGAAAATTATCATTCTCAACGACGCTCCAATACCGTCCCAAGTGAGAGAAAAGCTTCGGAACATGACTCGACAAACTGGAAAGGGATTTGGGAAAATGGGCGGAGATTCGCAGAAAGTTTGTCGCTTCCAAAGACGTCCAAAGCCTGGAATTTTGATAAAAGCTTCTACTCGCCGAATTTCTTCGTCGCTCCATCGGAAGAAGTGTATTCATACTGCACTTACTCAGAACGTGGGTTGTAATTCGGATTAATTGGTCATAATTTCTTTATTTAGCGTACTTACCTATAGGAGTCACTACATGTCGATGAGGCCGTTTGAAATCGTCGAATAAGTCTCGATCGACTTCGCATGTCGAAAGTCGAACCGACTGTCGATTGATGCTCGCCACATAATGCATTGAAATACGAAACGCCAACTGTCACGCCGTTCGCCTGATGACAGCCCGAGCAATGTGGGCATCTTCAACAGTACGACTGTGATAAAGTTTGACCGCCTATCGGCATAGTGCGAAGACGAAGATAATCACTTTATTTTCTTATTAACACAAACGGAACAATCCAGAAATAATAATGTTTCTTTAGAGCCATAGAGAGAGTCTGTCAAAGAAATGGTTCGCTCGAAGAAGCTCCACGAAGAATTTTGCCGCGTCTCGCAGAACTCTGAGGAGTGGGCGGTCCCTTAGGTAGTTAGTGGGCGCAAATGGGACATGAAACAGCGATTGCGACCGGGCGAAAGAACTGCGGAACATTGAGGGAAATGCAACTGAGCAGAGGAGGCAGTCGATCTCTCCATTGATGATTTTGTGGAGGAGGCACTGATCGGCCATAAGACGACGATTCACCAATGGAGTGAGACGACAGGCGCGCAAGATGGAGTCATGGTCGACCTGTTGCTGTTGGATGCCCATCTTGAAAGCGACATACCTTAAGAATATGTGTTGGACAGTCTCGATCTGGTGAACGTAGGTGGCATAATGGGGTGACCACACGATGGAAGCATATTCTAAAATAGGGCGGACGAGTGAGCAGTAATGACCAGTGATTCCATCAATATGATCACCAAAGTGCAGCTGCGGGGCTAGCAGAACACCCAAATCACGCGTGACCAGTAGACGATGGAGAGGAGCATATCAGGTAGTAACTCACTTAGTGTCTTTCCACAATGATCGCTGGCTAGTCCTGCGGAAAGGTTCAATAACAATGTAGGAAGCCAAAGCAAGAGCCAGCATCCCCTTGTCAGTAATCAGGCTCTGTCCATTGAAAACTGGTTTCTACCACCCTGCCCTTCCAGAAGAGCTGTTTGACAATAAGATCAGTAGAAATTAACAATTTTCCTAATGGCTGCAGGCACAACCATCGTTGATGCGCAATGAACAGACTTGAAGCTGTTCCAAACCCAGTGATTCTTCCAAACCGCAGCGACGCACTTCTCCAATTTTAATGCAGCGATTTATGTTCTCTTCAGCATCAGCCTCATTTCTTTCTTTGTTCGCCAGAGTAATGACACGTTTCTCGTAAGCATGGTCGTTGAAAGAGCACCTTGGCATTTTTGTGATCATTCCTTCTTTGGATCACAATGTGCAGTGTAACTAGGGCCAGCTGCTCCAACCACCAAGCCATTCATGAAATGTATGAGCACCATCAAGGTTGCATGCCAAGCATGATCATTCTCCTCAGTCTCAGCTCCTTTCTACTACCGAGTATTGAATGTTCCCACAGATTTCACCACTGCCAGCACCTCATGACGAGTTGCACAATAATTTTGATGTGTTCGGTCCAGACATTTGCTGAAGTAGGTCAATACTGATTCCTAGCCCTCTTGGAATGGAGAGAGGGTTGCTCCAGTTGCGGCGTTACTGGCGTCTGCATCAATATTGCATGCTCTACTAACGACTTAGGTGGCCTTGTTTGAATGCTTGCTCACATACTGCGGTCCACTTCAGCTCATGTTCTTCAATCTGCTTCCAATGACGTAGACTTCACAAAAAAAAGGAGGTAAACGAATGGCGCGCCAGTAACTGGGCGTAACTGCGTAAGTAACCGCTCTGGTAAGTTGGCGGCGGTAAACCAAATGTCCTTCACCAGAGAAGTTGACCGGTAACTGGCCGGTTACCGGCCACCGACTTATTGATAAGTTTAGGGGCGAATGGTTACACTATACTGCCTTCCAGGGCACTCTATGAGACAGTGAAACAATAAAAAACAAACTCATCGCCATCGACAGTCCAGTTTCCCCGTGTAAATTTTTTTCAGGACGTTTCAAAGTGTCTAGATCAAAATTAGCAAATGTATTCTCGATTGTGTTGCTGTTTCAAATTTCCTTCATTAGACAGCAACACGAAAACGAATAACAAGTATTTTCAATTGTGTTGCTGTTTCGGGTTCCTTTCATTAGACAGCAACACGAAAATAAATTACTAACGAGTATTCTCAATTAGTGTTGCTGTTTCAAATGCCCTTCATTAGATAGCAACATTAAAACAAATTCCATTATTTCCAAATACCTGTAATTTCAAAAAGTCAATCTCTCCGATTTGGCCCAAAATTTTCTCTGGACGTTTCAAGGTGTCTGGATCAAAATTAGCAAATGTCCGTCACCATCCACGCCGTTTTTGGTAGTAGAAAATTTTCTAAAAATCTGAAATTCAGGTCAGGGGTCTGTTCTTGGCTCTAGTTGGTCCTCGAAGCATTTCAACCCGATCGGACCAAATTTGGGTGGGGTAGGGGTCAAAATGTGTATTTTGAAAAATGGATTTTTGAGATTTTTGGCGATCTAGGCTTGTAGGGTATTATTTTCGACTAAATTTAGGACGCTGAATTCAATGAAATGGGTCCGGGACGATTGACGCCCTCTGGATGAGGTTATGGGTCAAAATAGTTGCCTATCTACCCATTTCGAATGTGTGTTTTCGAGATTTCTGGTACATAGGCGTGTGGGGTATCATTTTCCACTAAATTTTGGATGCTGAATCGATTGGAATGGGTCCTGGACCCGCCACACCCACTGTTTCCCCCATGTTGAGGAAATGAGTCTCCATGCGCCTGGTCCGAGAAATAACCAACCCCCGTGAAAGAAATTGCAACGTTAGGACATTGTCCTATCAAAAATCGATCAAATGTAAAATGTAAATTATTTCTTTCATTTTTTCTTCTGAAAATGCTCAGTGGATTATGTCATCCAAAGCCAAATGGTTTCAATGTTCGCATTCGTTCTGCGTTGCCAAGTCACTCCAAAGAGCCTCGAAAAGCTTACAGCAGCTCCAGTGCGGCGGAAGATGTTTTTTCAAACCCTGTTGTCCGGTTCGGACGAGAAGCTAATCCTTTTGTATATCCTCTCGGAGTAATCCCCTTAGCTCAGCAGCTCTCCAACCCTCTGCTACTCTCGTTGTTCCTTATTTTCGGGCGTTTTCTCTTCTTTTCATCCTCGTAGTTGAAATCCGATTTCGATATTTTCGTCCACCAGGATACACGGGCCCAAGACAACTCCGTCTGAGACGGGGTGAGCTGAAAGGTACCAAACTCAAAAATAATAGGACTTCAGCTTATGCGAACCCTCCCTCCTCCCCCTTCTCACTTGTCACCCTGCATTCGACCACCACAGGGGTTGGTTATTCCTCAGACCAGGAGCATGGGGGCTCACTTCAATCGATTCAGCGTCCAAAATTTAGTGGAAAATGATACCCCACACGCGTAGGTACCAGAAATCTCGAAAACACGTTTGAAATGGGTAGATAGATACAAATTTTGACCCATACTTAAACCTCCGGGACCCTTTTTATTGGATTCACTGTCCAAAATTTCAGATTTGATGACAATTTTCTACTACCAAAGTTGGCGTACGGCGGATGGACATTTGACTTTTTTGATCTAGACACCTTGAAACAGCTCAGAAAAAAAAATTTTGGGCCGAATTGGAGAGATTGACTTTTTGCATGATAACGTAGGTGGATTTTATTTAAGGAACAACCAACCAATAAGGTAAAAAATCTCAATTTTTTTGGCAGTTTTCTGCTTATAAGTCAGAAACTATCAACTTTTTCGTAAACATTTGTCCTTACAAAATGAAAGTCCGTAAAATTTCCTACATAGTTGCACTATTAGAATTTTCTTCTGCAACAAACCGTTCTGGCTCAAACTATAGTTGAAGATGAACGTATTCTATCTGACTCCACAAAAATCAAACTTTTCCACTCCAAAACTCTTATTTATTGTTGAATGCGATCAATTAGTGAATTCCTACGAGTTTTCTGCACATACCCTATTTGAATCAAAAATGTAAATGTACAGGTAATTAAAAAATAAATAAATAAAAATAAATGAAAAGGGGAAGACAAGGTTGAAGATTGTACGGATTGTATAGTGGGCCCGATCGGATCAAAGTTAGGTAGGGTAGGGGTCAAAATTTGTATTTCGAAAAATGGATTTTCGAGATTTTTGGCGATCTAGGCGAGTGGAGTATCATTTTTCACTAAATTTTGGACGCTTAATCCGATGAAAATCAGGTTCCAGAACGATTGGCGCTCTCTGGGTGAGGTTATGGGTCAAAATGGGTTACCTACTTATCTACCCATTTCGAATGTGTGTTTTCGAGATTTCTGGTACCTAGGCGTGTGGGGTATCATCTTCCACTAAATTTTAACCTGCATCGATTGAATTGGGTCCGGGACCCGCTGCACCCACTGTTTTCCCCATGTTAAAGAAATGAGTCTCCATGCGCCTGGTCCGAGGAATAACCAACCCCTGTGAAAGAATTTGCAGTGTCTTTTTAGTTGGCGCTGTTAAAAGTGAAATTCCCCAAGTCACTTCAGTCCTGATAGCGAAACATTCCTGGAAAAGCCGCACATTTGTTCAGCTTTTACTCTGCTCGTACGAGACGATACACGGAATTAACTCGTTTGTCGAGGCCTGGAAACTGCGGATAAAAGACGTGTTTGACAGTTTCACCGTTTGTCTGGATGTTCGTCCTCAAATAAGAGGACGACGCGGAGATGAGGACTGAAGAGAAAAGGCCTTCAGAACGACTCGCGTTGATGGAATGTGTTTCTTCCTTTTCGCGTTGAAACTCGGGCGAAAATCGTCTTCGTCCCCTGTTGGATATATGGCACTAAGCTTCATATCTGCGGCCAACAGGCGAGTACCCCTCTGGAGCGGGGCCACTTATCAAAAAGTCTCTCTCCCTCTTCGTCAGAAGGTGAGAAGATCGACCGGGAAGAATTCAACCGACCGAAGGCGCCCTCAACCATCTTTTCCATCCTTGAAGAAAGGAAGGACTTTTCGGGTTTTGGCGGAAGTGGGGGAAGTCGTCGTTTAAGGGTTAAGAATCCAATTTGAAGGGCTCATCGCCTTTTCCTGCGATTCCATTCCCTCAATCGCTTCCTCTTCAATGACCTTCCTTCAGTCGAGCGTTTCTCCTACTCCGAAATTCGCAGTTGCAAACTTCTCACATCAGTCAATGAAATGGGTTATTTTTTCACTTACCAGTGCAATTCGATATTTTGGCCAAATTCGTTTGAGCTGTTTTGTCAGTGAAGGACACAGTCAGAGAAGCTGTACTTAGCTGATGACAGCGTTAAGTGGGCGACTAACAATAAATACTATAAATAATGATACACTGGTGGTAACGCCGACCGTTGGCAGCCGTACGAAGATCTCGGCGAGACAAAACCTGGCAGAAAGAGAGAGAATAATATCACGACTCAACACATAAATTGGCCTCACTGCAGCGCAAGGTACGTAGATGTTCATGAAAATCAAAGAAGATGTATCTGAAACAAAATTAAAACATGGCAAAAAGCCACAGTAGGTATATAAAATAATGATAAGCAGGAACGTAGCTCTGAAATCAAGGGTACCGTAACCCCCCCCCCCCCCCACCACCATATAGTAGGTATCTCACTGATTTTACCAACGCCCATTTATTCACGAAGCTGTACTTAGCTGATGACAGCGTTAGGTAGGCGACTAATAAGAAATACTATAAATAATGAGGAGCACAGGTATGGGGCTTCACGCAGTCCGCAGCAATTGAAAAGGTGCAGAGATACTTCATAAAATCAATGTTTGGCTTCCCAAAGAACACTCCTAACTACTCAATTTACATTGAGTCTGGTTTGGGACCGATTTACGCCGAGACTGTCACGCTGGTGGGCAGATATTTAATGAAGGCGCTGAGGATGGCGGAGCAGAGCTACCCACGGCAGCTGGCTCAGGAGCTCGTTGGGCGAGAGGTGGGTGCGTTTGCCCACTGGAAGGACCTAGCTTGCCAGTTTTCTTGTTCTTTTGATGGTGACCCTGGAAATGTGAGCAACTGGGGTCTGCAGCTGAGGGCGTTGACGGAGCGGATAAGATGCACCTGGGAAAACGATGCGCGCGCCGATGCAATGCAGTCTTGGAATCTGCTGTACCTATCCTGTGCTTGATTTGGAGGTAAAACCGGCAGACCTGTGGGTCGTTTCGGTGCACATCCCGCTGTGGGCCATCAAATGGATCCTGAAGCTGCGGGGGGCGCTTCTCCCGCTCAACGACGGTATCTATTGGAGATCAGACAGCCCGAGCTGCCTCTGCTCCCTTTGCAACGTGGGTGAGAATGTGGACGTCATCCACTTCTTCGCCATCTGCCCAGTTCTGGCGGACTTAAGGGAGAGATTCCTGGGGTTAAGTGTGTTGGCCATGGATGAAACGGCATCCCTCCTGGACTCCCTCATGGATCCCTCCTGGACTCCAGAGAAAGGTGGATCGACGTGGCGAGATTCGCATACCATGCCTGGAGGTATCGCACTGCGTTGGTGGCAGAGTTCAATTGGTGACTACAAGGGTGTAAATTGTTAAACGATAAGGATGATTATGGGGGATATTTGTGTAGGGATGGATAGAGTTTAAAAGTGGTATTTGGAGAGAGGTTTATTGTGTTGTATATTTGTAATTGTCTTGTGGTGGAAATCCCAGTCCACCTGGCAGACGGACGACACGTCCACAGCCTACCATGTTTTGTTTCAATGTAGATTAAATTTTATTATGATAAAAATCAATGAATTCGCCAAATGAACATGTTTCTTCTTCTTCTTCTTCTTCTATAAATAATGATACACTAGTGATAACACCAACCGTTGGCAGCCATATGAAGATGTCGGCGAGACAAAACCTGGCAGGATAACATCACGATTCAACATGAATTGGTCACACTCCAGCGCTTGGTATGTAGAAGTTGTTGAAAATCAAGTCAAGGTGTAAAAAACGAATTTCAGCGGGACTAGAACGCAGAAAATTCTTCTAAATCTGCTACAAGCTGCCCACTAATTCCTACAAGAGGACTAAAAACCTGGTTTATACTCATCAATAATATAAATAAAAATTAAAAAAAAAAATAATAATAATAATTTTAGAAAATACAAAAACGTCAGTTTTTCCTTACAGTTTACACCATTTCTTTGCCGCTCCTTCAGACAGCTTTATATTCAGGAAACAACCGATTTGAAGTCGGCCGTATTCTGTGCTTTTGGTGGACAATTTCAACTTTATTCATCATTAAGTAGGGTAAAACCGCCTATTATTGACGGTATTACAGATACAAATCACATCATAGTGTTCAAGAAATAAATAATTCTGGGTAGTTACTACGAATTGTGAGTTCCTTGTGAATAGTTTGATTGTTTTAGCGATTTTGAACAAACTTCGACTGGCAACCAACAGAAGATGTTAAGAGCTTGTGCAGACCAACAAGATCGAGGATCGTTTGCTGGGAGGAGATTTTGCAATTTTGATGATACACAAGTCTGCCTTGAGGAGACAATCAGGGGGCGTAGCTCAGATGGTAGAGCGCTCGCTTAGCATGCGAGAGGTACCGGGATCGATACCCGGCGCCTCCAGTACTTTTTTTTTGCCATTTAGCCTCGCTGCTACCATCAAACCAAACAACTTCCATTTCTTCAACGACTTTGGCTTGACTGATCAGGACCTGGCTCGATCCGGGTGGCTAATATTAAAACGGAAGCTTTAAAAGCCCGAAAAGTCTAAAATTGAAAATACAAGTTGATTCAGCAACGTACTCACCTCATGTGGCATCGAAATAGACCATTTATTTAGGGTAACCAGACCAGTTATGAGTTGACTACACTTTCCATTTTGGTTTATTTATGGGCCTTGGCTTCCTTGACAAGATTTTTCCAGTCCTCTGTGCACAGCGCTATCGTTCTCCAGTTTCTACCATTTTATCCTGGATCCAACGTTTCTGAAGTCGTCCTCTCCTCCTGGTGCCATACATAGTTCTAAGCAGAGTTCATTTTGGCATTCGTAGCTCGCTCATTGGGCTACGTGTCCCAACCATTCAATTCATTTCGTTCGATAAAGCAGACAATCTCGCAGGATCCATATAACTCATACAACTCGCTATTCTTCCGTACTCTCCCCCGTCCATCACAGGTCCGTGAATTTTCCGAAGAATCTTCCTCTCGAAAACTCTTAAAGTATTTATTATGGAGGCACAAAGGGTCCATGTTTCTGCCGAATATGTCACGACTGGCCTTCAAGTCTTGTATTAACTTATTTTTGATCCTCGTGACAACAGCGATTACCGGAAGAGTTTTAGATTCGCAAAGTAGGCTTGGTTACCTGCCATAATCCGCTTTTTTACTTCTGCAGATACTTAATTTTTGCTATTAAGCTAAGCCCCAAGATATGTAAAAGATTTAACGTTCTAGAAGGAAAATTCCTCTATGCAGAGATCCTCTCCAGCCCAATTTACATACGTATATTTGGTTTTAATTTGTACATTGACTTCTAAACCAATTAGTTCACCTTCAGTTTTTAACAGTTAAAATATATCAATAAGATATTATACTCCTTGCCACTGAACAGATACCATAAATTATTCATTGACTAATCAACCTAAGTAGTGAGTATTTGTCTTTTCCAGAGCATTTTGGGGCTAAGTCCAAGACGGTGCGGGGGGTGGAAGTTATGGCCGGAGGGGTACAACTTAGCCCCCGATACAATACGTTCTGGGGGGTAAGTCCGGCTGTCTGGGGGTAAGTCCGGTTGACGTCACAGGGTGTTGGTTATAACCCCCCCGGACTTAAGCCCTCCCTTGCTGACGTCAAGTAGGGCTGGAGGGGTTCAACTTAGCCCCCGATACAATACGTTCTGGGGGGTAAGTCCGGTTGACGTCACAGGGTGTTGGTTATGACCCCCCCCGGACTTAAGCCCTCCCTTGCTGACGTCAAGTAGGGCTGGAGGGGTTCAACTTAGCCCCCGATACAATACGTTCTGGGGGGTAAGTCCGGCTGTCTGGGGGTAAGTCCGGTTGACGTCACAGGGTGTTGGTTATAACCCCCCCGGACTTAAGCCCTCCCTTGCTGACGTCAAGTAGGGCTGGAGGGGTTCAACTTAGCCCCCGATACAATACGTTCTGGGGGGTAAGTCCGGCTGTCTGGGGGTAAGTCCGGTTGACGTCACAGGGTGTTGGTTATGACCCCCCGGACTTAAGCCCTCCCTTGCTGACGTCAAGTAGGGCTGGAGGGGTTCAACTTAGCCCCCGATACAATACGTTCTGGGGGGTAAGTCCGGCTGTCTGGGGGTAAGTCCGGTTGACGTCACAGGGTGTTGGTTATGACCCCCCCGGACTTAAGCCCTCCCTTGCTGACGTCAAGTAGGGCTGGAGGGGTTCAACTTAGCCCCCGATACAATACGTTCTGGGGGCTAAGTCCGGCTGTCTGGGGGTAAGTCCGGTTGACGTCAGCAATGGAGGGCTTAAGTCCGGGGGTCATAAACAACACCCTGTGACTAATTAGTTCTCAAAACTTTTCATTTGAAGAGGGTTTGACTTTTTGGGATATTGTTACGAACTAGGCGTTTGGGGTATCATTTTTCTCTAAATTCGGAAACGCTTAGAACGAGTCCCCCACACCCACTATTTGCCCCTATAGTATTGCTCCAACGAATAAAACAACCCCTGAGGAAGAATTTGCAGCGTTTTGTAGGTTATGCTTGAATTTGAAGGTTTGTGGGATACCATTTTCCACTAATTTTTGGACGCTCAATCAATTGGAATAAGTCTCCTGGTCCGAGAAATAACCAACCCCTGTGAATGAATTTTCTGCATTTTTTCAACCTTTCTGAAAGGTTTTACTTCTCAACCCAAACTCCCTAGAAGTCAAGGAATAATACATTTAAACAACAACAATTAAATTTTATTACTTAATACACCGAATCGCGCACATTAAAACAACATAATATCCGCCATTATTTACATTACAGTCTATTTTTGTCAACCGTATACAAATAATTACAATCAACATCTTCAGAGTCCGCAATAATGTCCAACGATCCTTAACGGGCTCCTATGAAATTCCGCATAGTTTTCTTTTATTTAATTGTTTAGTTCACACAATTTTGTTACTACCCTATAATTTCGCCCTTCTAAAAAGCGCATTTCTATTTCCACGTTTTGTCTATATTGTTTCAACCATATACAAAGCTCTATTTGCTTTAGCATCGTTAACTATTTACAATCGCGAAAAATCTCCAAAAAAAGTTTGAAAAACAAGAGGAATTGATCAGAAATGTATGTTAACGAAGGTCCGGGAATGTCGAATTAATCAGTTAATATTTGAAGTAGCATCCAGTAGAATTCACTCAAGTAAGGAAAAGTGATAGATTACAGTACCACTGATAATATATAACTAAACTGGTTCCTCGCACTTACGTATTTAAATCATATTTGATCTTGAAAATGTGAAAAAAGTTACCAAAATCATTCAAATAGGATTACGAATCATTTTAAATCAATCAATAAATTCGTATAGCCAAACCAATAACCTCAAAAACCACTCAATTAACCTCATTCATTGTGGGTAGCAAGGGGTACCAACACAAGTCCACGTGAATGAGGTTACCTCTACCGGCGACTTTGGAAAACAGGTTTCTTTTAGTTTTTATGAGAGCAGTTCGTTCATCTGAGGTTTAAGTTGACCACATACATAATTATTTAAGCTTATCACATTTGTAATAAACATAATTCTACGGATTTCTCAACAATGAACGAGTTTCAAGTGGAGAGAAGTCGAATTTCGACAAAACCTGGCTGAAGGAGGTGGAAATTATGTACCCATAATGTTATGTAATCCATAACATTCTGAAGTTGAATGAAAGAATATTATGAACATGGTCTGGTTAATTCGACGTCAAATTGCCTGAATTCAGTTAAATATCAAAATGAGCAATTCAAAGTGAGTCAGTGCGCATGCGCTGCAATCAGCTCCTCCCATTTTCACAGATTATGGGTTCCAGGCATCAATCACGAGTGTCGACGTCATAATGCAGCAGCGATCCTAGCGGTAGCTTCATTAAACATTTTTTACAACATATTTGATTGATATAAACAAAACAGTGCAACCTCATGACCTAGTTACTTAGGTTGGTTTAGGGCCAATTCCGCTAATTGACGCGCGAAATTCGATTTTTGACGATTCGATTATCGAAACAGACCATGAATACCCCTACAAATGCCAGTTAAATTAGATCCATACACTCCTTTTTGCTCTATTTCCAAGCACATTGGTAACACAAATTGCTGACACCAATGAGAATGGCAGATTTCAAAACTTGCTTTTACCGGAACATTGAAATGAAATGTAACCTATCACATTTGTCGGCCTTTGGCCTAGTGTCAAAATGATCCAGGGTCCTGTTAAATTAAATATCAACAAACCAAGCAATGAAGGATGGACATTTTGAAGCAAAAAATGTTAAAATAGCAATCAAGATACCAAATACCTTTCAATAAAACAAATTTTTCGCCATCTTTAATTGGAATGGCAGAGCAAATGAACCGAATTCTAATAGAAAAAGCCTCCACGATTCTTGCCCATGCTGGTCGTCACAACAAATTTTGGGGTAAGTAATTTGAACTACTGCCAACTTCGATGTATATAGAAATCGCACCATCGTTTCAAATGATTGAAAACGGTTTTAATGAAAGGCTAGCGGAGTGGGGCATATAGTTTCTCTACCCTCCGCTCGAGCGCTGTTAGCGAGGTTATTGTTTTCACCGCACGTCATCACACGCACCATTGAACTTCTCAAAATCAGTCTTACGATAATACCAAAACTACATTCGAGAATGAACCATTTTCATTGATTCGTTTCCTTTCAAACCCTTTTTCAAAGAGACATTTACTGCTAGAACTCACTCTAATAATAGAACATTACATTTTAGCGTAAGAACTGTTATTACTTCCGTTCTATGGCAGGAATCAGCTGGTAAATAGAAGCGGAACACTTGATAAAATAATATATAACTTCTCAGTGGAAGACTGCAGCACCAGAGTACTCATCAAGACCAAACTTTTGGGCATCATATTGGGCATCAATTGAGGGTAGGTACCTATTGCCGTAAAAGTGTGGATAAACTATAAAGTGCTTCTATCTACCTGGTTTAATGGTATTATTAAGGCAACATGTCGATAAAGAGTTTGAAAGTCAATGCCCCCAATTTAGTGTCCCCACCGGAACACAAATTTTTCCACCTATGATCATCTAACCTTTTCACCATTCCACGATTGGCCAAAAATATGCACCTGAAGTAAAATGATTACCTATGACGAGTCAAAATCATCATTCCTGAAAAAATATTTTGAAGCTACTTATGCCAATTGATGTTTCTATGCTGCAAAATACAGATTTTTTTATGTGCAGTTTTTTTTACATTGATTTGATGTTGTTTAGGTTAAAGGTGTTATATCCACGTCCATATTGATGTCAAACACTATAGTGGGAGGCGAAGAGTGACGAACAGCGCTCGAGCGGAGGGTTGAGAAACTAGGTTCCCTGCTCCCTCCAGCCTTTCACCGATTTGCATTGCTGCTTCTTTCAATTGATTGATTCGACTTTTGATTGATTGTAAGGGGTTTTACTATTGGATACCCAAGCTTTGGGGGTTTAGTTGAGTGAAATAAGTGGAAAGCCATAAGTAAACCCTGAAAAACATAGAGAAATCAGCACCTGAAGATTTGAGGAATTTTTGGATGATAAAATGGAGGCAGCAACATTCGGAAAGCGACGAGTTTACCAAGGGGTTTTAGGGAAGTTAACTAATTTTTACGACCAAATCAGAAATAATTAAACAAAACTTTACAGAAATAATACAACAATAATACATTTATTGTACATTTATTTTATAAAAATGGCAGCAATTTGCTTTGTAATCGTTCTTCGGCTCACCGGCACGTAGTTTTTTCGGTTTCAGTGGCGCAGATGCCGTCGGCTGGAGCCAGGAAAAGCTTGCCGTTGTGGCAGGAACAAAGTTGGAAGACCGTTGAAGAGCCGACTGTGGTGTTGCGGCCTCGCGGCTGAGGTCGGGAATACGCAGTTTTCAGGCCGGGCAGAAGGATTCTGGCAGCCTCAAGACGGATCTGAAGGAAAAAAATGGAAGGCCATGATGTCTGAATGAGAAATACTTGACTGAGGTTAACACAAGAAGATACTAGGCACGTTCAAAAGGTAGGTCTCCTAGTGACACTGGATTTCAAAAACGCCTTCAACTCAGCAAGATGGGAAAATATGCTGGAGCCTCTGGAGACCACTTTTCATCTCCCGGGGTTTCTCCTGAGGGTCTTAGACAACTCAGAGACAAAACACTGATATACACCACAACACTTGGACGCCAAGAAGTACCGATAACATCAGGGGCAGCCCAGGGGTCAATACTTGGACCTACAT
>CM034001.1:24696883-24719056 GCA_019603395.1 Cyrtorhinus lividipennis | reverse complement strand
TGCGGTGCCAAATTTGTTGAGGACATTTGTACTATTGGATGCCGTCCTTAGAGTATCTGGTATAATTAAATCAAATAATAATTTATTGATAACAAAATTACAACATAGTTTTGCAAGCAATTGAATGGAAATAAAGAAGATATAGGTAATAATATAAAATTGGATAATATAGTAAAATTAAAATAAACACCGTTGCCCAATGAAGAATTATGTTGAAGAATTTGTGCTCTTTGGCGGAGTTCAGAAAATCAAAAACAAGTGGTGGGATGTTGGGTACTTTGTATGTTTACTCATCATAATTTTTAAATTTCAACGTATGAACCTCGCATTTTAATGTAAAGCGTTAAATTCCAGGCTCACAGCGACCCAGAATATTCTATCAATAAAAAAGCTATGAGCGAAGCCGTGACGAAAGGAGCCGCATTTACGTCCTTGCTAGCGAATACTCCGGTGATGGTCAATTGGCACGGAGGATCCGCCCAAATTCCCTACATTCGTTATCAGTGGCTGGTATGACTTGGATGCGATTTGTTTTCATTATTACTTACAATAACAACATTGTGTAACCTTCAACTTTTCGTTAGGTCGGTGCTGCTCTTCATGTCAACCCGAAATTGAAGGTGAATCCGAAAAGTCAGGACATCGTGTTGCACGCCATCACTCGCCTCGACATATCCAACAACTCTCTCGGTTGGATTCCTCCTATTGTTTTTCAACTACCAAGTCTCAAGTAAGTGCATGTTTTGCCTACTAAATCACACCTTTATTATACGGTCGCTTGACGCCCCAAATAAGTCGAATGTCTCGTAAGATCAGGATTAATACAGGAGCGCGCTGCGATCAAATGCTGGAATCGCTTTGTTCATTTCGATTTGGACCTTTGGTGCCCTTCGCTGGCTAGATTTCTACTTCCATTTCTGTTGGTTTTATAGAAGGAAGGTTCAAGCCCACCTTGAATGAGAGTGCGAGATCTTCGTCATTCACCTGCTGTAATGAGACCAGCCAATCATTTCCAATGCTTGCTGCAACTTTCAATCGCGTATTCCCAGGATCGTCCGACCCAGTCCAGACCAGCCTGGTGGCCAACCCATCGGAGTCTCCCCATCTCGATGAACCAAACAGCAGCCCAGTCTCTGTACGAGCTAATCGTTTCCCGAGTCGTCCGACGTATTTAGGAAACCTCCTCCGGGTCAAGCAGTTCCTCTAGAATTTCTTTAGGGCCCTTCTTTCAAACAAACGGAGATCCTCCTCCATCAGTTTCAATGTGCATCCAAATATCTGATTCTTATGAGAGAATCCGGCTAATTTGAGTTGTTAAGGCTTGAGGTTAACCTGCACTATTACTGTATAAATATGGCCGGATGACCCTGTGCTGCTCTCCGAAAGGGATTTCGACCCGTATGACATCATTGTTACCTTCTAGGGATCCTAATTTTACAAATGTGTTGATAAATTCAAAGGTGCATTCTCTCACTTTGGTCTGGGCTGGTGCTGATGGGACTCTTTTTGGTTTTGCCTGCCATATGCCTGGCTTTCGAGCAATTATTCCCATCCCGAATGTGCTGTCGCTGATTGAAATTTTAAAAAACCTTGGCTAAAGAATCGAAAGTTTCGGCAACAATATCGAAGTCATCGATGCAGCCACGATGTTGAACTTAGCGGTTGAGGCGTATTAGCTTTTCCGAAATATTCATTGAAATCATGACGTTGTAGAACTTATGTCCTGATCAGACTACAGGGCAAGTAAACGTGGGTTGCCTGCAAATATCCTTCCTTTATCGCCGAGGGAGTCTAGTGGCTGATTTGGTGCTCACTTCAAGGACCCATACATTTGTGTCCTTCTGTACAACTCATATTTTTCTTGTTTTCGTAATTGTGTAGGTATATTTCCCAATGGTTGTTATATTCCCTGATTGTTTTTCATCATGTATTGTTTTATACCAATCAGTTTTTTTTTTAATCTTTGATGCATTATTCTGATGTTTTAGAGTGTTGAATATAGCTCAAAACAAGATAGAACGATTGCCCTCTCTCGAAGATTTTGAAGACGCGAGTAAACACAAGATCCATCTCAACTCCAAAGGCTACATCGCCCCAGTTCTCGAAGAACTTTATTTACAGGTAATCGTCGTCCAAATCATGATTCGCTGTTGATGAGCGACAATATTTGTGTACTACTTACGAACAATTAATTCCCATTGCAGGATAACAGGCTCGACACGCTGCCCCCCGAAGTATTCTCACTGCTTTCCTTAGTTATTTTAGACGTTTCCAATAACAAATTGTCTCACTTGCCTTACCAAATGTGGAAATCGCCTAAATTGAGAGAATTGAACGCCGCTTTTAACCTTTTGAGGGAACTGCCTTCACTTCAAGGCGACGTAAGTGGTGGCCATTGTCTGTTTTTGATTTCGTAAAAAAAACCATCAGTTCTTCAAAATTTCTTGTACTGTCTCGATTTTATATCAATAGGATATCAGTGAGTGCGCCAGTGTTTGTTCTTTCGAATCCTCCAAAAGTGCGGATACGGATTTGAGCACACCACAAGACATTCCAATTGGATTCCAACCCGACCAGGAAATGTATTTACAGTGAGTTGCTCCGCTTACAAATTTTCTACTTGCGTATAATCATTTGAGTGATTAACTCGATAGTAGACATGGGGAAATAAAAATGTCTGAATATACCATTTGAATTTTCCTTGACGCCGCTCAACGTCTTTTCTGATCCACAGGCAGTTTGAAATACATCACAACAACCTCTGGAGTAAGAACGTCGAAGTTATCGAGCACATGCTCTCAAATGACGATGAGGGAGGCGGTCCTCACTTCTGTCAAATCACTACATTGAACTTAGCTCATAACCAATTCACCTCAGTTCCTCAAAACTTGCCTTGCCTAGCTGTGAACTTAACAAGACTTAATTTATCCGACAACAGGTATTTATATCCTCGTGTATGTCTAGCCTCAGAGCTGTGAAAGGCTGCTCGACACTAAGATTTCGTTTGCTTTTGATAGGTTACGAAGTATGAGTCATATTACCTCGTATCCTGCGCAATTGAAGCAGCTCGAGCTGAGTGGTAATCAAATTTGCTGCTGGATGTCTCTCCCACAAATTGACTGCCTTGACCCATTGGAACAAGCAGCGATTACTTGCTATTCTCCCAACTCCGCTACAAAACCTAATAAAATTGTCGCAGGTAAGCTCATAAACCATACTGACCCTAATGACTTGAAATTTTGTTGTGAGTTACAAAGGAATCATTTTTTGGTTGAAGGGCGGAATCGATCGTTTAGGAGCGCCATTTTGAATAGTGTCTGTACGCATCGAAGGCACCTGAGATTGGATAACTTACGTACTCTAATTCTGGCGGACAATTCTCTCACGAGGATTCAGCTGACTACCGACGACGACGGCCAAACATCCTCAGAAGATGAGCATGATACCGAATGGGTACTTAATCCTTTTTTTTTTATTATTTATCTTAAGTTTAATTTGCTTCTCTACTTCATTAAGTCTCTTACATTCACAGGACTTGCTTGGTGGCGCCGGAACGATGAAGTCTAAATTAATGTTTCCGAATTTGAGCATGCTGGACTTGAGTAATAACAAACTTAGAGAAATTCCTCCGATAATCCACGAATTAAGTAGCTTGTCTGTTCTCAACGTCAGTGGAAACTCGGGTGAGTCGTCAGTTGTCAATAAAATATTGCTCCTGTAGGAATACCCTCATACGATTAATTTCTTTGGTCTTTATTGCAGACATCAACGATCTTCCTCCTCAAATGGGTTTGCTCTCTCGCTTATGGAATTTGAACATGCGCGGCTGCAATCTCCAAGAGCCGTTGAAGTCAATGATCGAGAGTAAAAAATACAAGACAATGGACATCATCGGTTACTTGAAAAGCGTGTTGGAAGACGCCAAACCTTACGCGAGGATGAAATTGATGATCGTCGGGGTCCAGGGGATCGGGAAAACATCTTTGTTAGAACAGCTGAGGAGTGAAGGGCATAAAAAGAAACCCGTTGAGGTGAGTTGTATTACATCTCCGGTCGATCTAGAGAGTAAATATTCATTCTGCCTACCTGAATATCATATTCAAAAATTTCATTCGTCACATTTATAAATATGACTCCCGTTTCTACTGAGGGTTTTGCACTATCCTTGGTTAGGAGAATAAGCTTAGCTTTCTAGCAACCGTCCCGTCTTGCCTTTCTCTCCCTATTCCTTCGCCTTTCTGGCTCTTATAGGGGGGCGCTTGATGTTATAGACGGTCGCTTCCGCTCAACTCCTGCCACGCTATTCGCCACTGCTCAGAGCAGTGCCCAGGAAGTGCCTCTCGGAGGCTGCGTGGGCGGGACCAGGAGGAGGGTAATTGGCCTGTTTGGCCATAGGCCACCCTTTGGTCCGCATCACGGCGTGCACAAACCTCGCCGTTGCACGGAATGTGTCATTTGTTCCCACAGCCTTCTTCCACGTGATCTCTCCATTTGGTGCCACTACTGATTTCCAGTCTTCTCTTGCGGCTGCGTACTTTGCGCACTCCATGAAGACATGGTGGGCTGTCTCTTCCTGGCCAAATTGGCAGGCAGGGGATGGCTTCAGGTTGAACCCATGAAGCTTGGCAGCAAAGTCCCCGTGGCCCGTCAGAAATTGGGATACAAAATGGTCGAGGCTGATGAACCTGTCGCTCCTCCTTCGTTCCGCTACGTCTGGCCAGATGTTGTAGGTGTGCCTGCCCTTTGTGGATGATGACCATCTGGCTTGCCTTTCTGCCATGGACCACTGCTCCACCTGCTGTGACGTATTGCAGCCTGGTATGTATTTGATGGTGAGGCCATTGATACGGATAACCGGTGGACTCCTTGTGTTCAAGCCCCCTTTCAGTTGACACATGACTGTTTTTTCTGCTGCCAGCTGAAGCTTCACTGAGGAGCACCAGTTTCCTATGATGTGGACAGCTTCCTGCCCCTTCATTTCAATTTCAGCCTTGGTTCGGCCAGTCAGGAGAATTGCCAGGTCGTCCACAAAAGCATATGGATCCGTGCTAGCATTGGTGAGGCTTGTTAGCAGTGCAACCGTCCCGGATCCGTGATGTTTACGGGCTGTACAAGGGTCCCGCGCAGCTCCTATCGTCTGTTTTTCCTTGTTAAGGAGGGTAGAGGGTCCCTGAAAGGTAAACGGTGTAACTTTGGAAGTTTACTACCTATATACAAATTTGAAGATGTTCGGATCACGTTTTCTGTCGTTTTCCGCCGTGTTGAGCACGTTTTTAATCGTTCCTTGACCTTCATGAGGTCAGGTGGTTCGTCAAGTGAATGCACGCCGAAAAAGGATTATTCGATGTATGACATGTGTGCGTACTCAAAACCTCCTTGCAACACTTGAACGTTCCAGCCGCGAGGCAGTCCCAGATCCGGGACGGAACTAAATTGCGCTTTTATTGAGAAACTTCGGTATTTTGGCAACATTTTCATACGTCTACAGCCCCAAATGATGTGATTAACCGCGAGATGCGCGGCATTTCAGCATATGTAGAGCTAAGAACAACCAAATCCACGGTGCTCTCCAATCAGATTAGTTCGAAGATTTCTCGTCTTTGTACCACACATAATGTGCTAGCTTGGCGTGCACATTGAGCGCAACGTGGATTGTAAAATGCTTTGAGTCTGCCCAGTTTAAAATTCACTAGTCTGATCTACATATAGAGGGTAACCAAAGTTGTAACATCAAAGCTGATTTTATTAATTGAGTTGATACAATTTCGAACCCGAGCCGAGCCCTGACTCACCTCTTAGCGCCCCACAAGCTTACCCCCAATTGGTGTTTACATGGAGACTTTCTAGCAGTAGTGTTCATGGCAAAAAAGTCACATAATGTTGAATGCTTTCCTACACAGTCGTACTAGAAAAAGGCTAGAAAAAGGCCTACAAGACCGAAACACATTTCAAAAGTTATGTATTGACTTTTAGTAAATTCTTCAAATTGTTACCAAGGTCGATTGGAAAGGAAGGGAATGAGAATCATCAAATTTATAGTCATTAAATAAATAAATAAGTTTGTGTTAGTCGATAAAGGAGTGTACATTTTTGATCAGTAAGACTCGACTAGAAAGCTATAAGTCACCAAGTTGGCCTCGTTGGGGGCAGGTGCTGTTGTGTGAAATAACTTAACCTAATTTCCTACTCATCCTCATGACTGGCAACTTTCTCAAGCTAGTATTTGTTATCAAAGTGAATCAGAGAATCTGCCTTTGGAGCACTAGTTCGCCCATTTACGGTTTGAAAATCGTACTGTGCTGTGGGAGTCCTTGAGAGTATACTTTCAATCGAAGTTTTTACCGTTACCATTCGTTTCTTACTGTTTGCACCCAAGCCCAAATGTTGACTCAACCATTGAATTTTCAGCACTGGGCTAAGCGGATGGGCAACAAAAGCATCAACTTGAAAACATGTAAAGGAACGAACATCTCCACCGTCGGCGTTGACATTGGTGATTGGACATACGAGAAGAAAATCCGCGGCCAGTCGTCGTATGGACCAGTAACATTCAGGTGTGTTGGGTTTCTTCTCTCATTGGGAAAATAATAGTGCACTTACCTTTTGTTGATTTGTCTCTTACAACACTTTCGCAGAACGTGGGATTTTGGTGGGCAGCGAGAGTATTACGCGACTCATCAATACTTCTTGTCTAAACGAAGTCTTTACCTAGTCGTGTGGAAAATTCCTGATGGGCAAAAAGGCATTTCGGAAATTTTGCAGTGGCTCGTCAATATCCAGGTACGGACAGAACCCTTTTTCTTCATTCTTAGGATCCATTCCGCAGCTATCAAGTGACACATTATTACATATAAGGATTAATTCTGTGAAAATGTTTTCTTTTCAAAACCATTTTACCTCCATTGCGGCCAAAAATAATGCTGAACTTCTAATCGACCCTTAATTCACTTGTGGACGCTATGCCAACTGCCGCCTTAGTGGACGCTTGCGTTCATTCTCAATGATTTCTCACTATTTTCGACCCTAAAATTCCTTTTTGATGAATGGGGTGGACAGGAAAAATAGGTACATTACTTTTGTCAGACCGTAGAAGTAACTATAAAATATATACAAAATTCCAATTTCAATCACATGAGATAAAAAAGACTCCAAGATTTACTCTAACATACTAAAATATGTATAGAAATTTGAAAAAATTAAAATCTGCTCAAACATACAAAAATATCTACCTGTAGAAATTTGAAAAAATGAAAATCTGCTTTGCCAATACATTGCACTATTTCCATTGGATAGCTGGATATTGGACTAGAATCTAGCTAGACAGGATGCACGCATGATTTGTCTTTTCGACCCTTTGCAACTGACAGCATGCATTGCGTGGCTGGCGCATGTATGTTGTGAAGGGTGGGATTCTGTTCCAGGAATACCAATAGGCTGCTCCTTCATCAAACGAATCTTTACCACTCTGCCTCAACTTTACCACAAATGCGGTACGGTGTACCGCTTAGCGCCCACCAGAAGGTTAATACTTTTGCTTGACCCTCCATGCCATGAAAAAATGCTAGAAAAATATGGAGAAAATCTACCTTTTCTCCTTTAGCCATTTTTGTTTATTTGAGCATTTGAAACCAAATCCGAGTCCATATTTTTAGATTAAGCGTGAAAATATTCTAATGTTTCTACTTCTTTTGAGAAGTCATGGAGGAAAACTAGTGAGACCAGAAAAATTTGCTTTGATGATGATGTGCAAATAAACGTTTGTAATTGAAATGACAAAAAATGGCAAAATTTGAGAGTCAAGAAAAACTGGGATCTGAGATCAGATTCGATTTCAGTACTTTTGGAAAACCCAAATGCCCATGTGGCAAGATAAGACAAAATGGAAGAACGAGTGGGCTGGAAAACTCTGAATCAGAGTAGCATAGTGTTTCTGTAACATTGCTAAAACTGATTGTACTTATTTTTCTTCATTGATTTATTCTGTAGGCTCGAGCACCTAACTCTCCGGTTTTAATCGTGGGAACGCATTACGATATGATGCAAGAAAACTATCCTCTTTCTCGCGCCGAAGATCTTCAACAACTCATCAGGGATAGGTTTGTATTATCTACCCAATAAAGCTTCTTTTCCGCCCTTAATTATGCGTAGTCGCTCTGCGCAGACTGCACCTAGCTTCCAAGCAACTTTGAGAAGGAACTATTCGTTCATTTCCTTTTCACACTGTGCTTTCATCTGCAGATGGGTTGTTTTGTATCAGTCTGATACTTTGTATTAGGTACCAAAAAGTAACTGGGACTTGAGTAACTTGAATATGACCAGCCAAAATTATCAATGACTCTAGTCCTAGGTTGATCCTCAATTATTCCTAGTTCCTAGAAATGCTCCTGGGGACCTTCCAGTCACATTGTCCACCTCTGTTACTTGCCACATTTTAGCAGATTGGTGTTGTCACATTCAGGAGCATACGCACCTGCGCCCACTTCTCCTATTCCCGCTTTCCTTGTTTTTCGTTGTTTTCCACCTTCCCCTCGCATTACCGCCAGTTGTTCCCCGGTAAACTGCTCAGGGTCTAATGATTGGTCTGTAAACACAATGTACATTGCAAATAGAGGTTATTGAGGGTTTCATATGGTGTAGCTTTTACAAGCGAATTTCGAACAAATTAGCTAAATAGGTACCTAGTGAGATAAGATACGAGTATCAATCCGTCACAACCCATCTCTGGTAAGTATTCTTTCACATACTCTACCGAATGAACTGTAGAGTTAGTGTTGCCAGTGGACTTTGAATATTTTTGCTAGCGTGAATCATGTGACGATTGAACTATTAAATATTCCAAGCAGTTAGTTAATGAGCAATTGATTACAGTTATTCTCTGGTTCACCCCTTTGTAGGGCTCTTCAATAATGCCGCTGCACTCTTTCACTATATGTAAGGGCTGAGAAACAACTTCTTCACCAGATTTTTTTATTTTTTATTTTTTATTATTTTTTTATGGCTCAGGTTCATCAATGTGGTGGACGCTGAGAAATGCGGTTTGCCTCGTGTTATTGACACAATTGAAGTGAGTTGTAAAACCCGACACAACATACGAATACTGTGCAACCTGGTTTACGATACCGTCTTCAGCCTTCGAACACCAGGTAGCTAATTGAGTCGCTAATTTCCAGATCGACCTCATTTCTTTCACTTTGTCGTTTCGCTAATCCACCACGTCGTTGCAGGAAGTAAGAATTTACTACTTCAGCAGTGCGTGCCCTCCAGTTACTTAGTCTTGGAAGATGTCGTCGGTCAGATCGTGGCCGAAAGGAAGCAAACGAAGCAGGATCCCGTCTTGACAACTGAGCAATACAGGAATGCTGTAGCTAGTTATCACACAAATTTACGAGATTCCTCCGAACTTCATCAAGCGACGTTGTTTCTGCACGAAAACGGTTAGTGGCACACTGGTATTAACTGATAAGATGTTGTAGGCGATTCGAACCAATGGCATGAATGGGAGAGGCTTGCTATAGTAGTTAAAGCAATTGAGAATGCGTGAATCATGATCCGCGCAACACAAGTTGCTTCAGATTTTTTCCTCCTTCTAAATCCTAAGAAGTGCTCAGTGTCCACGTTCCATCGTTCTTCTGCTCCCAAACTGCACTCGTACTCCATCGGCGCCGTCACTCTTAGCCGCCCGCA
This sequence comes from Cyrtorhinus lividipennis, assembly GCA_019603395.1. NCBI lineage: Eukaryota > Metazoa > Arthropoda > Insecta > Hemiptera > Miridae > Cyrtorhinus > Cyrtorhinus lividipennis. The sequence goes on along the minus strand of CM034001.1, from coordinate 24,709,372 downwards.
CTTTGTCCAAGGACCTTGGTGTCCTTCTGGATCCTCAGCTGTCATTTTCCAGCCTTCAGGCCTTTCGATCGAGCAATGCAAAGTGCCCTTGTGATTTCTCAAACGGACTACCTGGGAAGTTCACCTCAGCTTCTGCCTTAATCACCCTTTTTCAGACCCTTGTCTAGTCTCATATTGAATACGCTTCGCTGGTCTGGTCTCCCTCCTATTCCTGCCACACCGACCAACTGGATCGTGTTTACCGCTCTTTCTCCCGCTATTCGACGCTCCGTACGATATTTCCGCGCAATGATATCGGCGGCATTGGAGCGCATTTTCCTCTCTCTCGCACTGCAGATCGTCACCGTGTCCCTGGCGCCATTTTTCTCCATGCTCTCTTTTCTGGCCGAGTTGATTGTCCTCCTATGTTGTCACTCATTGGTCTGCGGGTTCCCTGAATCGGATCACATGCCAGTGAACTGTTTTCTGTACCCACTAGCACTACAAATTATCTACTCCATCGTCCCCTATTCCTTCGCCGCCTCGGTAACCTTCTCATCTCGTCGCTTATTGATTTCTTCAACGTCTCCAAATCCCAGCTTTGACGTCTCCTATACTCTAATTGAAGAATTTGTTCCCGCTGTGCTTTACTGCTGTCTGTTCTGTAATTCTATTCATAACCCTGTGAATTGGGTTTGCCCGCAACTGTATGAATTAATAAATGTACCCTTTATTGTTGTCAGGAGTCCTACTTCACTACGAAGATTCGACATTGAAAGATTTATACTTCCTGGACCCGCAGTGGCTGTGCGACATGTTGGCTCACGTTGTTACGGTTCGAGAAATCAATCCATTCGCCCGAAACGGTATGAGCCCTCGTATTTACTCTGTTTTAAAGAATTTCCTTCAATTTTGTCATTGTTGTGTTTGTCATTTGGATAGTTGGATTGGACATTGGTTCTGTCATTTTAAGTAGATTCCAAATCTGAAATGCTCATTGTTCGGGTTAATGTGCTACGAAGTCCAAGTATTCTCACTTCTTATATCGGCTGATAAAAATGTTGTCCACGGCTGCGTTGTTTATCCTCCGCAGCACCGGAGGAGAGACCATTTATATAGAACTAGCGCAAATGGTATGATACTCGGGTATTTAACAATAATGTAAATTATTCCTTACAGATCAGTAAAGCAGCAGAAATATCGTCTTTACTGGAAAAAATAAAATCACATTTACAAAAAAGTTATAAAAACTGACTCCCAATTTTTTATTAAAGTAACATCATCTTTATGTAGACATGATTATTTTGTCAGAAAATTCGTCACAACTGCATGAAACGTACTAAAAAAAGAACTTTAATTTTCGTCTGCCATCGACCTAAACCATGTTGTTTCATCATGCTTTATTTATATGTGCAAATATATGCCTTTTTAATTCTCCGCTATAAACGCTAAGAGAGATTTAAACTAAAATAACATTGAGCAATATTGAGACTGATGTAATTCGTAAATCGTATTTCATATACATGATCTCATTTTATTTTATATAAGTTAATTATAGTAAACTAGGTATATTAGTTGATGGGCTTACATACCTACTAATCATTGATTTATAGTAATTTAAGAGAATATCTCTCCGATGCCAGAGTCTGGCAGATTATTTAATAAAGCAATATTTTTTGTTCAATTGCACACTTTTTGTCCTAACAAGGTATTAATTCAATCTATATATTTCCGAGTGAGTATTTGTTAGTTAATCCAGACACTTACACGTGCAACATTCCTTGTCTCAAGATAAACTATCGTGATTCATTGAGTTGTTATACCTACAACATGCCGTATATGGCTGGGAAACCAACCGACAGATAATTGTTTATTTGTAGAGCATACACAGTAGCCCTAGCGGTGGTACTTTGTACCACATGAAATAACGCAAACCGTAAACAGTCCTATTGCAGTCAGATCGAAATCAATCGTGTTAGTTCCGATGTCGTCTCTTTGGAATGTAACGCACTAGGAACATTGACTCGGAGTGAGAACAGTTGGATTTCATATCACTTTGGTTCAGGTTATTAAGTTTCGAACGATCAAAAATGTAACCCATTGCTGCAGAATCCTGCCCAAAAGTAAAGCCCAAGTAAATCTTGAAATAGATTACTACCTTTTCAGAGATATCATTGGATGCGTTTTCTATGTAATTTTGGCTGTGAATCTATGTATATGTAAATACATATTGGTTAGCATTTTTATTTTCTCTCATCATTAAAAATCTTAAACCATTTCAAATTCTACATTGCCCCATCTCCAATACACTAGTTGTATGTGCATTTCAATTATATTTTGGATATCAGGTGTGATGAGGCTCGAGGATTTGAATCACGTCTTCAAATCGTCGAATTTGGGCGACGTTGACACCAAGGGTTACATCGTTCATCTCTTGAATAAATTCGAAGTTGCTCTTACTTGGGACAACCGAACCCTTTTGATTCCATCATTGTTGCCGACGGAAGACGATATTTATACCCCTTCAGTCAGAGTCAAGGTAAAAACATTTGGTAAATTTTTATTTTTTTTAAATTTTGTTTTTACATTTATTAACGTGAATAACAATTTTATTAGGGATCTCTGATGGGCACATTTGTCGAATTGTAGTGTAAAGATATTAAACGCGAATGCTTCATATTTCAGCTACAAGTAAATGGTCTTTCGAATATTTTAAACGCATTTTTCTCTTTATAGATACCTGTTCGATCAAGAGCGTGGGCAGCAAGAAATAAAAAAGCGTCTTCTAATCTAAATGCCTCTTCGTCGTCATTATCGTCAGCTGGTGAAGAATCTCAACAAGGTAGGCTCCTTTTAATTGCCCTCTTGATACATCTCCTCGTGAAATCCAAGTGTCTAAGTCCTCATGTTTAGTTGGTAAAACTGCTTTTGACATGTTTTAAGATTACGAGTTGACTTCGCGTAATGACCCTGAAGTGGCGATAAGAAGACTGTTACTTCTGTCGTATGTTCCCTCTGGGTTTTGGTCACGACTCATCACTCGGCTTTTGGCTGACGACACCGTCATTCAGATAGTCAGAGAGTTTTTCATCGTTCCCAAGGAGGTTTGTGTTCATTCGTAGAAATGACGACTTTTCCTATTTGAAGTGTGGTGTCCCTAATGTGATTTGCATCTTCTTTTAGGTGAGGCAAGACGCGCGATTGTCGAAGTTGCTCGACGTCAAAGCTGAATGGTCTTTGTGGCAGACTGGTATGGAGTTAAGATACGGCTACACCGTGCTATTTTCTATGAAGGAAATTATACACACCAATAACAACACCGTGGATTATCAAAGCCTCAGGTATATAAGAATATATGAGTCTTACGATTAGTTTTTTGTATAGTAATAGGTGTAGCCAATAAGAATAAAATCACAATAGGGGGGTTCCACGAGGTTGTGGAAACCCATTTCAATAAGGAACGGAGTTATATACTGAGAAAATTTATTCCCACAAAAATAATGAGAACAATTATTGTTATCAGCTATTAACGATTATCGTTACACAGTCAGTTTTATGTTGGCTCACCATTCAGAACGACTTCGTGGTGAGAGTTTTTAGACGAGTTGAAGTAAAAAAAAAGTTTATTTGAGAACGGTCAAATGAAAATGACCATGATTAAGCATCACGTGAAAAAGCATTAAGTGGCGTACACAGTATGAGAAAAAAAGGATTGGAAAAATGCAAATTGTACTGTTGACGAATGTATAATAGTAAGTTAACAATCTCTAATAATTTACGTATTTAAAATTCAGGTTACAATTGAAGCAAGATGGCATGTGGACGGACGTCAATTTCAACTCCGTGTCTTTACTAGAAATTCATTTACCCCTGGACACGTTGGTTATAAAGCGGCCTGTCAGAGAACAAGGATCAGAGTCCGTCATTGGTTATCAAGCGATCGTCCTGGAACCGTCACCTCAAAAAGCTGCCCACCTGCTTGCCCTGGCCACCGACCACATCGACATCCTTCTTGAAGATTGGTACCCGACTCTAGGTTGGATATTCTTTTAATGTATTCTTTTGGTCTCCCGCGACGTGCAGTTGGTTGAACTTGAGAAGATGTTGTCGTATTTTTCTTCCTTTTTCAGGGACAAGATTCGTCCACACGTCCGAAGGTCGATTGCTGGTTACTAGAATCGTTCCGTGTCCCACTTGTCTCTCGCAAGCGATGGCTCAATTAACTAACGACGATTCACGCTCGAAGAAAGTCGATGGTGAAGATGACATTGAATTTGTTAGAGTCTCTCAAGAAAGTGTGGCCTCTTCTAACGATGGTGACAGCGGCGTTGCGGACAGTCCTGCCTCAAGGTGAGATCAGCTTTTCTGCTCCTCTCTAAGAAGGACGGGACATGCCCCTTTGCTGCAAGATTGAGACTTTTTCTCGTCAGCGTCAATTTAAAATAAATGCTGCAATATCAATAATTGTACGAGAGGAGTTGCGAGAAGGATTCTACTCAGGATACGTGGTATTTTGAGGTGCCATGTCGTCATTTTAGAGTTCCATTCCCGAGCGATTTCTGATTATAAGCGCTTAAGACTGTGTTAGACTTTTCTCTGCCCACTCGATAAGTTAATGGAAAATTTCCCTTCTTTCTTGGAATGTTAATTTCTCTGTCGCAAGCAACATAAGCATCGAGAGACTATTTGTTTTCTCTGTCAACAGCCGTATGGCGTCAGAAGAAGGGCTACCGCTGAAAAACTCCATTCGAACGCCTCAATACAGTTGGATGGTCGAAGAATGCATTCTGGCCGCAATTGAGAAGAAAATCAACCGGTGCCCCGTTCACGGGGAAATCTCACTGGCTCACGTCGCTCCAGACACTGTAAGTTACCTCTACGAATTCTGTGTTATTTCAGAATTATGTTCATGATGAGAGACCTTGAAATGTTGTTTTTCTATTCCAGTTGTTTTTGGACGTCGGAGAACAATTTTTGATCAACAGCAACACGGTCGTGAGAGGAAAATTACTCGGTCGTGGGGCGTTTGGTTTTGTGTTTCAAGGGACGTGCGTGCCGAAAACAACTGGAACCAAAGTATCAGTCGCCATTAAAGCCATTCAACCCGTCGCGCCTCCTGCTGGGGCATCCAATTCAGCTGTCATTGCTTACAAGGTAAACAGCTAAACAATACTCATACCCGTACTCAGTATATTTAATATAATTTAGAACATCTGAGACATGGCCAATACTGGCGTGCACAGAATGCTCGATGCCGTTTGGATTTTTGATCTAAATTTATGACCATGGTATTTAGCCGCATGACTCAAAATTATCCACGTTGGGAACTGATCGTAGCTGAACATACATGCCAAAACCCTGGTCGTCAGAGAGCCAGAAGTTTCATCCAAGCATCGTCGACGTTAGGCAGTTCACCAAAACAACGTTGTTGGGACTAAAGCAACCTCCTAACCATTTGTTGTCGATTGCTCAAAGCTATGTAACAATGGCATTCAATGTTTCTTTTCTGCTTACACGAATTGAATGATTATATTGCAAAACAGCTTAAAAAAATTGAGTTATTTTCTTTTTTGTGAGATTTTTTTTATTGGAAGTCGTGGAATCATATAATCATCTGTCTTTTATCAGAGAAATCTTATTCCTGTCGAAAATGACATGTGCAATTGGGCTAGTTTAGGCGAGCCCCACTATCAATCACTTCAACAACGCCCGTTATGTTCGTAGTCGGTCCGAAACCCATGAACAATAAACCGGCAGTTTTGTCGGATGATCAGGTTAGCTCCTGAGAAATATTATGCCTCTGGAAACTCTGTTCATAGAATGCTCAAGTTAAGTGGGAAAGAGACCCAATACAACACGCCTGTAAAGCCTACTCCACAGCACGACAAGAGCTGGGCATACTGTTGACCGTCCGTCATCCCAACATCGTACCGCTTATTGGCTTGTGTATTGACCCACTCTGCCTGATTTTGGGTAAATTAATAGTTTTTACTTGCTAAATATGCGTTGTAAGTTGGAAAATTCAAAATTACCAGTGTGATCCGCTCAATATCCTCAGGTTTGGCGCCCATGGGTGCGTTACACACGACGCTACGCAGTTACCGCCGATGTGCCGCCACGTTGCATCCCAATACCGTCCAGAGCATCGTTCTTCAGGTAGCGTCCCTGTGTCCACCTTATTCCGTAGGAATTGTTGATGGTTGAATAAATTCATCGTACTGGTCAACCATTTCGCAGGTGGCCAAAGCGCTGGAGTACCTCCATCAACAGCATATCATTTACAGAGACTTGAAGTCAGAGAACGTTTTGGTTTGGTCTATGCCGGCACCTTTCCAGGATCACACTGAAGTAGTGAATCACATAAAACTGGCTGATTACGGTAAGAAAATTTCGTTTTGTACACTTTCTCAGGATTGAAGTTATCTGGTGTTGGAAGAACTCTCACGGTGGCTACTGGATGTAACAAGGAGTTATTGGCATCGAAGTTTTTTACAATTTGTTTGCAATCTTCTGCAGGTATCAGCCGGCTGACTCTACCGTCTGGTACCAAGGGTTTTGGTGGGACTGAGGGGTTCATGGCGCCGGAAATCATGAAATACAATGGAGAAGAGGAGTACACAGAAAAGGTTTGTTGATACTCGTCAGGCCCTTAGGGTCGCGAGAAAAACGTCTTTAAAGGCTAAGCAGTTGAAGAGAAAATCCAAAAGGGTGTACTGTGGCTACACTGAGATCCGCTACCCCCTAGGCGAAGGCCCCTGGTCCGCTATTGCACTGTTTAAAGATTCGGCAGGATGGGAAAAAAGGCACCCAATAAGGGACAATGGAGTAGCTTATTGGGCGTATAACGGTCGATGAGTGTCTAATACTGCTCGGATAACAGCGGCCACTGCTATTCACAGTATGCCTTTCGTTATTTCATGTTCGCCTCTCCAAGTTTTTCAGTCACCGTTGCGGTCCTCAAACTATATGACAATACCTACCGTTGTTCTTCATGGACGTATTCTTGCCTCCAGGTTGATTGCTTTTCCTTCGGGATGTTCCTCTACGAGCTGGCTACTTTACATCAACCCTTTGAAAGCCACGAATCTGTCAAGGAATGCATTCTTGAAGGAGGACGACCCAACCTCACGCAACGGGTGAGCAGCTTCGTAAGGGTGGTGATGGTCGGACAACTGACAAATAGCTCCCGTTTTGCTATAGCTGCAAGCTAAACGCCGTGTGTGTACAGTTTTATTCATTATTTTACCCTTTCGTGTCTATAATCAGGAAACGCATTGGCCGAGCTGTATACTGGACCTCATGGTGCTCTGCTGGTCTCATCAGCCATGCGACCGACCGACCGCCTCTCAAATAGTCAGCGTGTCTTCCGCTCCCGAGTTCACTCATTTGTTCGACGTCATATCCTTAAACCATTCCTCGTCCATCCTCACCACCGCTGCTGCAACGCTGTTTCTCAATTCAGGTAAACGACGCACTCATCAAATATCCTCATCGCTATTAGAGAAAATGTCCAAATTAATCACAAGTCCGAACATATCATGTTTTCAGATTGTAGTTGCCACAGTGTTTGGTTGGGGTGCGCTAACAGTATGGTCTACCAATTGTTGACTTCTGACCAAAATTGGTTCCAATACTCCAGCCTTGCTCCACCAGCAGTTCCCAGTTCTAACCAAGGGCCAAAACCCGCGATATCGACACCCACGGCCCTGTGCATAGTCCGCGATACCGTCTGGATTGGCGACGAGTGTTCTCACATTTTCGCTTATTCGTAAGGATCTTCATTTTTTAAACGTACCATACACTTTACGGGGTGTTACATGCCAAGGTTGTCACCCCAAAAATATCACCTTTACAGCCGAGCTCATTCAAAAGTTCAACATTTTTTGAATTTTTCCAATCCGAGTCATTCACAAATCAGAATTTCCTTCCGTGTTTCCGACCACATTTCCTAAAATTTGTGTCAACATCTTTAATTCTGCGAGATGTCTCCAATCTTAAGACATCCGTTGGAAAGGGCATTATGCTTTCCAAAATAATTAGCTCAGCGTTCAAACAATCAAATTATGAAAAAGTGAGAAAATATAGTTTTTTGGTAAAATTAAATGTTTTGAAGTCCCGTTTTAACGTATTCATCGGGTCAAGATAAAGAAAAATCGATTAAGGAAAAGTGAATTGTGGTAACCGGCAGTATCACGATTTGATTATGCGTTGAAAAAATCATATCAGAATTTGATCACATTATTGCGTTACAAGTTAATTAACCATGGTATCCGTCGATTTCCCCTGAAAGCGCGTTGGTAGAAAAAAAATTAAAAGTCCAAGGGATTTGTTGGCTCAAAATTTTTTTCTGGACGTTTCAAGGTGTGTTGATCAAAAAAATGCAATGTCCGTCCGCCGTCACGCCGACTTTGGTAGTAGAAATATCTAAAATCTGAAATGTTTCGGACCCGTTTTTTTTTTTTGTTTGTTTTTTTTTTTTTTAAACAAAGTGGCTGCCTAATTGATATTTTTTTGGGATGCCTCCTTGACCTTCGCTGTGCATAGTCACCTTGAAGGACACAGTGTTTGAACGATTCAAAGTTTCAGAATTATAGAATAAACGATTTGTTACAGTATTTTCTTGAACTGAAGCGTCAAATGTATTGTGACTTAACTATGAATTTTTATGATGAAATGTAAAAGTCAACTAAACTTGAAAACATTTATATCGTTGTGTAGGGATGGAATGGTTTTTGTCAATCAAAATCATCATCAAAACACCATTCCAAACCCTACACAACGATATTTTTTGACTTCAATTAGTAATTATTCTTTCTCATTGGCAGGATGACTGATATGAGGAAGCTCTGGTGGTACAGTATGGTCGATGGTGAAGATATGAGCCCGGTATTGCGTCTCCTTTGGCTGGAACCACTCGGTAGAATCGCGGTCCCTTTAGGTTGTGGTCGAATTTTCCTCGTCACTGACAGCCCTCCGTCTACCTCGTCAATGGCCGAAGGAAGCTTCGTCCTAACTGAACTTGGGTCCGCTATGTCCTTGTTTGACATCACTCCCATTTTCTCAGAACACAACAAGTTAGTATCGCCATTATTTATGAAGAAAAAGATAGATAGGATGTTTTACCATGTTTTTCTACCCTAATAGAACATCTACAATTTCTAGTTTAGAAACCGCTGACAGTTATGCCAGTGAACTCACCGACAACCCTTTTAAAATAGCGTAGGTAATAGGCTTAGTAGGTTTAATAGTTCTTAAATTTCAGCCTAGCGGAAATTACTGACATTTTCCAAATAGCGGAAGCCTTTACGGTCGTCAGGGTGCTGATAAACCTGTATCCTTCCAAACTGGTACCGCCGGTGGGGGGAGCCTCTGGCCACAAAGGCAATGCTTCGGCAAAGCCTCATCGGTCAGCCTCCCCAATTGAGGTAGGAAACCACGGTCCGAAATACTGGACCGTTCGCGGGGGTCGTGGTGAGGCATACCCTAGCCAGAGGCTTCACCCAATGAAGGTGCCCATAAAGGGAAGGCCTGTGCTGCATACATCCGTGTAGGATGTACCAATACAGACCGGCTCTGGGAGTTGAGATGCAACACTCGGGAACCACTCTGCTAGCTGTGGTAGTGCGAGCTAGAACGCACGAACTACCGCAAGTCGGTACTTAGGGGGAGCAGTTTACTACTCCCTATCTAAGCCCTGCTGAATGAAGGGTCAATCATTCCGGTCTGTTAAGGCCGTATCCCCACTGCTTGCTGTGGGCAGGGGGGGGGGGGAAGCATAACCCGTGGGGTGAGCCTTGTGGCTCATCTCCTTGCATTGGGGTGAGAAACACATTGGACTCTGTCCAAGTTTTGCGGGGGTCGTGTTTGTGGAGCACCCTAGCAGGAGGGCTTCACCCCTATGAAGGTGTCAATAAAGGGGAGGCCTGTGGTGCATACATCTGTGTAAGATGTACCATACAGGCCGGTTCTGGGAGTGGAGATGGGAATGTTCGGGTACCACTCTGCGAATATTGGAAGAAATTGTGGAAGAAGGGCTTATGTGACACTCCCCAGTACTATTGTCACCATCCAGAACGATTGTGAAGAAGGGCATATACACCTGTTCATTAAATTTCGTCATAATAATGTCGTGTTTCATGATGATTTTTCAACTTTTACAGAATTTGTGAACTGTGGTGTGGCGAAGGCAACGGAGCAATATCTGTGTACACCCTCGAGGACACAACTGTCGCTAATTACGAGTCACTCAACCATTACAACCCCGTTATCGCAAATGTAGATGTGATGCAATTGGTTTCATCTTATGACGACAATCAAAAATACGTATGGACCTACGTATACCCGGGTGAGCGTGAAAATGTGTTATCTTCTCTCTGGCGCTTTCTGATAACTCAATTAATAGCAAACGCTTGACATATTTGGAAAAAGTGACGTTAGAACGCCGTTGTTTGTGGCAGGTTGTGTCGTGTATCAGTGGGACGGCGGTACTAAAACTATCCTTCACAAGTTGGATTGTTCGAAGTTGGTCCCCTGCTCGGAAAGTCTCAAGTCCATCAGTATCGACGAGCACCTCAGCCCTGGCAGGTGTCAAGTGACGAGCCTTTGCGTCGTCGATAAAGAATTGTACATCGGCACGACTTGGGGTTGTATGGTCGTCGCAGAAACGTGGTCTCTCCGTCCCATCACGGTTTTCAGACCCTACGAAGGAGAACTTACTGCTATCGTGTCCATCCCTGATAGCAAACCTCCAATGATTGCCACTTTCGGCCGAGGCTACCGGTCCCTCATTTCAAGGTTGGTTGATGGTTTCGCTGGATACTGATATATATTTTTGTGGTTGAATATAACAATAAGTGTAACTAGCCATGTTTTCGACCTCGAAAAACCTCAGAAATATGGGTAAAAATGTTTTTTCGAAACTCGATTTATGCGAATTTGGCTTCTGGGGTATCATTTTCACTAAATATTGGACGATGAATTCATTAAGATGGACCCCAGACCGATTGGTGCACCTCCGGAGATGGGTCAAAATGGGTACCTCCCTACTTATTGGAATAAGTCCTGGATACTCCACTCCTACGGTTTTCCCCATACTGCGGGCTTTCGACATTTTTGCAGATCCTTCCGTTTATTCAATCTTCAGGAAATTTTAATGGGACCTCCTACTAAGTGCATCATGAGAAAATTTAAGTTTAAATTTAAGGTAAATTGGATCATCATCGTAGAATTTAGGGCTTCAACATGGGAATCTTGACAGACACAGAACCAACCTCTACTGAGAAGGTTCAGTAGCATTGAAGACACGTGGAAAAAGGGGGCCAAAATTGTTTATATGTAAGTGTGAAACGACAAGCAGGCAGAGGCAATAGGTACCTATGAGAATGATGAAAGGCCAAGGTCGAGCAAGAGCATGTACTACGGGGTGTTAAGAAAACGGGGTTTTATAGATTTATTTCAAAATTGAGAATGATGCTTCTGATACCTCGCATACTCTGAAGCCAAATTGTTCTTAACTGAAAATTCCCCATTTCATTTAGCATGTTTCAATGCGTATGAGTCCATCTCAGCCTTCACAGATGCAATAAAAAAGTTTTCTACTGTGTGAAATTAGTTGAGAAAAGCCTGTTTTAACACGTTCTCTGCGGTCAAACGCCTCAGCGCGTGAGCTCTGTTCAATCTGTGCGTCGCACGCGCCTGGAGCGTGAATGGTAGCGTTCACGTCAATGGACTTCCCGCAGCTCAAACGAGCTCAACAATTCAGCAGCGAATGAAAAACGTGGTTTATTCGTCAAAAAACGTGACTTTCCCGGCAAAATGGTGAGTTGTGACGCAGCAAAATGATTGACACCACTATCTTGGTTTGATAATATAACTAACATTTTCGTCATTTGTGCATTTTGTGTCATCTACCACTATTTTGTCAGGAATTTATTCAATTTGGGCAAACAAGGAAAAAACTTGGACAAATTGGTTGCAATTCATAATCGTACTCATTAGAGATATTTACAAATGTTAAATTTCCGATTGATACAAGAAAACTGAAAGATAGGGCGGCAGGCTAGGATGCTACCTATTTTTGGCTCCATTACAGCGCCCCTAATGATTGATTGTTGTTGTCACATGTGTGGTTATATTTTTCCCATACCATTTACCCCAGTTTTCTGCCCATTGCATTGCCATCTAGTTGGCCATAATTGTGAATATTATTTGCCCACTGTTCTCCTTTGTTTTTTGGTTTGTTATGTACAACTGCCTGTATTTTGGAGGGGTGGATTATGAGGTGGAAATGGACAATGTTTTAGACTGATTTTCAGACAACCCTAATAGGGCTTTGAAAACACTTGGGCCCAGTAAGATTGCCAAATGTGAGAGCAAAACTAAATGTGGCCTGCACAGCAGCGCCAAGAGGGGCGCTCATGGATTCCACAAACATTTATAATTTGTGAGCTGCCTTTAACTGGAGGGCGTATACGATTTTATCAATCGTCAAGTTCCAGCGGCCTCATCTTT
>CM034001.1:24616323-24696858 GCA_019603395.1 Cyrtorhinus lividipennis | reverse complement strand
GGTCTCTTTACAGTCATCGCACGTCCATGACAGCTTCTTTTGCCCAAGTTTTTGAAGTTTTCGATGGTTTTGACCCTCGTGCAGGTTGGATGGTAGGTTCCCTCGCACTGTTTACACTTCAGGGACCTCTTAGGCGACAAGTCCCGTCGCAGCGATTGCAGCTCATTCCGATAACGGATTACAATACAAAGACGAAGTAAACACGACTTGAGACAACACGAACGCGCAATAAAACACTCTGAGACGAGATGTTCACTCTCTCGTGGTCAAGAGACAACAGAGATTTGTGGTTACCCCGATATTGTGTTTTAAGCCCGATCGGCTACGGGCGGCTTGAAGTCCTCAGCAACATCCTCTTCCGGGCGTTCGAGAGCCTGAAGACACCCGCCGACGTGAGGGTGGTGCCGGCTGCCCCATCGGGGAGAACGGGACCGACAACGGCGAGGCGCCAGAGACGGTTCGCGGCGGCGTCTCCATAACCTCGAAGGCACACGGGAAGTTCTACCCGCGAGAAAAACAAGGGATAAATAAAGGAAAATAAGGGATCGTAAAAAAATTTCGCGGAAGCCTTGTTTTAAAGAAAACACGACGAAAACAAAAAAGAACGAAGGAAAAACGATGAAAATCGATGAAAAAGGAGCAAACGTTCGTACGGTAGCGACAACAAAAAGGTTAATGGCCAGTGATGACCACTCTCCTCTAATACCTAATATAATCTAGATCAGCCTGCCCAGCAGGTGGGCTGATCGTGTAATTTCCTTGCAAACTAATCTGTTTAAAAATTTTTTTTTTTTTTTTTTTTTTTGAAAAATTGCTTTTATTTATAAAACTGTGTACATTGTAAGACATACAAAAATAATACATTTGCTACTCCCCACTTGAAGTCACAAGACTTGTGCTGTGGGGAAGGAGTTTCATATTCTACTCTCTTCTCTTATGAATACATTATGCCTAGGTACTCGGAAAATTCATGAAGGGCAACAATATTTACTTAATGTACACGTGGTGAACGATTGAAACCACTGGAATGACCTATGATTTGTTCTTTATTCCTACATAGGCCTTGAGCTCCTTTTTGAAGGATTCAAGTTTGCCTATCGTTCTAATGTTGTATGGCAGAGCGTTAAACAATTTGGCACCTCTGTAGTCATATGCCTGTTGACCGTGTAAGGTTTTCCGAAAAGGGATTTTTAGTAGGTGTTGTTCCCGTATTCTGGTGCATCCTTCTTCCAGGAATTGCAGCTCATTTCTCTGAGCATCCCTGAAAGTTTTTATGATGGTGGCTGTGTCTCGGAGATCTCTGAACTTCATCACCTTGAATTCTTCGAAGAGAGCTGCTGTTGAGTACCGAGTTGGCTTCTTCAGCAGGACTTTGATGAGAAGTTTTTGCGCGAGGTACACTGCGTCGAGTAGACCATCTCCGCAGCCTCCCCATCCCGACACACCGTAAATCATCCGAGACTGGACAAGCGCAAAATATAACATCTTCCGCACCTCGTTTGACAAAAAATTCCTTACTTCCCGACACACATACACCAATTTTCTCATCTTCGATGTTAGGTTCTTCAGATGCTGGTCCCAACGAAGACATTGATCGACATCCACCCCCAAATATCGAGTCGAAGATACCTGCGTGATCGTCGGGCAAAGGCAAAGTTCCGAGTGATCGCATTCTGCTCCGTGGCACTTTATGCTCCCAATATTGGGAACCTCCGCTTCTCTCATTGAAAATGCGATGAAACTTGTCTTGGACACATTGATTTTCATCCCAAGCTCCGTGAGGCACTCTTGAGACTTCGCGATGCATTGTTCAGCTTTTCTGACTGCTTGGTCCCAGCCATTGCCAGACACAATGTACGCAGTATCATCGGCGAATGATACAGCTTCTCCTTCTGTAAAAAGTTCAAGCAGCCTGTTCATGTATACCAGGAAGTATATTGGTCCGAGGACCGTCCCCTGCGGGATTCCACATCTACCAGGTTCACGATCGCTGATAACATGTCCAATTTTAGTGTAGTGACTCCTGCCTTCCAAGTAGCTTGCTGTCCATGTGACAAATCCACGGTTAACTCCAGTTCTCTCTACGGCCGTGACTAGCTTTCTATGTGAAACCGTGTCAAAAGCTTTAGTCAGATCCTGGAAGATGCAAATTACTTTTTTCCCAACGTCCAATGATTTCAGTATACTTGCAGTCATATAGCATACTGCATCGTCAGTGCTTCTACCTTTCCTAAAGCCGTATTGATTGTCGCTAATTAGATTGTGGTTTTCTAAGTACTTCATAAAATAGTCCTTAGCCAATCGCTCGATGACTTTTGCCACAGTTGATAGAAGCGCTATTGGACGATAGTTTTGCAGGTCCGTAGGATCACCTTTTTTGAAGAGCGGGACGAGCAATGCTTTCTTATAGGCCGAAGGGAAGCAGTTCTCGCGAAAACTACGGTTCGCTATCACCATCAATGGAGCAGCCAAGAGGTCCTTAAACTTTTTCATCAGTTCGGTGCTGAAATTATCTACACCCGGGCTCGTGCCTCCTCGTAGTTTATCGATTACTCGCTCAACGTCTCCTTCTGTTACCTCAAGAAAATTCTCGATCTGAGGAGGCGGATCAGGTACTCGTGCTGATGAATGTTTGTCGCCAGTTACGGATTTGGTTATACTTTCCCCAATCGTCGAGAAGTAATGATTAAAGGCATTAGCCATGGACTTTGGTTGTGCGTTTGCTGTAATTATCGATCCCTCGACATTGATCGCCGTAATTTCGTTTTTCCCTCTTACTCTACCTACGCTCTGGTTTATCACCTTCCATAAAGTTTTCGTGTCTCGTCCTGCATTCTGAATTCGCTCTTTGTAATAATCATTTTTAGCTTTTTTAATTAATTGTCGCAACTTGTTTTTGTATCTGACAACATGTTCACGGAGGCGGGTGTTAAATGGTTGGTGGTAAAGTCGCCGGCACAGTTTTTCCTTTTTCCTCACTGAGTTTAATAAGCCAGTTGTCATCCAAGGTTTCAGCTTTGTGTCTTTATGCGATGGTGTCCTCATTATTTTCTTAGACTCTTTTAGGATGGAAGATAGTATGTTTTCAAAATTATCCGCTGCTGTTTCAACGTCGGGTGCTTCTACCACTGCACTCCATGATGCACGACGAAGTCTTTCCTCCACGATGGTATAATCGATGTCTTCGGTTTGGACAGTTATTATTGGCTCTGGCTTTTTCCGCTCTGTCCCTTTGAACTTAAAAATCGTTGCAAAATGGTCTGTAACATCCAATTTCCAAATTATGGCCAATTTTTCTTCACATCGTGATCCTCTATAAAATATATGGTCAATGGTCGACCTACTTTCTCCCTGAATCCGCGTAAAACCATTTATGCAAGAGACAAGCCCACGCTCAGCCATCATATTCAAATACTGCATTTTACAACTGTCTCTGGAATTTTCGTTGATATTGATGTTCAAGTCACCCAGTACTAATAGATGCTTGTTGTTTTCCACCGATATTTGGTCAATTTCTTGCCCCAGTCCCTCGATGAATTCCGGTGCCGCACGTGATGATGTATCTTGGACGCGGTAAATCGCTATCATGCTAATCTTTAGGCTTTTCCATTCAAATTCAACCAACACAGCAGTCGACCAAGCTAGTTCTAGCTCCCTTATTTTTACATTTTTACAGCTCTGATGTAAAAAAACAACTACCCCAGCGTTTTGATTTACAAAGTTTGTACTGCATATGGATTTATAGTGCGGCAAGCTCAGGGAAAGTTGTTCACTGTGGTTCCAGCATTCTGTAAGAACAATGGCCTGAAACTGTCTTTTACAAAGATTAAGATACACCACCAACTCATCAAAATTTTTATATATGCTGCGAACATTCATGTTAAAGATTTTCAAAGAATCCTCTTCGCCTAACATGGTACTCACGTCTCCGCTAATATCACATTCATTCTCAGTGACTAGTGAAAAATAATCAATTTCTTCTGTATCCTTATCCATTAATAAAAAAATAAATTGACAATTTATAATTGACAGTTATTGTTTTGGAGAATAAATATTTATTTTTTAGCTTTAGACAAATCGTTCAAGTCTTTCAACACAATTGGCTTAGATTTTTCGTCGCGCTTTGCATAAATCTTGCCATATTTGGACCACACGAACATTATGCCCTCTTCTTTTGCCCTCACCTTAGCTTTGTGGAGCAGCTCCAGTTTAGATGCTGTCAAATAATCGCCCAAGTAGAATCGGCTCCGCTCCCATCCTGCCGCCAGCACATCTGTCGTCATTGCGTCCTTCTGCTTACTTCCTGCCGCAATAACTCTGTTTTTGGTTTCTTCTGATCCGGTATCCACCAGTATCTTCCGCGGGAAGTCGGGGTTGGGTTTTCCAACTCTGAACGCCCTATTTATTTGTATATCCTCTTTCAACAGTTTGCCAATTTTATGTACAATGTCCGCACAGTTTTCGTTTCTTGATTCGGGGATCCCACGAATCTCAAAAAAAAGGTTTACGGGCTTCCTGCTCAAGGGTGTCCACTTTTGCAGCTAATGTTGTGACCGTCGCCTTGAGATTTTTATTATCTGCCTCCAATTCACGAACTTTATTTTCATAGGCATCGAACTGCGCGCTCATAAACTCTACTGATCCCTGAAGTTCGCTGAGCTTAGCACCAAAATTTTCAATTTTCGTGATTTTGCTTTCTAAGGCTGTCATTTTTTGCATCAGTTCTCTGAGTATCTGGGAGTCTGTTAGCTTTTCTTCATCCTCTTCGTCAGAGACCTCGGACTCCACCGGCGCCTCGGCCTCTTTTGAGTTCTTGCATCGATCACATTGCCATGATTCCTTGGCCCTCTTAGCCATTTTTTTGTAATTGTCAACAGTTTTTAGTCGTGTGCAGTGCGGATGGTATGCCAAATTGCATTTGACACACGTAACAGTTTTTTTGGGCGAATGCAAGTCGCGAGAACACTTAGCACAATCAGACGATTTTGCCAGTGGACTATCGGTTACGCGTGGAGACAACATGACAAGCACGGGCCTGCAAACACAACAAAGGCGAGAGACTCGGACTCAGGTAAGATAACGCACCGGATGTTCACTGTCCGAGAGCAGAACGAATACTGAAATACGAACGAATATGTAAATAACGAGACGATAGAAGCGAGCCCTTATTTCCAAAGTCGATTGAACATATTAACTAATTTTGTTGATTTTGATAGTCAATTTAACTCGTCACTCGAAAAAATAAACGGCTCTTTGGATAAATACGTAAGACTGGGATCTGGGTGGATTTTCGACCGAGTGAAAGACATAAGTATTTATTACGTCAAATACGCCCCTTTCAAGGGAGCGTCTTATTTGCCCACGCCGAAACGTATAAACAATCCGAAATATTCCGTAGTTAACGTTAGAAATGATAAAGACTGAATGTTTCAAATGGACAGTTTTAGCAAAATTACACCCAGATCCATTACGTAAATACCGAGTATCGTATTTCAAACGTTTCGAACACCTGTATAATTTTAACGTTTTATCCTACCCAACCACTCTAACAGAAATCAATATTTTCGAAAAAAATAATTCGCAAATCTCGATAAATGTTTTTGGCTGGGAAAATGACGAAATATATCCGTTGAGAATCACGTCATTTAAAAATAGAGACGATCATATCGATTTGTTGTTATTAACCGAAAATGAACGGTCCCATTACTGTCTTATCAAAAATATAGATAGTCTGCTAAGAGGGTTGTACAAATATAATAATAAAAATTTTTTCTGTAAATACTGCTTGCACGGATTCAAACGTAAGGCAACTCTCAAAGAACACGTGCCCCATTGTGAACCGTTTGGCGCACAAAAAACTAGATTACCAGATGAGAAATTGTATAAATTTATTAATTATTCTTTGTGTACACGATAACGTTGGGTGACGCGAGATTTTTAGACAGTCTAGCATTTATGAACGAAATTTTACAGTCATTAGTCCATAACCTAGTCCAAGAAGGGAACGTGCAATCAAATTTTAAATTATTCTACCAACATTTTTCTCCGAATCTACATTCCCTCATACCTCTTCTACTCCGAAAAGGTATTTTCCCTTATACTTATATGACGAGTAGAAAAAATTTTGAAGAAACAAACCTACCTCCGAAATCCGCTTTTTTCAATGATCTCACAATGACTCATATCAGCGACGAAGATTACAATCATGCGCAACGTGTATGGTCGGAATTTAAGGTGAACAACATGGAGCAATATCATAATTTATACTTGCTCACTGATACGTTACACTTGGCGTCAATTTTTCAAAAATTTAGATCAATGATACTGAATAATTACGAAATCGAGCCGTTAAACGTTTATTCTACACCGGGACTCTCTTGGAACGCGATGCTAAAAATGACGAACGTTCAACTCGACTTAATCACTGACATTGAACAGTACATCATGATCGAGAGCGGGATTCGAGGGGGTTTGTCTCAAATTTCACACAGATACGCCCAAACAAACAATCCAATGGTCGAAAACTACGATCCTTCCGAGCCCACTTCTTGGATAGTCTATTTGGACTGTACCAATTTATACGGTACAGCTTTGTCAGAAATTCTCCCGCAAAAAAACTTCCAATGGCTTAGCAGATCCGAGATTAATGACATTGATTTTTCTTCCGTCTCCGACGTGTCACCCACGGGTTACATTTTAGAAGTCGATTTGATATACGGTCCCGAATTACACGATTTGCATAATTCGTATCCTGTGGCTCCTCAAAAAATGGAAATAAACGCCGAACTTTTATCACCGTTTTGTCTAGACTTGGCGGATCAATACAATATTACTAGTCAAGAACCGAAACTGCTTACCACGTTATTTGACAAGAAAAAATACGTATGTCACTATAAGACGTTGCAACTCTACCTACATCTCGGCTTGAAATTGAAACACGTTCACCGCGTGATTTCATTTGAGCAATCTGCTTGGATGAAACCTTTCATCGATCTAAATACCCGGAAGAGACAAGAAGCCAAGTCCACCTTTGAATCAAACCTCTTCAAATTGATGACTAACTCAGTGTACGGTCGTTCCATCATGAACGTACGACGTCACACGGACTTTAAATTAGTAGCGAATAAAAATATCGGATATAATCAGGATGAGCAACTCGGTCTCCCCTAATTCTAAAGAACATACTGAGCCATTATTGGGCAGGTCGTCAAGAATAAAAGGTGGTATTTAAATGGACATTTTTCGAGGCAGATACACACCTAATTTCGAGTGTAAACTACGTAATTTAGTTTAGTGTGTAAATTAATTTCGATTCTTTATTCTGAATCAAGGTGCGGATAGCATCTCGTGAATTAGTGTTTGAAAACAGTGAGAATTCAAGTGTCATACATTAGATTTCACCATCCTTCACTATTTGACAATTTTGGGGTTGCACAACTTTGCGTGCTCGCTGAACCGGTTGCGTGCATTGGAAAAAATTGTTTGAGGTGAATCTGCAAACAAAAATTAGAGTTCCCAATTGAAATAAGGATGTTTGATTTGAAAAAAAAAAAAAAAAAAACAATTTTTGTTTGCTCTCATTTATAAGATTTTAGGGAGAGAGGGTGGGGGACAATTTGTGGGACACCCTGTATAATGAGCACGAAATAACGACCGACCTTAAAATTCTATTCTATCCCCTGTGATAGAATTTGCAGCGTGTTGTGATCTATTCACCTCAAAACGCAAACGGTAAAATTTTGGGGAAAAATGAGAGGTTGACCTTGATGAAAACATGGGTTGGTCATAAAAGGGAAACCAACCAAGACGGCGAGAGAACGGCGGTGGCTGAGGGAATGCGGGATCGGGTCAAACGCGTTCGCAGAACACCTTGGTTCCAACCAGTTTGAAATCGGTCAGCAAACTGCTACTGCGAACATACCTATTGGCGGAGGGCCATGGCAGAGCAGGTGGTGGTGCGTCTGTTCTGATCAAATTCCACGCTTTACCCAATGAAGTCAATGCGACAAGGCGAGGAAGCTCCGCAATAAAAGAGCGTAGACGGGGGGCAGCAGCCCCGTCAGCTCACCTGGAGTCCTTAGGACAAAGGGCAGTTCAGTCTAGGCTGGATACTGCGAGGGTAGAGACGACTCTTCAGCTGCAGTGGAAGCAACCTCTCTAGGAGATGGGCACTCCGAAATCACGGCCCCTGGCCCTCCAGGGTGGGGGTTGGGCGTGGGGCTAACAACCCCACCCCGGAAAAAATCCAATTGTTACGAACCTTGAAACAAATGTGCAACCGGATGGATCTAATGGAAACCGACCTAGGCGTGTTAAACGGAAAAAACTGAGAACTTCGGACTTGAATGCTGCTACTTGGGATGTGAGAACGATGCTCCAACCAGGGAAAATGAACGAGATAGGAAGAGAACTATTGAAGTTTGGTTTTGACATTGTCGCTCTTCAGGAGATAAGATGGAGAGGTAGTGGGCAAATAAACAAATTGGATTATTCTATTATGTACAGTGGACCCGAAAATAGAACAGGACAATGCGGTACTGGTTTCTTTGTTAGAAAGCCTATTTTAAAAAAAGATGTTGATGTTTGAACCAATAAGTGAAAGAATATGCAAATTAAGAATTAAAGGTCAATTTAGAAATATAACAATATTCTCTGTATATGCTCCTACGGAGGATGCAGAGGAGGATGCCAAAGAGAGCTTCTATGATGTATTGAATGGATGTTTAGATAAAACTCCCCGCTATGACATGATTATTATATTGGGGGACCTAAACGCAAAAATCGGGAAAGAGGAATTCTTAAAGACTGTCGCTGGATCGCAGTCCCTACACGACGAAACTAGTGAAAAACGGGTTACTGTTAGCACAGTTTGCGGAGACAAATAGTCTAAAAATCGTAAGCACTTACTTTCAAAGAAAGGATATACACAAAGGTACATGGACAATGGCGGGCTCCAGAACCGTCAACCAGATCGATCATGTTCTTGTTTCTGCTAGGCATGCGTCGGGATTATCAAGTTAAGATCGATGAGAGGACCTAATTGCGAGAGTAATCACTTTCTGGTCAAAGTGGTAGTTCGGAGTAGGCTATCGAATGTTAATAAAATCAGAGGTATGAAGAAAGTCAAATGGGACATAGACAAGCTAAAGACAGAGCAAATAAACGAGGACTATAAGGAAGCAATGGATCGA
The DNA here is from genome assembly GCA_019603395.1 of Cyrtorhinus lividipennis. Lineage (NCBI taxonomy): Eukaryota > Metazoa > Arthropoda > Insecta > Hemiptera > Miridae > Cyrtorhinus > Cyrtorhinus lividipennis. The sequence goes on along the minus strand of CM034001.1, from coordinate 24,687,667 downwards.
GAACTGCAGACTGTGACCCAAGACGGCAACGAAGTTCAAAACAATGGGGGTGAAGTGGAAAGGAAGTGGAAAACCGTGAAAGATGTCTTGAATAAAGCTGCCGGAGAAGTAGTAGGTAAAAGAAGAATAGAGAGGAACGCTGATTGGTATGATGAGGAGTGCCAGTCCGCGGTGGAACGAAAGAATGCAGCCAGATTGAGAGTTTTGCAAGTTAGTACCAGGGGCAACCGAGCGAGTTATGAAAGGGAGAGAAGGATTTCAAAGGCGATTTGTAGAAGGAAAAAGAGAGAAATGCTGAAGAAGAAAGTCGAAGAGATCGAGGTTCTCCATAACTCGAATAACAGCAGACAGTTTTATAAATCAGTCAATTGGTTTAGGAAAGGGTATCAGCCGAAACTAAATGGATGTAAAGACAAACAGGGAAACACTTTAAGCACTGAACAAGAGATTATGGCGAGGTGGACAGAACATTTCTCCAAACTCTTGAAAAGTGGAAGGAACGAGGAAAGTTTTAATCAGTTAAACGAATACCTTGAGGTGGAACCGAGAACGGAGGAGCCATGCATGCAGGAAGTGGAAGACGCCATAAAGAAGCTTAAAAATAACAAAGCTTGGGGGGAAGATGGGTTAGGGAAAAGCACCAAATGTTGACACTTATCCTAATGTTGACACTTCAATTTCAAAACGTAAACATAAGATATTGGGACACTGTAGGTACTCGAAATTGGCGTCATTCTGTTGATAAGGATATGAGATTTGAGGTAGGCCTGCTTTACTAGTTATTATTACACATTTCGAACGTCTGGCTAATATTGAAGCCTGTGACGGCCGGATCAGTCAACACAACGACGCTATCGCTATCCCACAGGTTAGTGAGGTAAGTCAGCAAAATTAGACTTTTCGAGTCAGATTTTATGAGTAATCACTTATATATCATATTGTCTGCCCTAATAATAGCGTAAGGAAGAATTTATAAGCAATTAACCCCCGAATTTCGTTGAAATAGATGGTTAGGTTGGGGTGTCAACATTAGGGTTTCATGAAATGGGCGAGTGGCCTAATGTTGACACCTGTGTCAAAATTAAGGGAAAATGTTGATCAGGTTGCCAATGTCATATTTGGGTTTAAATAAGTTCGTAGTATATTAAGGCTATTGAATTTTTAAAATCAGAGTACTGGAACCTTAAGTTGACATCGGGATCCCAATGTTGACATATTTTGGTTCCTTAAAGTTGACATGTTATAACTTCTTTTTTTAAATTTTTCTACGTATAGGTAACTTGATCTTTTTGTTGTTAGACCTCTACCTATGATCTTTTCAACACTATCAGGTACCTATCAGAATTTTAAAATAACAGTATGATTCTGATACAGTGTCCTATCATTTCAAAAGGTCGACTACTACCATGCCTCCGAACAAGAACGGAATGTTGAAGTACGCTGTTCAGTAAATGGAAGACACTATAAATGTGAAGCTCGGCACAGCGGTTGTTGTGCACAAGTTGTGCTATAGAAGAAGTGGGACCAATAAATGAAGGGGACATGGTGGTGGCTGTGTTGCCCGCAAAAAGAAAAAAAAAAACCAAAAAAAAAAAAACAGACGGAATGTATTTGTCTGGTTGTCAACATTGAAAGTGAAGATGCTGCTGAAGTAACACCGCTTCATCCCTGCAACAGACTGAGGACTATTTTCAGGCAAGGGGAACCGCCTTCTGGCAGTCAGTAACGTCAAATACAAACTGTCCAAGCCTAAATATTAGGAGGGAACCTTAGAAAATTTGTGTTCCCTACTTATGTTTCTGTTCCACTTTGATTGAGCACCTATGCTAAAAATTTAATTACCCATTTTTCTGATCATGCTGTTTAACATCCATTTCCTAATGTCTAGCCTAACATTGAATATATTTTCACTCGTTCCTAATCTCGTTTGTTCATTTTACTCTGAGAAATAACTAGAGGGAAAGCATATTTAAATACTTTCTCGAAAATTTAGACTGGTGTCAACATTAGGAACTGCTAATGTCAACAATAGGAATTCCCGATTACAGAAGTGTCAACATTAGGGGGAAAATTCCATTTTTGAAAAACTAGTTTTTTATGCTTAAAAAACATTATTTAATCGAGTATAATAAGTGCAAATTGTTCCCAATGAACTCACAATTCATAATAACTACCCAAAAGTTTCAATTTCTTGAATACTTGGGTAGAGCGCAGAATCGAACGATTTTTCTCTCTAATAGTGTCAACAATTGGTGCTTTTACCCTACAACACAACTTGCCACTACGGAGCTGAGTCTGCTACTGAGCAACCTCAACTTTTTTGGAGGATATCCTTTTTTCATGAAGTAAATGGTCAACATTATGAATACCCATTTACTTTTCTATGAGTATAAGGTTATGCTTGTACTCTTCTTCGAGTATATGGTTCCACTCGATTATTATGAATATAAGCAGAAGGATATCCTTCTAATTTTGCAAGTATAAGCATATCCTTTTTTTATGAATACGGCCCAATACGTCGCCGTAGCACAGGCGGAGTATGAGCTTTGAGCTGAGTCCCTTGAAGGAACCCGCCTTTGGTCGCTCCCCGATACACAACCCTAGCCCTCCACCGTACATAATAACCCGAATGTTTACGCCAACGGTGAAAGACCGGACACTTCATGTCGACTTATATGTAACGCTTAGGTGGGAGGGCTTTCCCTACTCACCCATCTCCTCCGAGCTCGTCAGTCGTACGCAAGAGCGAACCAATTTATACCAAGAGATCTTCTGTTCGCATTCTCACCAGTACTTCCGCCATCAATTCGCAAGGATTGTAAGTATGAGTACCCAACGCCGGCCTGATTCAGCTATTTACAGGAAATATTAAGTTGACACCTTTTCTTTCCTTTTCCCAGCTTCGGAGAGCCTGGGAACCTCATCCTCATCCTCATCCTCGCCTCGCTTTGTGTCGTCTCGTCTCATCTCATCTCATCTCGTCTCCGTCTACTTATTCTCAACAACTCTATTCTACTCTACTCAACTCGACTCAAATCAACCGAGCTCAAACGCATCGTAACCGCATTCTCATTATCTCGAGCGCCTCCCAACCGAATTATCCTTGCCTTCCTTTCCCCCCTCTCGTGTCATTGTGCATTATTTTTTTGTTCTTTAGAAGGAGCTCCTCAGTTTATTCAAGGTACCAATTTTAGGACCTTTTCCGTTATCGTTCCGCCAGGCCCACCCGGTTTCATCGGGCGCCGTTATCGTTCCGCCACTTCTAAAATGATAGGGGAGGGTGCTGTACCTAGGGACAAAATTCAGATTTTGATTTTTTTGGGGCTTCCTGAAGGATTTTCACTTTGTTTTTTCGAATAATTTATCTCTCTAAACCCTTAGTAATCTACCTTTTTTTTGTAAATCTCTTGATTATATATTCTACATTCCACAACAGTTTTTTCAAAACCATGCTCCGTGTCCCTAGGTACATCAAGGTGATGTACTGTGATGATGTACAGGTGACTGGCTGTGATGTACCTAGGGACAGTGTGTAAAGGAATCAGTGATTTACTCTTTTCAAATTTTTTTTTAAATCAGTTTATTGAATAATTAGTTTATGAACTTTCTGAACTTATGAACATTCTCTTTTAATACAAAAAAAAAAAAAAACACATCTAAAATCATATGACAAAAAAAAATAAAAAACTGAAAATCTGATTTAAGGCATGGCTTCTCAGGCCACATTGCAGATTGGAAAATGTTCAGGCTTATCCCATAAGGAATCCAGCAAATGACACTGGGAATGTCAACTGGTTTTACGTCTTTCAGTTCCACCTACAGTAATTGGGCCAGGAAGCTTGAGTATGATGTCTTCACCTGTCACTTCATATAGTTTTGCATCTTTTTCTATTTTGAATTTATTTGAATCAAGACATTTTTTCAGATATTTCACTATAAAAAATCCTGAATGTTCATCCTGGATCTCTTCAACTTGGGCAACATAATATTTAACTATTTTTTTGCCTGGAAACTGCACTAATACATAGTCATTTGGTATGAGGTCTTTGATACAAAACTTGTCTTCAAGGTCTTTTGCAAGGATGTGGGACTCTTCTTCAGAGAAGCTATCATTGCTTTCCTCACATAAGTTCATAATTTCACTTTCTGAAGAGCTGCTACCTGGAGTAGATGAGTGCTTGACATTTTTGATTTTGTTGAAATTCAACCTCACTTTTTATCTTTGGTTGAGATACTTTATCTTGTAGTTAGGGACGTCCCTAGGTACATCAAAAATTCTGTCCCTAGGTACATCACAGCACGCCATTTTGTTTGAACTGTTGTGGAAATTTTGAGGTTATATTTTTGGTTGATTTCTATATAAAAAGTATTAGCTTATTTCCTGAGCTTTGTAACCAAATGATTGAATTGTATGAAAATGGGGTACTTATTACATATAAAAACAAAATATCAGAGGAGAAAAACTTACTTTCAACAGCTGAAAACAACAATCCATCTTTTTGAAAGCTATGATTATCTTCCCACCACAAATCATCAACACTAGAAGAAAATGGCTGGAGAAACAGGGCTGCCACCATCAGTAAATGAATTTTACCTCACTTACTTTAAGAGTTATTACCCCTGTCCCTAGGTACAACTGTCCCTAGGTACATCTATCTCCCCTACTCTTTCCTTCATTGTTGATATCAGAGGTCATACAAGTTTTTGGAGTCATCTTGCCTATCGATATCGGAGGTCAGTTGTGTTTCAGTTCGTGGCCGTAACCGTCTGTTCCCGTTAAAAATGAATTTCCTGTCTTTGTATGACGCTGTGATAACGAGCTTATGGGGAAATAAGCTGCAATGGGGTACTCGCCGAAGCCTCCTAGATTCGTACCTGTGCGAATTTATGTGGCGCCAGACCCTTAAAGCCCGACAAGTGGACCCCTTCGACGAATTCTCGACGAGATTGCCATCTCTACATACGTCAGTCCTTCATGCAGTCAACATCTAACCGTCCTCAGTCTGTGGTTAAGTGTGATAAACCAGATAAAATTTAGTGTAAATCGCGCGCAAAAGGCTTCGGGTATAACGCCTTTCGCGACTCGTGCGTCGTGTGTGCCGGTGTCTTTCATCTCCCGTGTGAAAAACTCGAAAAAGGTGATTATAAATTCCTGGCAGATCATAAAAAGCCTTTCACGTGCTTGTTGTGTATTAAGGGGTGCCGAAGATCTGTTGATGAGGCGGGGTAATCTTCCCCCACTACACCCACCATGCAGTCAGATGTGAGTATGGCTCAAGTTCTAGAGGCTATCAAAGACCTAAAGTCCGATGTCAGGTCTGCGAATGAGGAGATGCGGAGACAAATCGCGGATAGTAATAAAGAGTTTCGGGACCTTAAATTGCACCTTAATCGGTACTCGGATGACATCGTCAAAAACACCGAGAAGATCGAGAGCCTCGGAACGGAGATAAGCGCTTTCTCGGAGGCTTATCAAGAATTGACAGGCAAATTTCGTGGCCTTGAAGGACGGATAACCGAGCTGGAGTGTACGGTTTTCGATAATGAACAATCTGCTCTTGCTAATTGTATCGAGATTAGCGGTGTCCCTAAGAAGGAAGATGAAAACATTGTGGATGTTATCGGGGCCATCGGCTCCGCCTTATGTGTTGACATTCCGCGTGATTTCATCAACAACTGCTTCAGGCGCCGTCCTCCCCACCCCGAAACACCCTCCCCCGGCTCAATTTTTGTCTCATTTGTCCGGAAAACTGACAAGGATTCCTTGATGCGTAGGCAAATCTGACGTCGAGGGATCTGGGTTTTCTGGTGGGTGAGTCATCGAGGATTTACATAAATCACAGCCTCACCGCGCACAAGCGAAAACTTCTTGGTGCTGTGAAGGCATACAGGAGAGAGAACTCCTTCAAATTCGCGTGGGTCAGTAACGGGAAAATTTATTTGAAGAGAGATGAAAACGACCGACCCCACCTGATTCGAGTCGCGAGTGATCTGAACGATTTGTCATCAAAAAACGGTCGTCCGGCTGGCCCATACAGCCAAAAAAACTATCAAAAAACTGATCATCGCAATCGGCACATCATCGTCACCTGGCTCCCACTTATCGCTTCTCCTCGTTTAATTTTTGCTTTTCTTTATTCACTCTTTCAATTGGCATTTAATTGTCTCACACTGTTTAGACACCCCATTAAATGTCTGTTATTTAAATAGCTCCTTGCTCCTTTCAGATCTCCATGACTACGATTAACAGCACTATTCGCGCACAGATGGGCGCTGTTAGAAAAAATGTCAATCTTGCTCATGTAATCGCCGAATCCGTTGTCGCTCATCTCGACGACATCAGGGCAATCGTAGAAGGTGGCATTTTTGACATTTTGGCGATTTCAGAGACCTTCCTAAAGCCGAGTATCACATCGCTGTCGGTTAAAGTGCAGGAGTATAATTGGGTCCGAAACGATCGAGTCGGGCATGGAAGAGGAGGGGTAGCCTTGTTGGTTCATGAGAAGCTAAACTTTCGGGTTTTGAGTACCTCTTCTCCGACCTATTCTAAAAACCCAGAATTCATATTTGTGGAATTGGAACATAGATGCGCTAAGTTGATGGTGGGAGGGGTCTTTGGTGAGGTCTCCAAGTTTTTAGCGGTCTACAGCCACGTGGTTATTTTAGGTGACTTCAACTCCGATTTATTGACCAACAATGCCTACAGTCGTCAGCTGCGCAGAATTTTGGATTCTCTGGGCCTACGATTTCTTCCGTTTGCGGCGACGCATCACTCGGCGAACTCCAGCACTCTTCTAGACTTGATAATAGTCAATGACATCGACGTCGTGAGCCGATGAACCAGATTTGAACAATAAGGTAGACATCCTCACTCGAACCCTCCTAGCGGTGTATGACAAGCATTGCCCTCTCATCAGAATTAAACCGCGACACCAACCAGCCCCTTGGATTTCCCGAGATCTGAAGGATTTGATGCGGAAACGTGATGGCGAATACAAAAAATTCATCCGCACTAAAAGTCGAGAGGTGCATAACACTTATAAAAGATTGAGAAATAGAGTACAACAAACCCTCCAAAATTCGAAAATCAAATATTTTCACGAATTATTTAAGACTACTAAAGACACAAAGGATTTTTGGAAAATAATGCGCAATCTTGGAATTAGTGGCGGGAACATCGAGTCTGGGTTGAGTGTGTCCGTTGATGACTTGATCCCAGCCCCTCCCCCGTCGGTGCGGCTTTGTCATGCGGTTCATTGACGATACCAGAACTGTCCGAGGAGACAGTGAGGAAGACCGTGTTCAGTGTCAAGTCAAAGGCTGTTGGTGCTGATGGAGTGTCGATCGATGTTCTGCATGCGCTGGCAGATGCCGTCCTGCCGGTTTTGACGCACGTTTTCAACACTTCGTTGCGATCGGGCATTTACCCCGACTTGGAAGAGAGCAATCGTGAAGCCCTTACCGAAGATTAAGCATCCGTCGTCGGCTCGCGATTTTCGTGGCATCTCTCTGCTGTGTGCAATGGGAAAAATTCTGGACAAAATCGTGTATCAACAGTTGAGCGATCACGTTGAGTCGCAGCGGGTCCTGGATCCGAGACAATCGGCCTATCGCGCCTCATGGCCCTAATCTTTCCTGATGGTTAAATAAACGATTTCAATCAATCTCTTGGCCTCCCAGTGAAGAATTGTGATTGGCAACTTCTAATAATAATTGGGTAAAATAAACCTTTATGTACACCGTATTCTCTTCTTTCGTTTATTATATACAGTACAATAACATTATCAAGGGCGGCGGAACGATAACGGTAATGGTCCAATAAGTTAACTAATCATGTTGGGTTCAGTTCTGAGTTCGTATCAGATGACGAATTTTTGTCATTGAACTTGCTTTTCAAAAACAAAGAAATTAATGCTTCGAAAAAGTGAATATTTGAAGAGTTAGAGAAACCATGGAGCATTCGTTTTAACAAGAGAATTACCAGATGATCGTTACGAACTATTTTCGTCTGAATGTATAGGAATTTAGAGAAGTCCATGAATTAGTTTAAGCGTCGCCTGCGCCTCATTGTTCGTCTGGCCTTAAGCTGCAGGGCATTCTTCCCCCTCGCGTGCCACCTCGGTGGAAGAGCCTGGCAGGAAATCCCGATTTCGTTGTGAGAACAACGTGAGTTCGACGCTTTGCTCCCGCCGCCGTTGCTATTGTTGGGTTTCTTCAGCTTCGTTGCTCTCGTCCCCCTCGCACGCCGCCTCAATAGACGGGTCCTGCGGCGGCGAATGTCTGGGTTTCGAGTTTCCCAAGGGTGTCGTCTCCTCGCTGCTGTCGGGTCTGAGCGTACGACTTCAAATTGTACGGTTTTAAGTCGTACAGCAACTCGTGGTCATAATGGGATATATTGGAATTTCTCGGAAGCTTACTGTTAGGTTTGATCAGGTAGTTGTTGTTATTGGAGTCCATCGACCCCAGAGCTTCCTCCCTTCACCTCAGACACGCCCTGCCTTCCGTCGCCTTTACCGTTCTTTTGAACATCTCAACGTTCAGTTGTGTGCCGTTTCACCTACGAGGGAGAAGGTGTACGCGGGCCGTACTGCGCGGCCCGTGGAGCGATGTAGTTCGTTTTGTTCGGTTTATTCTGCGAGCTGGTGGATCCCATCCTCGTCTCGGCTCATCTACAGTCCGAGCAAGCTCCAAGAGCACCAGTTTGAAGGAGGTACCAGTACCAACGTGAGGTGAGCCAAATATCAATATTTCCTTCGGCTCATCTCCTCAGTCGGCTCATCGGCTCATTTCCTACCACTTCAACAAGGATGCCATTCATTACCCGCGTCCCCATCGCCGATCTTCGAACCTCGTCGCCGCCAAGTACTGATTTATTTTCTCATTTTGCCTTCGTTCGATTGCGATTGTCTAATTTAAGTTAATTTTAATTTACATTCTTCCCGGCAGCTGGTCTAGGCCTAGGTAGGTCCCACCTCAATTAAATATAGGATTTATTTTAATTTACCGTCACCACAAGCAGTTTTTCATTTCTTTCCTTTTTTCCTTTAAAATCTCAGAAATACAGTCCACTTGAAGTCACACTTTCGATCGGGCATTGGAGGGCACAGTGCCAGCCCGCCTGTCGCAACATTTACAATCAGAATCTCTCTCGGAACATGGAAACAGACTGCTTCTGTACCTATTTTGGTTGGTTATTCCATGAATAATCAACCTATGTTTTCATGCAAAAGGTCAACCTCTCCGATTCGGCTCAAAAATGTTTTCTGGACGTTTCAATGTGTCTAGATCAGAAAACGCTGCAAATTCTTACACACGGGTTGGTCCGTACGCCGTCCGCCGTCCACGCCGTTTTTGGTAGTAGAAAATTTTCTAAAAATCTGAAATTTGGGTCAGGGGTCTGTTCCCGGCCTAGGACGGTCCTTCAAACTTATTAGCCCGATCAGACCAAATTTGGGCGGGGTATGGGACAAATGTGTTTTTGAAAAATGGATTATCGAAATTTTGGGCGATCTAGGCGGGGTATCATTTTCTACTAAATTTTGAGCGCTGAATCCAATAAAATGGGTCCTAGAACGATCGGCACCCACTGAAAGAAGTTATGGGTCAAATTGGGTATATATTACCCATTTTGAATATGTGTTTTTGAGATTTCTGGAATCTAGGATTGTGGGGGTATCATTTTCCACTAAATCATGGACACTGAATCGATTGGAATGGGTCTGGGACGTACCGCACCCACTGTTTTCCCCATGTTGAAGAAATGAGTCTCCATGCGCCTGGTCCGAGGAATAACCAACCTCTGTGTAAGAAATTGCAGTGTCTTTGCCTTTTACTTCACCATGTCTCGTCCTGGTTTCCGTCTTGTCTCACCCTGGTCTCCATCTCGCCTCCACCTTGATTCACCCTGGTCTCCGCCTTGTCTCACCCTGGTCTCCATCTCGCCTCCGCCTTGTGTCATCCTGGTCTCCGCCTTGTCTCGTTCTGGTCTCTATTTCGCCTCCGCCTTGTCTTGGCCTGGTCTCCACCTCGCCCACCTTGTCTACGATTTGTATCCACCTATTCCACTAAATTTTGGACGCTGAATCGATTGGAATGGGTCTGGGACCCGCCACACCCACTGTTTCCCCCATTCGAGGAATAACCAACCCGTGTGTAAGAATTTGCAGGGTTTTGGTTGGTTATTCCTTAAATAATCAACCTATATTTTCATGCAAATGGTCAACCTCTCCGATTCGGCTCAAAATTTTTTTCTGGACGTTTCATGGTGTCTAGATCAAAAACATAGGTTGATTATTCAAGGAATAACCAACCAAAAAGGTCAATGTCCGTCCGCCGTACGCCGTCCACGCCGTTTTTGGTAGTAGACAATTTTCTAAAAATCTGAAATTTGGGTCAGGGGTCTGTTCCCGGTCTAGGACGATCCTCCAAGCTTTTCAGCCCGATCGGACCAAATTTGGGCGGGGTAGGGGTCAAAATGGGTTTGTTGAAAAATGGATTTTCGAGATTTTGGGCGATCTTGGCGAGTGGGGTATCATTTTCTACTAAATTTTGGACGCTGAATCCAATGAAATGGGTCCCAGAACGATCAGCACCCACTGGAAGAAGTCATGGGTCAAATTGGGTATATACTACCCATTTTGAATATGCGTTTTTCGAGATTTCTGGTACCTGGGCGTGTGGGGTATCATCTTCCACTAAATTTTGGACGCTGAATCCAATGAAGTGGGTCCCAGAACGATTGGCACCCACTGGAAGAGGTTATGGGTGAAAATGGGTATCAACTCCCCATCTTGAATATGTGTTTTCGAGATTTCCGGTACCTGGGCGTGTGGGGTATCATTTTCCACTAAATTTTGGATCCTGAATCGATTGGAATGGGTCTGGGACCCGCCACACCCACTGTTTCCCCCATTTCCCCCATGTTGAAGAAATGAGTCTCCATGCGCCTGGTCCGAGGAATAACCAATCTCTGTGTAAGAATTTGCAGTGTTTTTGCCTTTTACTCCACCATGTCTCGTCCTGGTTTCCGCCTTGTCTCACCCTGGTCTCCATCTCGCTTCCGCCTTGATTCATCCTGGTCTCCGCCTTGTGTCATCCTGGTCTCCGCCTTGTCTCATCCTGGTTTGGGTTGGGTATTCCTTCAATAATCATCCTATGTTTTTGCCTTTCACTCCACCTAGTCTCGTCCTTGTTTCCGCCCAGTCTCATCCAGTTCTCCGCCTTTCATTCCACCTTGTCTCGTTCTGGTCTCCATCTCGCCTCCGCCTTGTGTCACCCTGGTCTCCGCCTTGTCTCATCCTGGTTTTTGCCTTTTACTCCACCTTGTCTCGTTCTGGTCTCTATCTCGCCTCCGCCTTGTGTCATCCTGGTCTCCGCCTTGTCTCGTTCTTCGTTTCTCCATTGTTTATAATAAGTGAATAATTAGTTAAGTACGAGCCAAATTGTCTGTGCCCATATGGTCATCTCAATCTCAAATTGACGGTAAACTTCATTATTAGATTCCCAATAAAGTCAACCGAATCGGTGTTGTGATAGTAAAATGTAGGTAACAATAGAGGGTGATTCCCTCCAAATTTCAACTTCCTAAACAAAAATCCGGATTTTAGGTGGTGGTTCAAACATTAAAAACGCTCTCCTGAAAAGTTGGGAAATTTGAGTTACCCACTTATTCACTGGGGCTGAACTCAGCCAGACTTCGATTCATATTCCCCCTTTTGCCGTGCCCTTCTCACCTAATGAGCTATTTTTGCTTATCTTTTTCTCTTATTCAATAGTCCTCAAACATATATACAAGTTTTGGTTCGCAAACACAAACTTTAGTTTTTGAAAAGCAAACTTTTATTAACACACAGAAATTTAGGGTTTACACGTCACAATGGGTCGTCTTTGGCCGAATAGCAAATTCTTATCACTTCAGGTAGGTTGTTTTAGTTCTTAGGTCTGCACACTACAACACAATTTATTCCCTACGAGTGCCAGCTTAACTAGTATAAATTCAACATCTTCCTTCGCCATTGTTATAGTGCCGTCTTAGGCCTGCTCGTAAGGCACTTACATAGGCAGTAAAGCGTATTCTGCTAAAGCATAAGAGTTAAGAAATAATATTGTTAAGGAACCTTGAGAAAGTTTCTAACACAATTCATCTGTTTCAGGTCGCCGAACAGATATGGGTGTGCGAAAAGGGGACGGTCACCAAATGGCAGGAGGGCATTCAAGGGTACAAAGAGCACCTCAAAGCCAAAATCACCAAGAAAAACGACGCCGCCGAAGCCCGCAGAAAATAGCTCTTCAACGACAACACCTTCCGCCTATTCACCCGTTCCACTTTCACGATTAAAAAACAAAATTAAATTAATTTTTCTCTTCCAAAAAATACAGAAACCTTATCGATTTTGGTGACTTGAAAATCACGGTTGATCCGGCATAAGTGAGCGTTGAAATTTTATCTTCGAAGTGCGCGAGGTGTTATTTACATTAATCTTTATGTCGGAATAAAACCCTGAGATTCCTCGCATTCTGACCCACCCCTTCAGTATGTTTGAATCAAAGTAGATGAGGAGACAGGAGGCGCAAGAATCTACGTCATCTAGCAACGCAGTAACATCTACCAACGCAACCTACAATCTTCCTGCTTCGTCCTGGGCATCTGAAATTCAGCGGACTGCAAACTACCGACGATCTTTGAATGAAACTAACTACGGACATCAACTACATCGGAACATCATTTGAGAACTCCATAAGACATTCGAACAATCACTACGCGAAATATTATTAGTATATAAATCAGCTGACAATTAGCCAATTTTGACGGCTTGGATTTGCCCTTTTCTCATTCTCGTTCTATGGCTGCTCAAGTGTACTGAATAAATGCTGTCTGTGCGCTTCCACATCTTATTGCAATTCTGGACGGAAGAAATGATGAAGGTAAATCAAAATAATTTAATACCGGTATGCTAAAATCTTGACACGAATTCGTAGCAGATTATGGCCTCGATTTGGTGACGCGATCCGTAAAGGAATTGAGGCGAAAGGACGCCGAGTGAAATTTGGATAAAAAGCCCCTTGGAAAGTAGAGATTTGGAAATGCAGCGAATACTGAGACTCCATCTCGCTCGGATCTTGTAGTGTTGGTAGTTTAGAGGTTATTAGGTAGACTCAGATGTAATTTGTCGTGTTCGGTCGTTGTTGAATGGAATAGGTTATAGATTTGAGGTTGAATTGGTGCCGTGGCGTCTCTACGATGAGTTTGGATGCTGAGAGAACTTCAATTTGAGGTTGTTCCACCTCAAATCGTCGTCTTATTAATGTTCTGGTATTCTAGTGTTCGACGCTAGGGATGTTTGGTCAGTCTTGTTAGGAACTGGTTGAAGTTCAAAGGATAAGTCCTCACGAGGAAAAATAGTCGGTGCTGAGGTAGAAGTACCTTGCCCGGCGAAATAGGTGTGTGATGTGCGAACCGGGAAGCATTGGGTGAATGCAGTGGAGGCTTAGCCCTTGAGTCGACACACTAGGGACGGGAGAGGCTGGGATGGAACAGCCTGCTGAAGTTCGCCTTCGGCCGTAATAGGTCGTCGTATGGAGAAGCGTACTTGCGATGGGATATCGCCGGAAGTTTGTTGTACGAAGAGAGGTGGGGGTACGTAGAAATTGCCCCCGGATTTGGACAGTAAAAAGCAATCGATTGTCGTGCTGAGTCACGGGTGTCCATTGGGATAAAAACACCACGGAAAGGTAACCTCTCGCGAACTCAGCGCTTCCTCTGGTCATAGTGCCGAGGCCGGTCCCGACTTTAAATAACAATATACACAGGGGCAGCAGGCAACCATACTTGCTGTATATTGTTGGGGTTCATTATGCACACGCATGCCGCCAGGAATACACAATTCCTGGTCGAACGAGATGTTCACGGAAACTGGAGATGGAAGTTAGATTCAAAAATTCGGTTCTGGAGTCTCAGTATGGAGTCAGCTGGAGAAATTATTGGGCCTTCTTTCGGGCATTGAGCTTTTACAGTTTTTGTTGATCACAAATAAAAAGGATCGCATATTGATAGATTGACTGGATAAAGCTACACCACACGTATACGTCTGGCCTCACATTAGAAACACAATTGTATCATTCATATTCTAATCATGTAATAATGTGTTCTTCCTCATGCCATGTATAGCAGCGATGTAATATGATTTGATAATATGTACAAATGAAACGAAAATTATTGATGAGAGAAAACATATGATAAGGATCTCGGCTGGGGATGGCCTGTTACCTATGGAATAGGTATTTGTTTGTGCTTGGAGTAAGTAATCGCTGTTGGGGCTGAAGGAAGGGTTGAACACAGGGAAGGAGCTCGGAAGGGGCGGATGAGAGGCTGGAAGGCAACGGATAATATTTTATTTAACAAATATTTTGTTTGGATGGTGGTGTAGCGGCTCTTCTAAGACCCGATAGTCGTAAATTGGAGTGGGAAAGAAGGGGGAAAAGGCCTAATGTTACGCGGACACCAATCGTGTTGAAAAGCAAAGAGAACTGTTTCAGTGGTGTTCAGTGGAATATAGGTGTAAGACGCACAGTGGGGGTTGACCTCACACAAAAATAAGGAAATTTACTTGAATATTGGTAGACCAATAATTGGAAATCGGAACAGGAAAGTGACTTGGATATTGGCTGACCAATTGGAAATTGGAATAGGAAACTTACTTGAATATAAATTGGAAAATTGGATATGGATAATTGGAATGGGGAAGTTACTTGGAAGTGTTGGAAAAGGAATGTGGAACTGAGGAACGGTCGAGCAATAAATGAACGAGAATCACGAATGCATTAAGTATTAAGTTAATTCACAGAATATAAACGGGAAGAAGATATAACTTACTTAACAACAGTTGGATATTGAAAAATTTGTTTTTAACACACTGGATTTAAATGATGGGAATCATTTTTAAATGGATGAAATCATCAAATTTAATTGGATGTGTTGTGTTGGAAATCGTTTTGATGGAGAAACGTGGAAGAGGAATAAATTAAATAAATTGATAGTGGGCAAATTGGATGCAAATTGCAGGACACAAGTGTCGGGAAGATTATTATGAGGTGCTGAGACCGACAGAGGTTGTACCTGTGCCACAAGTGGCGGATTCTGGATCGGATTAGCTACAAAGAAAGGAGTGAAGGACTTGAAGCAGAATTCCTGGGAGAGGGTCTGTTGAAATTTTGAATGAAAAACCTGGATGGTCTTTGAATCAGGTGGAAATGACTAATGGCCGAGAGTGGATCTGTAGCTTGGGAATAAAGGAGTTGTGACATAATCAGTTGTGGAAGGACACTATTCAAGACACGCTGGAAGCGAATGACCGAATCTGTGACATCTGGAGAAGAATATTATCAACATTTCTCGGATAAGAGATATTTAGGTATTGGTGAAAAAGGTAAAATTGTTTATCTTGTCGACATTGGAACCGTTTTACCAGAAGGCGGAATCTGGACTGGGTGTGCTTCTGAAATTGTTGACAATTTGAAACAAAATCCTGAACCAAACAATGAATATGCATAACTAAGCTGATGCATAAGTTTTTACGGATGTAATATTATGCTTCAAGTGAAAAGCCGTTGGAATTTATCAAAAGATATGATGACATGTTAAAGTCAATGAGTAATTGGAATTCAAATGTAATGGACGAAGACTTTGTTGAAGCTTTTCTTGGGGCAATTAGAAATACTAGGACGTACTCGAAGGAGGTGGATTTGTAGCCAGGGTTCACTCTTGCGCATTTGAAAGTGATGCAATTATATAATGAAACAATCCACGAGGAGAGTGGGTGAAAGCAAGAGAGGGGGAAATTGCCACAAGAAACGGGATTGAATGCTTACGCGGAGCCAGAGGGAGCTGCAGGACTTGCAGTTGTCATAGAGAGAGTTTACTAGACAGGGTGTTTAATCAGGAAAGATTAGTTCACATATTACTTGTTTTTCATGTGTAAAAGTCGATCATCCCGCAAAAATTACAGCTCGGCTGTACGGAAAAATAAATGTTTTCCTTTGAATAAGATGGGAGAACATATTGTCCGGAAAGTGGGTACGGACCAATAGGAAGTGGGGACCAATCTCGGAGTGGCAATAACCGTGGCGGATTCAGAGGAGGTTTAAGTGTAACTATCAAGGAAGGAGTGTAAGCAGCAGGGGAAACTTCAGAGGAAAATGAGGACGTTGTGGGTTGTCAAGTGAAAATTCAGAAAATATGAGGTCTCATGGGGGATTTAGTCCATAGAAGGGGAAAATACTGAAAATGAACACGCGAGTGGCAAAAGCTCTTAGAAAGAAATTTAATAAACAAGGACCAGATGGCACCTTTTAGATTTTGGTGGGGATATAATATTCCTGACAGAGGATATTCCCAACTCAAGAGATGTATTGGTGGTGATAGGACCTGACGAGGAGGGAGAAATGAACTTGGATCAACTATTCTCGTGAATAGGAAAACGACGTGGTCCTATGTGCAAGTGATTTTACAAGCGATATCTTGAAGGCCATAATTGGTTTTGGACGTACTCAGAATATTGGGAAGGATAGGCGAGTTTTCGAGTCATTAATAGTTTTTGACACACCCAAGCGTTTTACATGTGCAAGTGTGGGCACTCGGGCTAGCTTGGTTTGTGAATTCCTTGGGGATATTTTGATTAGAAATAATGGAATGGTATCGCGGTTGAAATTTTCTTTATTCCACATCGTTGGCGGTTAATCTACTTTCGTTGCGTAAAGCACTGCAGCTGGAATGATATTGGAATTGACAAAAGAAACAGCAGTATTCAAAAATGTCCATTCGGGAAAACTTATATAGAAATGAGAATTGTTGGAGGATTTGATTTCTACCGGCTGACACAAATGAAAAAGGGGGAAAATGCCAGAGATGAATATCATTCTCAGCTAAAAAAAAAAAAAAGTGTGTGTGCTAGTGATAGAATGGAAGGCGGTAGAAAGAGAGGTGATCCAACAGAGTCCGAGAGCACAGGTATGTGAGTTGGGCAGTGTCGCGAGCACTTCAGGGATATTGTACACATCAGCTCAAGCGCTGACGTGCAGGGGATATAGGGAAGCACTCGCGGGAGGGAGAGTGAGCCCAACCCAGAAAAGTACAACTCATAATAAGCCAAACATATCTTATCTCAAGAGAATTCTTAAATTCAATCAATCATAAAAACAAAAAAAACAAAAATTCTTAAATTAAAAATTGCAAGGAACAAGTGAGACAGAAAGGAATTTATTCAATTAAAAAAATCCATGGATCAAGATTTAGGAGGGAGCAAGAGTGCAGACTACACTAGTGAATCGAAGAACCTAAAAACTCTAAAATCTAAATGCATTTCAACCAACAATATCAATTGAAGATGAAATATGTGAGACGGATCTTGAGGGGATTGGTGAACAGTTTTAATTAAGCCAGAGAGACACCGTACATGTGCTGTGACTTGAGAGGCTAAATCATAGATACCTAGAGAAAGCAGCTATGAGTATAAAATGAAGGGGGTAGAAATTACGAATATAATATTGACTGTTTGAAGTGAGCTCAAGCAAAAATGAGTGACAATTCATATACAAAAGTGAGAGAGAAGAGAGAAAGTCTGTCAGTTCACCGTTCTGACTTGTCGTTGTAACGACAGTGTTCTAACCTTCAACGACAATTAGTCCACCTTGATTTAGCTTGAAAAGTTCGTGTATTTGTTACGCGTTTGCTTATACAATCGGGGATAAAACTGTAGTTCATGTTGTGCTAAAGGAATACTCGGAGAAAATTTTGTCAAATCAAATCAAGAGAGGCAAACAGTCTTCACAATCAAGACTGGTGTAGGGTGAGAGTACATGACTAGAGAGATGAAAGGGACTAGAATAGACTATGAAAGGATTAAAGTCATTATCAGTAAACCAAATGTGTCTCAGCAATATCGGCCAGCAATTTAAAGATTATTTAGAAAATGAGAGTCGGCTCGCTATCAGTAGCAGTGCCAAAGTCACTTAGGGTACATGCGCTCAAATGTAATATGATATGCGACCTTATCGGTCCTTATGAAGAATTACTTGGGTATTACGCCACCAATGAAGTTTGTCAAAAGAGTTGGCTGTTTAGTGGTCATGGTTGACAAAAAGCCAAGGACCAAATTAACACTCAATGCAACGAGAGCCTAGTTGCTAGAAGTTTTAAAGGCATACCTAATACTGGATGAAGACACAACCTTGTTTGGGTCGTGCAATGTGAAATGATTGGACAATTGGGTATAATGGTGATGAGGACTGCCCATTACCTCAGGATGAACTTTTGGAAAATTGGAGGAGACGACAGGTCTAGTTAGGAATGGTTATTGAGGATCAGGTTGTAGATGAAGAAATTATAAAAGAAGAACCAGGAGAGTGAGCAGGAAAAGAGTAGGGAAGAAAAAGGAAGGAAATACGGAGAGACATACTTGTAACCAAATTCAAATCAGCAATCGGCAGGCAATGGATAGTGCTGATGAAGAAAAGTGGGAAGATTCAATTTTGGATGAGCTCAAATCCCTATAGGAGAATGGAAGTTTTAAATACAGGAGCAGACTAGTAGCAAAGGGACTTGCCCATACAAAATGTGTATGATGTTAGTGAAATGTATGGACATTAGAGATGGATAGAGTTTGACATTACTTTTGTCAGTTGCAAACAAACGGAATTTTGAGCTTAGACAGCTGGATAGAAGAACAGTTTTCTAGAATTAGGAACTAGAGATGCCTGTTTACATGCAAACTCCGGAGGGAGTAGTGGAACTGATGTACCTTAGACACTGAAAGGCGTAAAAAGTTACTCGGATGAATTATTGGGAATGCACGGTGTTGGAATGGAATATAAGACAGACTATATTGCAGAAACAATTGGAGACTTGATGTCTTGGAAGTCATCGAAACAGATGCGTGTGGATCTGTCTTCTTCAGAAGAGGAATGTATTGCCATGACGGCGGCAGCGAAGGAGCTGATTTCACTGATATATCTAGTCAGATTTCTGACTAAGGGGAATATAAACCAATAAGTACATGGGCATGACTGGAAACCAGCAATTGCGTTGGAAAATTCTGGGAGAGTCTAGAACTTTGAAGCATGCAGTGAGGCTCTGTGGAATTGTATAAGGAATCTGAGAATTGTGAAAGTGAACATTGACATCAACTGGATGGGAACAAGTAGGCAGTTGGCAGACCTACTTACTAAACCGTTGCCACAAGGAAACATTTAGAATTTTCAGAGATAATGTACTGTCGATATGAAGAAACTGGAGGAGCGAAGACTAAAGGAAAGAAGAAGGATGATCAATTTTTAATGAGTGATCTACATCGAAAGTATAAAATGTATTCTAAACAAACCACAGCTATTACGGAACAAGGTAACCATGAATAACTTGGTATGGTAAAATGAGTAAGTAATTTTGAAATGAGTTACAATGCACATTTTTAATAGAATGGAAGAAATGTAGCACCAACTTCCTAGCCAATAACTTTTCATGTTGAGTAGTTTCATCAGTAGGTAGAATAACCATTTCAATGGCTGTGATATGGAAAATGTGAATAGAATATCGTTAATGTTCTCTAATGCTTGTTTACATGGTAACGAAATTATTTGGAATGCGGAAACGGCCAAGAAAAATGTACAATAAACAAAAGGACTGTGGTAAGGAATGACATGAATAGCCAAGAATTAACGGGTGAGGTGACATTTTGAACTATGAAGAACGTGAGTTCAGGAATGAAAGAAGTGAGTCCATTATTAATGAGTCAGATGAATTGCAGAGGCTAGGCGGAAAAACTAAAATCCTAGGGAAAATTATGGTTATAGTTTTGAATAGAATATGGCAAATGTTGAGTTCTGGAAATTAACGTTTGGGAGTGACAAAAAGATAAAATGTGAGAGTTCTAAACAGCTTGGTAGTTTCCTATACCGTTTGAAGAATTGCAACGATACTCTTTAGAGTGACAATACAAAAATTATCTTAAATGTGAAAGAAACTAATTTTTTTTTAACTTCATTAACTCCCCCTACCTTTGAAAATCAAAATTTTACTAATGGGTCCGAATACGAGGAGGAGGGAGTGTCGGAATAAAACCCTGAGATTCCTCGCATTCTGACCCACCCCTTTAGTATGTTTGAATCAAAGTAGATGAGGAGACAGGAGGCGCAAGAATCTACGTCATCTAGCAACGCAGTAACATCTCCCAACGCAACCTACAATCTTCCTGCTTCGTCCTGGGCATCTGAAATTCAGCGGACTGCAAACTACCGACGATCTTTGAATGAAACTAACTACGGACATCAACTGCATCGGAACATCATTTGAGAACTCCTTAAGACATTTCGAACAATCACTACGCGAAATATTATTAGTATATAAATCAGCTGACAATTAGCCAATTTGACGGCTTGGATTTGCCCTTTTCTCATTCTCGTTCTATGGCTGCTCAAGTGTACTGAATAAATGCTGTCTGTGCGCTTCCACATCTTATTGCAATTCTGGACGGAAGAAATGATGAAGGTAAATCAAAATAATTTAATACCGGTATGCTAAAATCTTGACAATTTTCAATATAGCTTTGTTTCCAATGACAATACATTTCACAATTTGATTTTAAAATTTTAAAATTTGATTGCAAAATTTGATTTTAACAAGAACATGAAAACGAAAAAGAAGAAAATAATTAACAGAAAAAAATTTTTCTAGAAAAACCACGTTTTATACAGTACTAAAAAGAAGAAAACAAGCGGCATATAGCACGGAACAAAACTCGGCCCTCTGGGCCTCGCCAGGGGGCAAGCCCCCTGGACCCCCGTCTGCTTTCCGCTTAGAGCCTACGGCTAAAATCCGATAAACATGGACCCATGTTTTAGCCGTCTGCAATCGGAATGTCTATTACGAATGTCTATACGAGCTGACTGATGACTCACTACTACCTTACAAGGAAGTAGGTACGGTATTTTCTGATGACTCACTACTACCTTACAAGGAAATAGGTACGGTATTTTCTGATGACTCACTACTACCTTACAAGGAAGTAGGTACGGTATTTTCTTCTTGTCTTATAAAACCCCGTGTGACAGGAGCGTCTGGGGGGAGTACCGAGCCGAGCGGCTTCGGCCATTTCCGGCCCTCCTCGGCTCAATATCACACACCATCGCAATTCTTCCCCTTTGGCGCTCGTTTCAAAAAAGCGTGCTCCCTCGTTCAACGTCAACAATTCTCTCTTTATCGGGGATTTTGGTAGAATAGGAACTTACTACCTACTAGCCTAAAAAAATTATTAGGAAAATGTGTTTCAGCAAACAAGCTAAAATTGGCTCACACAAATTTTGAACATATCTGTAACTCACCCAAAACACGTTTCCAGCAGTTCACATTAGTTTAAAAAAGATATGTAAGATATGTAACTATAAGGTCATTTGTAAAATTTGTATTATTGTTTATATCTGTAGTTTCACCTATTTTCAGGCTCTACCCTTATAAGGCCCAAGACTGGTATCATGATGGAAGTCTTTTTGTAATGCAGGGCACTGGCTTAGATTTTTTAGTATCTCTTTCAATTCCAGTTTTCCAACTGAAAAAATCAGCGTGGTTGTCAAAATGCAATTCCTTGTTGGATAAACGTACGCCATGAGCGCCAGATATGTGCTCAATGAGATCACCACGACAGGTCACTACGGAACTACACATATTACAATTCAATGAAACAGAAGTGTGCTGTTTCTGGCATCCTCGACTGCTTTGCTGGTGACGATCCAGATTAAACTGTTTGTCGGTGACATGGTTGCAGTTCTTGCACTTAGGCATCACAGGAACGGAATAATAACGAATAACTAAATTAAATGGAATAGTAAACACGGAATAGTTAACGAATAAACTAAAACACTAGAAGCGAACGAGAATGAACGGAATAACGAACAACGAAATAATTACGAATAAACTAAAACACGGAACTAGTAAATGGAATAGTAAACACGGAATAGTAAACAAATAAACTAAAACACTCGAAGCGAACGTGAATGGTGACGTTGTGAAGAAACTATAAGTTCGTTCATCTATGTTGTGAAGATTCAAGATAAGGGAGAGTTGATACAGAGAGGTTGGGCCGAGGAGGGCCGGAAATGGCCGAGGTCGCTCGGCTCGGTACTCCCCCCAGACGCTCCTCCGTGTGACACTCCCGCGTCACCCTTCCGGCGTTCCCTTCCCGCGTCACCCTCTCGGCGAACGGTTTTTGGTAGTTAGGTCATGGCTAAAACATGAGTCCATGTTAAAACGTGGGCGCTTTTTCAACAGTGTATGACTATGTTGTGTATGAGAGTGGCGTAATATGATGTCAATGTAATTGTAATTGTTAGAAAAAGCGCCCACGTTTTTTGTTCCGTGCTATATGCCGCTTGTTTTCTTCTTTTTAGTACTGTATAAAACGTGGTTTTTCTAGAAAAATTTTTTTCTGTTAATTTTAAAGGCTCAATAGCACTGTTGGTTTCCATTGAACCCAACACAGTTCACTGCGAACCGCCATGTCTTGCAAATTTATTTACACCTTCTAAGACATTTAACAAACAGAACAATTAGTTTTCAATTCAAAAAAATTAAACTCAAGAAACAAAAGACGCGGTTTGGTAAGTAGTGCTCTGAGCATAGTGACTTGATATAATACTGGAAACAGGTGCATAAATATCGAAAACAGACATTCGAAATGGGGAGATAGGTACCCACTTTAACTCATAATCTCATCCAGAGGGCGCCGATCGTTTTGGGATTCATTTAATTGGATTCAGAGTCCAAAATTTAGTAGAAAATGATACCCCACGCATCTAGATTGTCAAAAATCTAAAAATCCATTTTTCGAAATACACATTTTGACCCCTACCCCACCTAAATTTGGTCCGATCGGGCTGAAAAGTTTCGAGGTCTAAATGAAGCCGGAAACGGGTCCCTGATTAAAATTTCAGATTTTTAGAAAATTTTCTATTACCAAAATCAGCGTGGACGGTGGACGGACAGTTGCTAATTTTGATCTAGACACCTTGAAACGTCCAGAAAAAAATTTTGGGCCGAATCGGAGAGATTGACATTTTATATGGAATTGGAGAAAAGGACCAAAAAAAAAAGAAAAAAAAAATCCATGTAGCTAGATTAGGGTTCTAAGTAGTCGTTACGGGAACAGATTTGAATTCGATTACCCAACACACCCTCAGTACTGGACCAGGTTATAATTTATCGGAGTTCTACTCCGTTCATTCTTTGCCCTGTGAGCTGCAATGACGTTAGAAACTGGAAACCCTTTATACAATCAAGTAAATACCTTTAAGCGTAACAAAATTATACTCAAACATGACTCATTTACTGGAGGTGACCGCTATAAATCTAAAATCTTCCTATGAACAAGCTTACCTCCTCCGCCCGTCAGGAGAAATTTTCCAGGTTTGTCACTGGATTCACCTTTGGCAGCCCAGAAATAACCTGGTAGAGACAAAATAATACATTAGCCTCGTGATAACAGGTAAATGGCATGATGAGTTTTGTTGTTTCATCAGGTGATTGAGCGGGACTTACCTGTGATTCCATCCCTTTCATATAATTTGAACCTCAAGTCTGAGGTTGCTTTCTTCAGAACAGCAGTAATAACGTCAACACTGAATCCAGCAGCAACCAATTCATCCGCAGCCTGCTTCGTTTTCATAAATTTGCCCGTTTTCATCATCTCAACAAACTAGAACAAAGACAGTATTGGTCTTTAGTACCTTCTACATCAATTCTTGTTTCAAAATGTGTTTCTCGTTCAATGCTAACAACAGTAACATAAATGGACATCAAGAAATTGGTCACTGATAGAGATTACTGTCTACCCAATGGAGCTTGTCGTTTTTTGTACACCACAATCCAGTACACCATACAGTACCACAATAACACTATAACACTATGTTACAGAATGGAGAAGCAATAACGCAGTTGAATAAAAAAGCTACGTAGAAAACCGCTTACTTTCTCAAAAGCTGACACAACATTTTCAGTAAACTTTTGTTTCTCCGCAAGACGCCATTGAACAGCAAAGTAAAATAAGTACGCCACAATGGTAGTCACTCCTGCAAAAAAATGAGATTCTGATTAGAGTTACCACAGACAGGTAGTTGAGGCGAATGGCGAAGCTGGATGGCTTAATTGTAAAAATAGGAATGTATTCACTTGCAGCATGAGATTTGAGGGCTGACCATCAACAGATGTTCAATTCGAGTTATACTTGCATATTCAATAACAGTTAATCACAGGAGTATTATGTCAATAGTTGCCATTCTAATGACAATAGCCTCGCTGCAATGAATGCCCTCGTGTACACATTTATGCCCTTACAGGTAGGCCGCATACCAGCCGCTGGATCTGGACGCGCGAGTTGCACTAGCCTCAGTCAAATGAGCAGAGAGATGTTAAGCTCAAGTTCATTCTGAACTGAGAGAAGTCTTAGGCAGGCAGACAAGCGTCGCTGTCAAGATGACTGCCATTGAGAATTGGGGCACCGTTGGGACAACTCTGATAAAGGCCGACACACATACAGATTCCTCCCGAAGGTCATGGATAGACTGAACATGGGGTACCTCGAACCAGGATATGAGGTGACCCAGTTGCTGACAGGCCATGGCAACTTCAGCATGAAACTCCACTTCTTCCGGAATGAAAGACCACCTGGTGCTCTGGAAGAATCAGCTGAGCACGTCATCAGGAACTGCCCCCTCCACGAGGCTGCAAGAACTGACCTGCAGACCCAGGCTGAGCTCTCTGAGTTGATCGATACTAGTCGAAAATTTGGGGAGTTCTCAGAGAATTTGCGTTGGCTCGGGCTGCATTGAGAGGCGAAGGAGTAGACGTGATAAAGTGGAGGGACGAATGGCCTCCGAAAAGGGTTTTCAATATAAGTTTCAAAATTTAGGATAGGTTCTTTTAGAAGGGAGAGGGAGGAAATTATACCAGTACTCTCCTCTCCCCCGTCCGCTTGCCTGATTATTGATTTAACTGTATGAGTGTGAATATATGTGGCTAGATGTGTGTAGCTTAGGTGACCTGATATTAGGATTAGTAAGTGTTTGTGTCGTTGGTTGGGGGACCCTGCAGGTATCTGGGGAGGCAGCAAACTGTTAGGTTTTTATTATTGGTTTTAATTCTGCTGCCTGGCACATAAGCATTCTTTTATTGGTTTTTTTTTTTTTAATTTATTCCTGGGCTGTCGGCTTTCCTGGGCTAGCAACACCCTACAGAACGGGAGACCTCACAAAACGGGAATCAGGAGAGCCACTTTAGGAAGGGTAGGCATGGCAGGCTGGCGGGAATTTTTTCCCCTCCCTACCAGCCAGGTGGTGGGTGTGCTCAGGGCTAGACTAGACCTAATTTTTAGGGGAAGGAGGAATAACAAGTACTCTCTTCTCCCCTCCCTTAGATTTTTAAATAATGTGATATGCGCCTGTGATAACTCTTCAGGCTAGACATAGTTAAATCTAGGCTTTTTATCCAGGCAGGAGAGGAATATCCCAGTACTCGCCCTGCCTATAACGTTTTCAGCAAAGGACTCCTTCGCAGGACTGTGGAGCACAAGAAAATGTATGAAGAATGATCTGGAGTCCAATGTGTTTCTCACCCCAATGCAAGGAAATGAGCCACAATTATAAGAAGAGTTCACCCCACGGGTTATGCTTCTCCCCCCACTGCAAGCAGTGAGGATACTGTCTTAACAGACCGGAATGATTGTCCCTTCATTCAGCAGGGCTTGGATAGGGAGTAGTAAACTGCTCCCCCCAAGTACCGACTTGCGGTAGTTCATTCGCACTGCCACTTAAGCAGAGTGGTTCCCGAGTGTTGCATCTCAACTCCCAGAGCCGGTCTGTATTGGTACATCCTACACGGATGTATGCAGCACAGGCCTTCCCTTTACAGGCACCTTCATTGGGTGAAGTCCTCTGGCTAGGGTATGCCTCAACCACGATCCCCGCGAACGAACGGTCCATTATTTCGGACCGTAGTAGGCTGACCGGTGAGGCTTTGCCAAGGCATTGCCTCGACTAAGTGCCACCACTACCACATGAAGCACTAAGGCCCAATAGCTCCACAGCCACCCCCACCCTAAATCTCATAACATGCCAATGATGGAAGACCGCAAGCATACGAAGAGGCGCGTTAGTACGGAGGCCTAGCAGAGCACAAGATTGAATTAAAAGATCCCACGCAAAACCCGGCACCTCCACAAGGTCCATCGTGGGCTGCCACAGGCAGGCCAACGGGGAAACCATTATAGAGCAGGGCTCCCAAATGATCTAGCGCAGAACCATGACGAGGATAGACTGTAATGGGCCTCACAAACAGTCTATCGCAGGTATATCAGGTAGGCCGTATGTTTACTGCTTATTGAAACTTCACCCGTCAAATTGCTAATTGTACTTAACGTAACATAACGTATTGTAACATAAGCTCAAGTTTGGGGGAATATAATTGCATTCGTTCGTTCTCACAGACAACGCTAGTATCTGGAGGGACCTCACCTATAGTCACAATCCATTCGGCGAGTGGGGCGATCTTGAAATATGCAGCGCAGGCAGTGACGAGTATCGCGAACGGAGCGAGAAACGCCAAGTATATCGCGAGCGGATATCTTCTATTATCGTTGGAAGACCAAATTTCGTATCCCAACGTCTTGCTGAAGAACTGCAGAGGGTCGCGCAAGTCAGTTTCATCGTCGCTCCACATTAAGTCTTCATCGTCCAACTGTCTCTTCGGCAAGTAGGACGCCCCATTTGACAATCGCTTCATAAAATCGGATTCATAATCGCCGGTCGAAGAATCCAGCAAACGTGAGCGGAAAGTGTCGTTACCCACGTCTTTATTCCTTTCGATGGACTTCCTCGACTTGAATAACTCAAAATTTGACGGGCTCGAAGCGTAGGCGTTGGGCGAAGTAAGTTGGCTCGAGAAAATAGGCTCAGATTCCCGTTCTGGGACCTAAAACGAGAAGAACTTGTACATCTGCACTATTCAGGTCAGCAACTAACGGTGGTTGAAGTGAGTAACTTACGCGACGTCCAGGAGTGACTTTGCGAGCTGGGAGAATATTTTCATCAGAGGAGGCGGGCGGAAGTCTTCCTGGCGATTTGGACCGGGTTGATCTCTCAGTATCTTGAATTGAGCTGGACATTTTTGAATAGAAACAAATCAGTTTAATGGTCAATAGAGATAAAAATTCGGGAATGGGCTAAATTTAAAGAAAACAAGCTAATAAATCCTAAGAGCATCTAGCACGGAAATTGGATAATGCTTCAACCTCACCATCATAATGGGCGAGTATGCCTAAAAATTAATCAATTCGTCATCCGGTGACAACAGAACTGATACTTGAGGATTGCGACGGATTCAGCTATCTGGGCCTCAACTAGTCCTGCACTAGGAGGAAGCCAATTCAACAAAGAAGGGAAGAGAGACAAACACTAACAGTAATTTTCATGCAAAAACCAAAAAAGTTAGCCAACAGATAGTGCAGAAACCCTATTCGACGTCGTCACTCCAAGACGAAAATGAAACGTATGCTGATGTACTTGTTTTATTGGTTCAATCAGTTCTTTCTTGCCATTTTGCATCGTTTTCGGTGTTCCCGCCTCAAGATTTCTTTCAGTGCTTCGCTTTAGTACACAAAATACTTCGGCGCAAGTAGTTAACTCCAAGGTAAATAAGCGCGTGAGCCGCACTGGGTTAGGAGCTTGCTTCGAATCCCATTCCACATGTGGCGCACGCACCTGGCGCGTTCCTATTTCAGATGACTCCCGCACAGCTGCTCAAACGAGCTCAACAATTCCGCAGCGAGCGTGTTAACGCTGAATTTCCAGTAGACATAGGTATATATTTATCCAGTTTAGGCTGCAATTGAAGTCGCCTAGGATGACATTATAGTCAGGAAATGTGATTCAGAAACACTACAAACTTCTGAAAAATTTGGAAATAGAAACTACATGCTCAAGTACTATCAGGATTGTTCAAATCAGCCTGGCCTAATATTCGATTCTTTTCGTAATCCATCATCAACAGCTGTTGTGTTTGGTTGATTTCAACCATTCTGCTTTTACATTCTGATGTATGAGGCAATGCCATACCATGAGAAACAATGCGAAATTAGTCTCCAGGTTGAACCTTACCTGGCCAAGGGGACTCTTGAAGGGGACCGTCCAGGGGAGAAGCTTCTTTTGACTGGAGAGAGACTAGGCGAATGAGCAGCTGAGGTGGGCACATTTTGAGTGTCGTTGAGAGTGGACAAAGCGGAACGGCCAAGCCGTCGTGGAATCCTGTGAAAAGAAATTTAGGTAGGCAAGTTATGCGACTAAACGAAAACATTTCTCGTTATCGCCAAGCGGCCATAGAGAATATATTATTTACAATTGGATTCACCTCGCATCAGAAGTACAGGGTAGGGCAAAAGATACGAATCGGTTTTGAGAGGCAATAGGAAGAAATAGACCGTGGTGGACAGAATCAATAGGTAATCCCGGTTCGGTTGGTTATTCCTTGAATAATCAACCTATGAGTTATGGGTTAAAATGGGTGCCTATCTACCAATTTTGAATATGTGTTTTCAAGATATCTGGTACCCAGGCGTGTGGGGTATCGTTTTCCACTAAATGTTGGACGTTGAATACAATCAAATGGATCCGGGAACGATTGGCGCCCTCTGGATGAGGTTTTGGGTCAAAATGCGTACCTATCTACCTATTTCGAATGTATTTTTTCAAGATTTCTGGTACCTAGGCGTGTGGGGTTTCATTTTCCACTAAATTTTGGACCCTGAATCGATTGGAATGGGTCCGGGACCAGCCACACCCCACACCCACAGTTTCCCCCATCTTCTCCATACTGAAGAAATGAGTCTCCATGCGCCTGGTCCGTGGAATAACCAACACCTGTGTAAGAATTCGCAGTTTTTTACATCAAGTTTTAGAAATTACATCACCCATATGGCTGCCTTCAGCAGCAACATACTAAATGAGGCCTTTTCGGAAACATTCCATTGCTTTCCTCCCTGATTCTCACCTTGAGCTCATTCCGAGTGTGAGGTGAATGTTTAAAAACTTCTTCATCCAGGTAGCCTCACAGGCGTCCTCGTCAAAGAAATAAGGCCCAATTACCCCAAATGGAAATTTTTGGGGATGACTTCACCACAAGTCTTTTTTGGAATGTGGAGATCTTCGGCTTTCAGCTGGCCACTAGCGGAAATTGTTTGCTTACAGTTCCAGCTACGCTAAGTTATCAAAATCGCCTTATGGTATTGCTGCTGACCACCACAATCCAAAAGACAGAAAAAAGCTGTCACCGTCATAATAGTGAAGTCATTTTTAAAATTTGATGTCAAAAACGCTTCAAATTTGTGTACACCGGTTGGTTATTCCTCGGACCAGGTGCATGGAGAATCATTTCTGCAACATGGGGAAAATGGGGAAAACAGTGGGTGTGGTGGGTCCCGGACCCAATCTAATCGATTCAGGGTCCAAAATTTAGCGGAAGGTACCAGAAATCTCAAAAACAAACATTCGGAATGAATAGATAGGTGCCCATTTTGGCTTATAACCTCATCCAGAGGGCGCCAATAGTTCCGGGGCCCATTCCATTGGAGCCCCCACGCTCCAAGATTGCCAAAAATTTCGAAAATCCATTTTTCGAAATAGACATTTTTACTCCTACCCCGTTCAAATATGATCCGATCGGGCTGAAAAGTTTCGAGGACCAACTAAAGCCGGGAACAGACCCATGACCCAAATTTTAGATTTTTAGAAAATTGTCTACTACCAAAAACGGCGCGGACGGCGTTCGGCGGACATTTGACTTTTTGAATATGTGGTGTTTTCGAGATTTCTGCTACCTAGGCGTGTGGGTATCATTTTCCACTAAATTTTGGACGCTGATTCCTATGAGACGGGTCCCAGAACGATTGGTGCCCTCTGGATGAGATTATGGGTAAAAATGGGTACCTATCTACCCATTTCTAACGTGTGTTATTTGCGTAATTTGTTTCTATCTCCTTCCGATAACAATTCGTATCTTCTGCCCCACTATGTGCACTTGTGTACTGGCAATAATTCGTACCTGGTGGGAGGCAGCGGAGGTACATCAGGCTCTTCTTCGTACGGCTCTTCTTCTACCTGTTTGGTAGGAGTGGCCCCTGAAAACCACAACATATCAACCAGGTCACTCACGTCGAACTTCTTCAAAACCATATTGAAAGTCACTTTTTTATAATACCTCCGTTAGCCATCAGATTTTTCAGTTTTTTCACCAAAAACTTCCTGGTTGAGCCGGTCACCGGTGGAGAGGATATTCCAAATTCGTCAAATTTTTCTCTAATTTGATGATCCGGCCAATCATCCACTTCGGAAGCCATGTTTGGGTTGTCTACGAAGAACACTGAAACAGAATAAGGTGATTAGATGATTGTTTTTAGTAATTATTGCGGAATGAAGTTCAAGAGGGCTAAAAACTGATGCAATGAAAACAGACGAAGTACTGTTCAAATTACATTAAAAGTGTGGCTGTAGGTAGAGGATGTACGGGATTTTGGTTGGTTATTCCTTGAATAATCAACCTATGTTTTCATGCAAAAAGTCAATCTCTCCGATTCGGCCCAAAATTTTTTTCTGGACGTTTCAAGATGTCTAGATCAAAATTAGCAAATGTCCGTCCGCCGTACGCCGACTTTGGTAGTAGAAAATTTTATAAAAATCTGAAATTTTGGTCAGGGACCCATTTCCGGCCCTAGTTGGTTCTCGAAACTTTTCAGCCCGATTATACCAAATTTGGGCGGGGTACTTAGGGGTCAAAATGTGTATTTCGAAAACCGATTTTTAGATTTATGGCAATCTAGGCGTGTGGGGTATAATCTTCCACCAAATTTTGGACGCTGAATCTAATGAGACGGGTCTCGGAACGATTGATGCCCTCTGAATGAGGCTATGAGTCAAAATGGGTGCCTATCAACCCATTTTGAACGGGTGCTTTCGAGATTTCTGGTACCTAGGCGTGTGAGGCATCATTTCCCACTAAATTTTGGATCCTGAAT
Organism: Cyrtorhinus lividipennis; assembly: GCA_019603395.1. NCBI lineage: Eukaryota > Metazoa > Arthropoda > Insecta > Hemiptera > Miridae > Cyrtorhinus > Cyrtorhinus lividipennis. The sequence continues at coordinate 24,656,570 of CM034001.1, read as the reverse complement.
CGATTGGAATGGGTCCGGGACCCGCCACAACCACTGTTTACCCCATGTTGAAGAAATAAGTCTCCATGCGCCTGGTCAGAGGAATAACCTACCCCTGTGTAAGAATTTGCAGCGTTTCATGGTTAGCCTGAAAGAGCCAAAAGCCCAAACTATAAGACTTCATTTCAACCCCCTCCCAACGTGGTTATCACTGTTTGTGGTGTACACAAAACTTAGTACTACAATCAAGGTGGTTGTGGTTAACAGGGTATTCTCCGACTACAGTTCCAAAATTCTATAGCTTTCGATCGACTGCCGGTGCACTACTCTGACGGGTTAGAAGAGGTAGAAATTCGAGTTTTGGCATAAGCTTAAATAGGGCAAGCCCTACTTGCATGAGCGGCAGAAGGTTGATTTTGAGTAAGTACGACTTTTACGGTAGAATTACATAAATCAACTCAATTGTTCGGTCTAGCACAGATTTTCTTCAAATTTATGTGAATCTCGAAGCAGAGTGGTATAGTAGGGGGTAGTACGCAGTACACACTTACACGTAAAAAATGAGTTCCTACGCAACTATTCGGTCCGGTTTTGTATAGTTATTCAAGGATTTGTCTGGAGAGAGCTGAATCAGAGCACCTACAACATACCAGACAAAAATACCCTTCGAAAACGAACACGAGTCGGATCTTAACTCACCAAACTAGAATCACTATAATTCAGTTCATTCTCTATCGAATTCTGCTCAAACGTGTGCGGTTACAGTTGATGCCCCCTCGACTATTCCCTGATAAGGCAAGTGCCTAATATGGGGGCGAACAAGAGCTACTACATACCAGTATAACGTAAGGTAACGACGAAATGATCACGAATTAGAACATTTACTTACACTGTGGTAAGATTTAACGAAGACGGAGTCCAACGCGAATCAACGAATCAAATGGCGTATGTAAAATGGTGGTCTCATGGAAATGGAGGGAAATCGTTATTGACAATATCGATACATATAGGAGCTGTTCACAGCAGCAACAGCACCATGGCAGGAATGCCCGAACTGGCGACCTTAGCGTAGGAACCGTCAGAGACATTCTTCTTTGTTTTATCATAATTTTTTATGAATATTTCGACATGGAAAAGTTCGGGCCACTTTTCATACTAATTAGGCTGAGAAGAATTGTCAGGCAATTTTAAAACTTTAGCACTCACTCCGTCTGGTCCGGTCGATAAACCAGTTTTCAAGATTTGTATAGAAAGTATGGGAGATGGTCAACTATGCCAAATATAATTAATAATTTATAGAAGGCTACTTCCAATTGGTTCGTCCGCTTTTCCAATGAAAAACGCTGCAAATTATTACTCACGCGTTGGTTATTCCTCGGACCAGGCGCATAGAAACTCATTTCTTCAAAATGGGGGAAATGGGGAAAACAGTGCGTGCGGCGGGTCCCAGACCCATTCCAATTGATTCAGGGTCCAAAATTTAGTGGAAAATGATACCCCACACGCCTAGGAACCAGAAATCCCGAAAACACATTCAAAATGGGTAATATATACCAAATTCGACTCATAACTTCTTCCAGTGGATGCCAATCGTTCTGGGACCCATATCATTGGCTTCAGCGTTCAAAATCTAGTGGAAAATAATACCCAACTCGCCTAGATCGTCCAAAATCTCGAAAATCCATTTTTCAAAAAACACATTTTGACCCCTACCCCGCCCAAATTTGGTCCGATCGGGCTGAAAAGTTTTGAGGACCGTCCTAGGCCGGGAATAGACCCCTGACCCAAATTTCAGATTTTTAGAAAAATTTTCTACTACCGAAAACGGTGCGTACGGCGGACGGACATTGACCTTTTTTGACCTAGATACTTTGAAACGTCAAAAAAAAAAAAAATAATTCGAGCCGAATCGGAGAGTTTGACCATTTGCATGAAAACATAAGGACAATGTCCGTCCGCCGTACGCCGTCCGCACCGTTCTTGGTAGTAGACTATTTTCTAAAAATCTGAAATTTTGGTCTTTGAAGCCACCACCTTTGGCCACGTGCAACAACCCCTATAACGCATTTCTACGATGTAAATTTACAAAATACGTACATGAGTTCCTCCTCCAGTTTTTCCACCAGCAGCTTTCTTTCTTCTCTCGCCGCGCTTTTCGGTTATTGAATCAAAATTTCCCGTGTGGTGGTTTTTCCGCCTTTTTGTCATATTGAGCTAGGAAGTAAGCATTAGAACTGACGTTCTGAAAATTCATTACACAAAATAACATACTAGCATTGATTTTTGACATCTCAAATATGAATTTAAAAAAAAAATGCATATCACAAGAAAATAAGAAATACGCAGTCAGCCTGTGACACAAAATCTTCTTCAGGATCTTCTCAAAATGTCGTACGTTGACTTGGCGCATGCGCCAATCGTTCCTGGACTCATTTCAATCGATTCAGCGTCCAACATCTGGTGGAAAATTATATCCCACGTGGTTAATTCCCCAAATTTCACCCATACCCTCCTCGACATTGAGGCCCATCGGGGTAAAATGTTTTGAGGACCAACTAGAGCCTGAATGAGATCCCTGGCCTTAAGTTTAAAGTTTAAGTACGAGTATTCGTGCATGTATCAGTTTAATTAACAATTAACAACGTAATAAATTAAACCAAGCTGGTTTCTATCTGATTGACATACTTCATTGTCTCCAACGTGGCCTAACCGGTTTTAAACTATTCGTTTCGATCAATTCGAAAATCATCGGCGTCTGTACATAGCTTCTTCATGGCTAGATAGCAGTTAAAGCCATATGCAGTCACATACTGTTGGCACCCGGCTGCACTAATAATATCACAAGTCTAACCAACCTACGCCATATAGTAAGAGGATATCTAGACCAAAACAGGGAGTAAAAGGCAATAGTCGGATTCACCTGAGAATGATTTATTCCATATGACACATGATTCAGAACACAAGAAAATTATATTTGGAAACAGTAAACAATATCAGGAAGAGTTTAATTGTAATGTCCTTAAATTAAACAAATTCCTTAAAATGAGCCCATGCTATTAGGGGGCTCTGTAGATTCTCTGATCACAAGCAGATTATAGTTTAAGGCCTTTGTGAGTACTCATGTGTCTTTTCAGCACCCCTGCCTGTGTAGCTCTGTAGTCACACTGATCACAAGCATATGGTTTGGCACCTGTGTGAGTACTCATGTGACTTTTTAGCGCCCCTGCCTGCGCAGCTCTGTAGTCACACTGATCACAAGCATATGGTTTGGCACCTGTGTGAGTACTCATGTGCCAATTCAGGTTCCCTACATATGAAGCTCTGTAGTAACACTGATCACAAGCATATGGTCTGGCGCCTGTGTGAGTACTCATGTGACAATTTAGCGCCGCTGCCCGCACAGCTCTGTAGTCACACTGATCACAAGCATATGGTTTGGCACCTGTGTGAGTACTCATGTGTCTTTTTAGCGCCCCTGCCTGTGCAGCTTTGTAGTCACACTGATCACAAGCATATGGTTTGGCGCCTGTGTGAGTACTCATGTGACTTTTTAGCGTCCCTGCCCGTGCAGCTCTGTAGTCACACTGATCACAAGCATATGGTTTGGCACCTGTGTGAGTACTCATGTGACTTTTTAGCGCCCCTGCCTGTGCAGCTCTGTAGTCACACTGATCACAAGCATATGGTTTGGCACCTGTGTGAGTACTCATGTGACTTTTTAGCGCCCCTGCCTGCGCAGCTCTGTAGTCACACTGATCACAAGCATATGGTTTGGCACCTGTGTGAGTACTCATGTGACTTTTTAGCGCCCCTGCCTGCGCAGCTCTGTAGTCACACTGATCACAAGCATATGGTTTGGCGCCTGTGTGAGTACTCATGTGACTTTTTAGCGTCCCTGCCCGTGCAGCTCTGTAGTCACACTGATCACAAGCATATGGTTTGGCACCTGTGTGAGTACTCATGTGACTTTTTAGCGCCCCTGCCTGTGCAGCTCTGTAGTCACACTGATCACAAGCATATGGTTTGGCACCTGTGTGAGTACTCATGTGACTTTTTTAGCGCCCCTGCCTGCGCAGCTCTGTAGTTACACTGATCACAAGCATATGGTTTGGCACCTGTGTGAGTACTCATGTGACTTTTTAGCGCCCCTGCCTGCGCAGCTCTGTAGTCACACTGATCACAAGCATATGGTTTGGCACCTGTGTGAGTACTCATGTGACTTTTTAGCGCCCATGCCCGCGCAGCTCTGTAGTCACACTGATCACAAGCATATGGTTTGGCACCTGTGTGAGTACTCATGTGACTTTTTAGCACCGCTGCCCGCACAGCTCTGTAGTCACACTGATCACAAGCATATGGTTTGGCACCTGTGTGAGTACTCATGTGACTTTTCAGCGTCCCTGCCTGTGCAGCTCTGTAGTTGCACTGATCACAAGCATATGGTTTGGCACCTGTGTGAGTACTCATGTGACTTTTTAGCGCCCATGCCCGCGCAGCTCTGTAGTCACACTGATCACAAGCATATGGTTTGGCGCCTGTGTGAGTACTCATGTGACTTTTCAGCGCCCCTGCCTGTGCAGCTCTGTAGTCACACTGATCACAAGCATATGGTTTGGCACCTGTGTGAGTATTCATGTGACTTTTCAGCGTCCCTGCCCATGCAGCTCTGTAGTTGCACTGACCACAAGCATATGGTTTGGCACCTGTGTGAGTACTCATGTGACTTTTTAGCGCCCATGCCCGCGCAGCTCTGTAGTCACACTGATCACAAGCATATGGTTTGGCGCCTGTGTGAGTACTCATGTGACTTTTCAGCGTCCCTGCCCGTGCAGCTCTGTAGTTACACTGATCACAAGCATATGGTTTGGAGCTTGTGGAAATTTTCCTGCCATTCCTTCTTCTCCTTCCCTCCATGAAACCTGAGAGACACCTTAGTGTTGTTCTTGGCTTTTTGATCTCCAGTCTAAACATGAAAAGATACAACCTTCTTATGTTCCAAACTCATTGCTCAATAATGCATCCCATAAATAAAAAATCTGCAAATTCATACACACGGGTTGGTTATTCCTCGAATGGGGGAAACAGTGGGTGTGGTGGGTCCCAGACCCATTCCAATCGATTCAGGGTCCAAAATTTAGTGGAATATGATACCCCACACGCCTAGGCACCACAAAATCTTAAACATACAAAATGGGTGGATACATACCCACTTTGACCCATAACTTCTTCCGGTGGTTGCCAATCGTTCTGGGACATACATCATTGAATTCAGCGTCCAAAATTTAGTGGATAACTATACCCCACACGCCTAGGTAGCAGAAATCCCGAAAACACATATTCAAAATGGGTAATAAATACCCAATTTGACCCATTACTTCCCCCAGTGGGTGCCGATCGTTCTGGGACCCATTTAATTGGATTCAGCGTCCAAAATTTAGTGGAAAACTATACCCCACACGCCTAGGTAGCAGAAATCCCGAAAACACATATTCAAAATGGGTAATAAATACCCAATTTGACCCATTACTTCCTCCAGTGGGTGCCGATCGTTCAGGGACCCATTTAATTGGATTCAGCGTCCAAAATTTAGTGGAAAATGACACCCTACTCGCCTAGATCGCCCAAAATCTCGAAAATCCATTTTTCAAAAAACACATTTTGACCCCTACCTCGCCCAAATTTGGTCCGATCGGGCTGAAAAGTTTCGAGGACCCGTCTCGGCAGGGAACAGACCCCTGACCTAAATTTCTGATTTTTAGAAAATTTTCTACTAGCAAAAACGGCGCGGAACATGGACGGCGTACGGACGTCGACCTTTCTTGATCAGGACATCATGAAACTTCCAGAAAAAAATTTTGAGCCAAATCGGAGAGGTTGACCCTTTGCATGAAAACATAGGTTGATTATTCGAGGAATAACCAACCAATAAATGAATTTTGCATAATGCATTACCTCGAGAATCAAGGTTCTTTGGAAAGTCCAACGATGATAGTATCAGTCACCAGTATGTCACCTCCAGAAACGTTTTGGGTCAACTGATTTCCGAATGGCTCTTCACGTGTTGTGTGTTGTGTGAGCTGCATTGTTGAGGGAGAACCGAGATTATGAGAGGTTGACCCGGATGAGGGGTGAGGGTCAGGCCAGATTGAGCTGAGGCCACTCCCCTGTCGCATCCTCGGCTATAGTATAGTGTTACTACACAATATTCCCAACCAACGACTGCCTTGAGGAAGGTACTGTTTCACTCAGTTATCCAAGGTCAGTATTTCGACGCAACGACTGAGATGAGCTGCAAACCGATTGTCGCACACCAAAATTGGGTACTTTTAAATGCCAACACGACTATGCGACTATGGATAAACGTTCTTCATGAAAAATATGGTTTGTCCCATGTTTTCTGAATACATAGGTACATAATCTTACGATCCAAAAAGTACTCATTCCCACACGTGCAAAATCGATCTCCTATAAACCGACAAATAATAATGAACGCTGAAAATTAATAATCTCGTAAATCCATTTTTTGAAGTACACATTTTGACCCCTACCCCGTCTAAATTTGGTCCTATCGGGCTTAAATGCTTTGAGGACCAACTAGAGTCGGGAACAGACCCCTGACCCAAATTTTAGATTCAAAAAAGGCAAATGTCCGTCCGCCGTCCGCGCCATTTTTGGTAGTAGAAATCTGAAAAAAAGAAAAATCGTAAACTTGTGTCAGGCCCTTCTTGGCTCTAGTTGGTCCTCAAAACTTTTCTGCCCGATCGGACCAAATTAGGTCGGGGTAGGGGTCAAAATGTGTTTTTTTGAAAAATGGATTTTCGAGATTTTGGGCGATCTGGCGAGTGGGGTATCATTTTCCACTAAATTTTGGATGCTGAATCCAATGAAATGGGTCCCAGAACGATTGGCTCCCACCGGAAGAAGTTATGGGTCAAATTGGGTATTTATTACCCATTTTAAATAAATGTGTTTTCGGGATTTCTGGTACCTAGGCGTGTGGGGTATCATTTTCCACTAAATTTTGGACGCTGAATCCAATGGGACGGGTCCCGGAACAATTGGTGCCCACTGGAAGAGGTTATGGGTCAAAATGGGAACCTATCTACCCATCTCGAATGTGTGTTTTCGAAATTTCTGGTACCTATGAGTGTGGGGTATCATCTTCCACCAAATTTTGGATCCCGAATCGATTGGAGTGGGTCTGCGACCCGACACACCCACTGTATCCCCCATTTTCCCCTTGTTGAAGAGATGAGTTTCCATGCGTCTGGTCCGAGGTATAACAACCCGTGTGTAAGAATTTGCAGCGTTTAATCTGAACACCTTGAAACGTCCTAAACAAATTATTTTGGCCGAATCGGAGAGATAGACCTTTGTAGCGTGAAGTCACCTTAAGAAAGAACATCGATGTTAACATCATAGGCGAAAAATCGATGTTTTTAAAACATCGACGCTAATCCTTATGAAACCGTCGGCTCCACCATGTCATTCTACTTCAAATAAGGAGCTTCTTAAGTAATTTCGTAGTAAATATGTAATTTCAATAAAATAAAATTATTTAATGATAGGGGGGAATATTTGCATTGTTCATCGAGGTTCTTCAATAAAATTTTACGATTACAAATTTCCAACGCAAAAACTAAAAAGTAGAAAATAATAGTACATAAATAAATAAAACTTTTATAAAAACAACGTTTTTCATGCATTAAAAAGTAGAAAATAATTTTCCTATGAGCCTGGCAGAATTTTCGAATAAATTGGTCACATTATGGTAACAGACTTTATAACAATTTCCAATTCTTATAAAACGAAAAACGTTGGGCGCATTTTGTATTATTATTATGAATGTTCATTTTAGAATAATATAAATATGAGATTTATGAGAATTAACTGAATATTATGTCAACTGAATTAATATAAAGAAATTTCATTTTATAGAAATGTGAGTGTACTAGAAAGATCTTGATGTTTGAGTACATGCGCCCAACGTTTTTCGTTTTATAAGAATTGGAAATTGTTATAAAGTCTGTTACCATAATGTGACCAATTTATTCAGAAATTCTGCCAGGCTCATAGGAAAATTATTTTCTACTTTTTAGTGCATATGAAAAACGTTGTTTTTATAAAAGTTTTATTTATTTATGTACTATTATTTTCTACTTTTTAGTTTTGTTCGTTAGAAATTTGTAATCGTAAAATTTTATTGAAGAACCTCGATGAACAATGCAGATATTCCCCCCTATCATTAAATAATTTTATTTTATTGAAATTACGTATTTACTACGAAATTACTTAAGAAGCTCTTTAAATCATCATCAAAGTATTATAATATTGCATTGTCATCTGGTTCTGATCTATATGGTGCTGGTTGACTCGTTGCTCGCTAGATGGCATACGCTCCGCCAGACTCGTTGCACTCTTCGTGTCAGGAGAGTGGGAGTAATTAATTACTCAAGAAGCTTTTTAAATCATCATCAAAGTATTATAATATTGCATTGTCATCTGGCTCTGATCTATATGTAAAGTTTCAAAACTATAGATTGCCGATAAATGGTCGAAATTTGAGTTGAAAGATTTCGCGGACAAACAGACAAACAATCAAGAAAGCGGGTTAAGAAAAACGTTTTAAATAAAAAAAAATAAATAAAAAATTTAAAATACCTTTGTGCTAGGGTTGCGACATCGAGAGCAAAACATCGATATGACGAACAAACATCGAACAAAACATCGATGATATGATGGAACATCGATGGTTTTCAAATGAATTTATGTAGGTTTTTTTTATTTCTTCCTGCTTAATATGTATTTAAATAGCCAAAATTATTTGTGTAGTCTTGTTTTGTTGTTTAAGCAGTGGGGAGTTGAGGCTGAATCAATATTGACCATTGCAGGGTTTTAAACACCAGATTGATGAAACGAGGTCAACCCTACGCTAGGTACATGACGCAGACGCTGAATGTGTCGCAGTGACGAGATATTTTCATTATTTTCTACGTTTGCACTTTGATTAGCGCGTATCCTTCAGAGGAAACCGCAACAACAAACCAAAACATCGATGTTGATTCCGAAACATCGATGTTTCGATAATATCGGAAATCGATGCGCAACCCTACTTTGTGCTGTGGCTGACATCACGGGATCCTCGTTCGCGTTACGCACGCTATCAGCGGTATCAACGTAAACAAGTTAAGTGTTACTTAATGTCAAGTAATAGTTGATCTGTTACGTTTGTCAACTATTCATTTTATTTGGTGTACGTAGCGCGGCGGGTTCTTAAGGATGAACAATTCTCTTGGTAGAAAACATCTTTGATTATATTGAGGGAGCCACCTCACAGGTACCTACTTACTTATACCTACTCAGTTTGTAACTACCTACTAACTTAGGGCTGCCATCCGTCCCGATTTTCGAGGTGTCCTGGGCGTCCCGTCCCGATTAATTTTTTTGACGTCCCGATTTTGTCCCAATTTTGAAGAATGGCGGAACAAATCACTAATGTCGATTTTCGGAAATTGCAGTCCCCTATGAAGTGGGCAAGTTTCTTCAATAAAAATAAACACAGCGATCAATTTCCTCAGCTAAAAAGAATAGCTGGATACGTGTTTGCCATCCCTTCACACAATGCTTTCGTTGAAAGATTTTTTTCTCCGATCAGTGCTCAATGGACCAAAAAGAGAAACTCTCGGCTAAACCCAAGAATATGGACCATTGTCGCGTTATCAACTGATAGCAATGATATCGCGCATACAGTCGATAATCGAAAGTTTTTGTTGTTGCCTCCTTCTGCTATCTTCAGTCACTTCACTTCAGTCAGTGTACATTTTCCCTCCATCCTTCCTTGTGCGTGTCCACTGTTCCTGCGAGCGTATTACTGTGGGAATCTCCAGTCCTGCTCTGAATTTACATTTGTTTAACTTGGATTAGTCGACCATGAGTTCTGTGGACCCCAACTTCTCTTTTCTCAAGGATGTGGCCAATGTATATCGGCCCGATGGCGGGAGTGAGAGGCTTAGTGAAGCTTAATATTTTCCAAAAGATTCAATTTCAAGTCAATTTCAATTTTTTCATTACATTCACTTCTTCCAATAATTATTCGATTTACATTTTACGCCAAAAGTACGAGGTAAGTTTATGCCAATTTATTTATTTTATTTCAATTTAGTATTTTCCCTCCTTTTTTATAAAAACAAATATGGGCGACAGGGATAAATATTTCGCGTATACATCGATAGTGCATATCGACAGAGCGTACTATCGATATCAGCTGATAACGCGACAAAGGTCCATATTCTTGGGTTTTACCAAACTCTCTTCTCCCAGAAACTGTCAAGGCCCTGATCACCATCAAGACGAATCTTGACATCACCTGCTCAGAATTTTCAACTATATCAAAGAACACAAAGAAGTCCTACGCGGATAAAGATAAATACGTGCAATGGCCTACTTCAAAATACGTGGTTCCAGAAAATGTTTGTGTTGATATTACCTGTTATATTATAACATATTCCGTGCTTTCAAAAATATTTTATTTTGCATAGGTTTAGTATGGTCATCTTGTCCCGATTTTTAGTTTAGGCTGTCCCGATTTACCTGGGAGAGATATGGCAGCCCTATACTATCTGGATGGTTAGAGATGGCTTTTATTCCATGACTAACTGGCTAACTGCCCACTCGTGTTCACAATCAATCTGTTAAATACATTTTGAGTCAGGTGGACAGTGCACCTTCAAAATCACGCTTTGATAACATGTGCCGTCATTTCTTGATCAAATCAGTTATCAATCCATTGTGTACGCTAGTGATTGGACAGGACTTCTCCAAAAAGTACCCTTAAAACATGGCCATTTCTCAGAATGCTCTTACTACATATCATGACAACACAGAATGTTTTTTTCGTAAACTTAACTGCTCGTGTCTTCAATCAAACACAACGTTACAAATCTGCTCTATGTATTGTTACAGTTGTGCAGCGACTGCAGCCGACTTCTTTTCAAGCTGCCTTCGTGTTTCTTCGAGGTGAGGTCCCTCAAATGTCCAATATTTAATTTTACCCATTTGGTTAAAATGCACTGTCGGGGGCCCCTTGATAACAGGCTCGATAAAGCGTCTAAATATCGATTACGAGATCACGGTATCGATGTTTAACTTGTTTTCTTTGAGGCATGAGCGACCGGAAAGTGATTGAGATTTGTATGAACTGGGATTGATTGCGGGAGTCTATGTGTGTCCTGAATGTGGGAAGAATATGTCTCTCAGACCATGTCCTTCAAAGCAAGATAGGTTAGAGTGGGTCTGCAGGATGAAAGCTGCTCCTGGCATAGTTATATCAGAGAAGTATGTTTGGGGGAGTGTCTGGGAATGAATGAGCGTACAGGTGGACCTGGCGTGATTGTTGAGATAGATGAGAGCAAGTTTGGGAAGCGTAAATTCTAAATAAAGATGAGAGTGACTGGTAAATGGGTGTTTGGTGGGGTGGAAAGGGGCAAGGGTAAGTGTTTTTTCAGGGTTGTTGATAGAAGGGATAAGTAGACTCTGTTAAACATTATTAAGACCTGCATACTGCCTGGGACCACCATTCAGACTGTTGGAGGAGTAATCATTTTAAAACCCCTGAAAATGTTATGCATACAAATTCCATTGAAGGTACACGGTCTGCAATCAAAAAGGGCATACCTAGTCGGATCGTCGGTGATCAATTTGACTTATCTATAAACTATCGATTATCTCGCTTGACAGGACATATCGATATATTAGGGCGCCATGACAGGGGCGCCCAACAGTGCCTCCTTCCTCGTGTCTTCAATCAAACACGACGTTACAATTCTACTCTGTGCATTGTTCCAGTTGTTCAGTGACTGCAGCCAACTTCTTTTCAAGCTGCCTTCGTGTTTTTTCGAGGTGAGGTACCCTTAAATGTACAATATTTCATTTTGATGTCGCTGATAGATTCTGGAATATTTATGGTTCATAGTTTATCTACCCTAAAAGTATTGATTCACTTCCTCAACATTTGTTTTACGTTCTAGTACTAGGACCTCAATAGATTTCATTCAAGAGAGAGATCATGTGTTTATATTCGGTTGTAAAGAATATTCATTGGACGTTTGTAGGCGCAATGCGACCTTTCCTGATCGCTGTGATCCAGGGTTGTAACGTTCATAGGCTATTCACAAAGCCCATTGACGACGATTTAGTCGTGCTAAGTCGTGCCAGCCATGGTGTTGGACCAATGAAGTGAAAAATACCCATTCTGAACTAGTGTGAAACGGTCAAATTCCTAACTCACTACGGGTTTATTTGGTATGTTTACAGCCATTATTGGCCTCCAACATCCTTTTTGGTTGGTTATTCCTTGAACAATCAAGCTAAGTTTTCATGCAAAAGGTCTTCGATTCGGCCCAAAAAATTTTTTCTGGACGTTTCAGGGTGTCTAGATCAAAACAGTGGTTGTGGGGGGTCCCGGACCCATTCCAATCGATTCAGCGTCCAAAATTTAGTGAAAAATGATACCCCATACGCCTAGGTTACAGAAATCTCGAAAACACATATTCAAAAAGTCAAATATCCGTCTGCCGTCCTCGCCGTTTTTGGTAGTAGAATTTTTTCTAAAAATTTGAAATTTGGTTCAGGGGTCGTCCCCGGGAAGAAATGAGTCTCCATGCGCCTGTTCCGAGGAATAATTAACCCCTGTGTATGAATTTGCTGCGTTTTATAATAATACTTGCGTATCTTTTGCCTAGGTGAACGACAATGGCTCGAGGAAAGAAGAAAAACAAGAACTGGCGACCTAAAAATGGGCCGTCGCATGAATGGGAGTTCACTGCTGCGGAACTGGCCGCACCACGACCCCCTTCATGGGCCAAAGGAAAAGACATAGGGATGTGGCATAAAGCGAAGAACAGAAGAAAGTTCCTAAAAGGTGATAACGTCGTTGATGACAAGATAGGTCAACGTAAGGGTGCAAAAGCGGAGAAAAGAGCCCCCAACCGGTGCGTGGAACTGACATTTCCCGCCGATAAAGTGAAAGAAATTCAAAATATGTTGAAAACCATCGGCGTCCCTGCTCCACCCTGTGTGCAGTCGACGAGGGTTAAAAAGGTGCAGGACCAGTACAAACACGTTGAGGATAGCCCTTTCAAAAAAACGTTCCTTCGTTGCATCAGCGGCAACATCCAAGACAGAATTTCTTCAACTAGTCTTTGTTCACTCAGGAAAGATCCCGTTTTAGACGATCAATATTTTAATGAAGAAAAAGCCAAACCAGCGAACCATAAAGTTCGAGAAATGTCAAACTTCAGGCAGAGGTTGCCAGCTTGGGACAAGAAGAATCAATTGTTGACCGCTTTGGATCAAAATAACGTGATTCTGGTCACAGGTGAAACTGGTTGTGGTAAGACGACGCAAGTGCCGCAATTTATTTTGGAGGATGCCGTATTGAATGGAAACGCGTCCCAAACGTACATCATGGTGACGCAGCCGAGGAGGATATCGGCGATCACCGTTGCGGAAAGAGTGGCGAATGAAAGAGGCGAAAGGTTAGGCCAATCAGTTGGATATCAAATTCGTCTGGAAAAAGTGATGCCGAGAAGCGTCGCTTCAATTTTGTTCTGCACAACTGGAGTTTTGCTGCAGTACATGCACAGTGATCCGCTTCTCACCCGCGTCTCAACCGTCGTTGTCGACGAGATCCACGAACGGAACACAATATCGGATTTCGTCATCACGCTACTGAGAGACATCGCTCCACGGAGGCCGGATCTGAAAATCATCCTCATGAGCGCCACTTTGAACGCGGATTTGTTTTCAAAATATTTCAACGACTGTCCGACGGTCCACATACCTGGATTCACGTTCAACGTCGAAGAATTCTACTTAGAAGACGTTCTTGAAACGGTCGGTTTCAGATTTCCTTTCAAACCCAAAAATAAAAAAGGTCAAAAGAACGATTTAGATCAAGACAGTTTGTTTTTAGAGGCGTTCTACAGAGACATTGAAAGCTCGGGTAAATATTCCAAAAAAACCATTGAAAGCTTGAAGAGCCCTGAAAGTAACGAAATCAACCTACCGTTGGTTCAACAATTGATAGAACACATTTGTACCAAAATGGGACCTGGAGCGATTTTGGTGTTCTTGACGGGATGGGACAAAATCTCCGCTCTAAATCGACTCTTGAACGAGTCGGGTAAGTTTCCATATTATCGTTACCGAATTATACCGCTGCACTCGCTAATGCCGACTTCGAATCAACGACAAGTGTTCGAAAGGCCGCCCAAAGGTGTGAGAAAAATCGTACTGGCCACCAATATTGCGGAAACTTCGATTACAATCGACGACGTCGTATACGTCATCGATTGCGGTAAAATTAAAATTAAAAACTTCGACGTCGACGGTAACATATCCACTTTGAAAGAGGAGTGGGTCAGTTTGGCGAACGCTCGTCAGAGAAGGGGTCGTGCGGGGAGGGTGCAAAACGGTATTTGTTTCCATTTGTACTCCAAAGGACGGGAAATGTTGCTCGCCAAGGACATGTTGCCGGAAATGTTGCGCACCCGTTTGGAAGAAGTGATTTTACAAGCGAAAATATTACAAGTGGGTAAAATTGAACGGTTTTTGCAAAAAGTGATTGACCCGCCGACTGCCAAAGCCGTCGAGCTGTCTCTTAAACTTCTAGCTGACATGAACGCGATTGACGACAATGAGAATTTGACTCCTCTCGGATATCACTTGGCCAGTTTGCCAATTGACCCGCAAGCTGGGAAAATGTTACTTTTCGGGTCGTTGTTCGGGATTTTGGACCCAATTTCCTCCGTGGCTGCCGCTCTGTCTTTCAAAGACCCTTTTGTCATACCCCTCGGACACGAAAAGGCCGTCGATAAGATCCGTCATTCGTTCGACGCTGACCATAAATCCGATCATCTCATCATTGCCAAGACTATTGCTCAGTACGAAAACGCCGTCGCCAATCGAACGGCTCCTAAATTTATAATTGACAATTATTTGTCACAGTCGGTAATCGAACAATTGCGTGATATGAAGAGGCAACTAGTTTCATTGTTGTCTGACATGAAGTTTGCTGCTAATCCTCGAGTCGACAGCAGAGAGAACAACGAGAATTCGATGAACATTGCGTTGGTTCGTGCTGTGGTATGCGCCGGTCTTTTCCCCAATATCGCCATTGTGGAGAAAGCGAAAATTCTGAAAAACGGTCGCGCGATCTCGAGAGTCATCACGATGGATGGCAATCAAATAGTGGAATTCCACCCTAAATCAATTTTCAGCTCAAATAACGTCTACCACAGCAAGTTCGTCGCTTATTTCGAAAAACTCAGAAGCAGTCGTATCAATTTATTCGACTCCACAATGGTCTATCCAATGACTTTGATTTTCACATGCCACGATCTCAAAGTGCACACGAAATCCGACCACAAAATCATCGACATCGGCCATAACGTCCACTTCAAAGCCTCGAACGACTTGGCCGGCGTCGTTTTGGAGCTTCGCGCTTGGCTCGATTGGCTCATCGAGTACCGCATGTGCCACCCGGGTGCCATGAAGTGGGGGGAGAACTCGGACGAGTCCGTGGTGCTCAAAGCTGTCGCCGAATTGATCACAACCGACGAACAAATACGTAATCGAGACGCTGATGATGACGCCGATGCTGATGCTGACGCCGACTTCGTTTCCGACGACGAGGACGGCTCTTGCGAAGACGATTCGGATGTTGAGGACGTTGAGTGATCTCCGAAGGTATCGCCAATGTGACCTTTCTAACCTTCTGACCTTTCCTGTCCTTATGAAGTGGCCTCAGCCGTATTTTCATCATCATCATCATTCCCCAGGGAAGCCACTTCTATCCACCTAGAATGGCCAAAAGCGCCAACATCTGTTGGATAACCGAATCTTGTCTTATTCAAAGTCTTCATGACTGATTGTTTGTCCCAAATATTATACTTGTCTTACGTTCCTGGAATTTCTTATTGTGAAAATTGTATCTTTATGATTTAAAAAAAAAGCATCCTTCAGTCTCCTGTTCACAAATCACTCGTTCATATCAGGGTTCCTGATGTGGTTTCAATACCTTCTTCAGTATTCTGTGATAACGATTTGAAATCCAACTAACTGGTGACCCCAGAATGCTGTCGTAATGACCCATGCTTGCTATTTGCTGTTAGAGGAATTCCAATCCTGATAGAATACTTGCAAATTTTGCAACACATTGCATCATTTTGTCTAAGTTTGGCCCCACACTGCTCTCACTTGAGTCTGAATCGCTTAACACAGTATATATTTTTTTTTTACTTGAAAATTTCAAAATGTCAAATAGGCCTTTATGAAACAATTTCTTTGATGAATCAAGCAAGAAAAAGTCAAAACCAGCTAATAAAAGTACTTCCACACCACTGAACACGGTTGCGATGGCTACTCATACAAACCTTCTTCATTGTGGATTAGGGTACCAGTTGAAGAAGTGCTGTCGGAAAATCAGCAAGATACATTGGGTAAAAGTACGTGTTTTGTTGGGATTGAAATCCCTCCAACTGCAAATAACGCTGAATCAATTGGAATGAGTCTCCATGCGCCTGGTCCGAACAATAACCTACCCCTGTGGAAGAATTTACGGTGTTTTTTAAGAGTTTTCGATGATTCTTACGACCCAAATTCGGTAGGGACGAATTGCGCACGGTATTTATTTAGTCAATCAAAACCGAATCCACAATGATATCTGATAATGATTTGGGTGTTCATTAGTGCTGCCCCCTCACTTTCAAATTATTATTTCTCCTCAAAAATCCAACCCTTATGAAAAGGTTTTGAGTGATTTTGAAACATTGAAACCTCCTTTGTAACAATGTAGAATGATTTTAAAAAGTTCAAATCCTAGTTATTAGTCAGTTTAACCTTTTTTTCAAAAGTGACAACAGATTTTGGGAATATCAACGAATTATCCGTTTTACGAATTATCGACATAGATGGCAAAAATGTTTATCAATCCCCCTAACTGTTATATATCAATCAATCAAAGGATTTTTTGTTCGTATTGGTAAGCAGATAGAACAAGAAAATAACCCTTTAATCGAAATTTAACAGGTTGAGAGGTGATAAACACGGTGGGGGGCATAACTAAAATTTTTGACACGATAAAACTTAAGTCCTGACCCCAGTTTTGGTTGGTTAAACCTCGTTAAATCACGTTTTCATGAAAATAAGTCAATCACTCCACATTCCAATAATTTTTGGACGCTGAACCGATCGGAACGAGTCACCATGCGCCTAGTCCAAGCAATAACTAACCCCAGTGAAAGAAGTACATTTTTAATGGATCCACATCCCAATTAAGCTACATGTACACGAAACACGATCGTCCAATGACAGCTCAATGGACATTGACGTTTCAAAATTGGGTTAAAGTTTAGAATTCGGGGCCAGCGGCTCTGGCTGCAGATATGTCAATACTATCGATTCTAGTTGGATTGATGATGACGTCATTGTTTTGAAAGGTAACCACATTCATACCTATCGGAACTACATCATACTACCTACCCTATACCAAGAAGGAGCCTCTTTCTTCCATGCCTATACATTCAATATCTAATCATATTGTCCTCATCATTCGTATTAATCGATTGTTATTGGTATCGATGTACCGATTGTTCGTATTACGCCCCGGATTCCAAATTTTCACCCGAAATCGTTAAAGAAATTTTCAAAACGGTTGGATTTTTGAGGAGAAATCATAGTTTGAAAATGTGGGGTAGCGCTAAATGTTGAGGTTTGAGGACAACTATCCAATCCTTGACACTCCCCTCATAGCTAAGCGTCAACTACAGTAGAACTAGGGATGTCTCTGTTGTAACCTCGAGGAGTTTTATTGTTCGGCCATATTGACTATGAAAGTGTTTGTTATATCTTCTTTCAAGGTAAAACGTATTTAACGAGAATAAAAGTATATCGTTTCTAGGGTAAACCGAAGTAAAGGGACCGCTGTCACGTAATCAACTGATAGCAATGATATCGCGCATACGGTGACTATCGATACTCCATTTTAGCACAAGCAGGATATCTGCGTCATGTCATATAAATGCGCGGGAATTGTTATACGAAGTTGATAACATTAAGAATAACAATACAATCCAATACAATACAATCTGTCAGCCGCCGTGGCTTTAATAGGTGTCTTTGCAGTCCAGTTTATTTCAATTTAGTATTTTCTCTCGTTTTTATGAAAACAAATATGGCGGACAGGGATAATAATATTTCGCGTATATCGATAGTGCGCTCGACAGAGCGTATCGATACTTGCACTTATCAGTGACAACGGTCCCTATTCTCCGCATTTACCTCGATTCTATCCTATCATCTTCCCAAAATTCCATAAGATTGAATTAGTAGTAGTCAAACCAATATCGCGCCTTTCTTTTCCTTCTGAATGGGTTCATGGGTTTCTCCATGGTTGATTGGTTCGTGGTGATATTGAGCGCGAAAAAGAAGAAGAATTTAATCATCTGAGCTCTCGAACGACGTTATAACCCAGCGTGGGAGGTTATAACGTCAAATCTGGCGGTGGCGGTTGATTAGTCCTTCCTCTCTACATGACGCTCTGAATTTATCGCACTTTGTGAAAATTCTAAAATCTACTTTCACTTACGTTTCGTATTAGTCTGAGTATCTCCTTGTATCGTGCAAGCTTAGCAAATGAACGCTCGTCATTTTAGTTATTGTTTAGTTCGCCAAATAAGTGCATTCGGTCGTAAGCTGTAGCCCGCGAAGCGTTGCAACGTCAATTTGCCATCCTACACAAGTTTTTAATGAGGAAATTCAAATCCCACGTCCTACACCATGTCTCGTGAGCAGCCGAATTATGTCTCGATGATGAAGGTCCACGGTCATCCTATTTTACCACCTTTGGTAAGAACAGGAAACACAGTTTATTATAATCGAGTTGTATGGCCGAACGGAACTAAACCCATAATTTCAATACCAGAGTAAAAGCTCATTAGAAATTGTAGTAACGTGCACAGAGCAGTAGTGTGGGTTTATCGAGCGTTCGATGGTTGTCGCCTGTTACGACTATCTCCCGCCACCCACAGCCTTCAGTGTATTGTTGCCAAGTAATATCCATTGTTTGGATCTATAACGTAATCGCGCACGAACATTCAACATTGACTAGGAATGGGGAAGGTTGATGAAGCAAGGAGTTCATGATTGTCATCCATTCAACGATAGTGCAGCCTTCGTCAGTTAGCTCCTATGTAAATAGTGGAAAATGAAACCCTACACGCCTAGGTACCAGAAATTTTGAGAAGCCACTTTCAAAATAGGTAGATGGACACCCTATTTTGACCCATAACCCCTTCCGGTGGGCGACAATCGTCCCGGAACCCGTCCCATTGGATTCAGCGTCCAAAATTTAGTGGAAAATGATACCCCACACGCCTAGAACGCCAGATACCTCGAATATCCATTCTTCGAAATACACATTTTGACACCTTCCCACCACATTTGGTCCGATCGGGCTGAAAAGTTTTGAGTACGAACTAGAGCCGGCATGGGTCCCTGACCAAAATTTGATTTTTTTAGAAAATACTCTACTACCAAAATCGGCGTGGACGGAAGCTTATTTTAATCTAGAAACCTTGAAACGCCCAGAAAAAACGCTGCAAATTCTTTCACAGGGGTTGGTTATTCCTCAGACCAGGCGCATGGAGACTCATTTCTTCAACATGGGGAAAATGGGGAAACAGTGGGTGTGGCTGGTCCCGAACCCATTCAAATCGATTCAGGGTCCAAAATTTAGTGGAAAATGATACCCCAAACGCCGAAAATCTCAAAAATCCATTTTTGAACTATATATTTTGACCCCTACTCCGCCCAAATTTGATCCGATTGGGCTGAAAAGTTTCGAGGACCAACTAGAGCCGGTAACGGACCCCTGACACAAATTTCAGATTTTTAGAAATTTTTCTACTACCAAAAACGGCGCGGACGGCGGACGGACATTTGCTAATTTAGATCAGACAACTTGAAACGTCCAGAAAACAATTTTGGGCCGAATCGAAGAGATCGACTTTTTGGATGAAAACATGTGTTGACTATTCGTGGAATAACCAACAAAAATTTCACCATTAATGTCACCCCTTGAGTTCGACCAATTATTATGTAGAAAATGGTTATCGCCCTCTGAAGGATAGAGACACGAGAAGCTGAAGTTGGACGAAGAATGAAAAGAAAGTTGACAATAATGAGAAAACTTGTTGATGAAACTATGGTAGCCTCAGGAGAAGGAAATGGTGGGAATGCCTTTCTCTGGCTGGTATGTTCATTTATGGCTGGTAATAGGTATTATATACATATTTTTAATGTTTTCAGGTAAGCGATGCAGAACGACCGGTGCTCCAGCAGTACCGAGAGGAGGCTGTATGGGTCGAATCTGAATTGGAGAGAAAAAAGAAGGAACGGTTGGAAAGGCAAGCAACCACAAATGTTGAGCCAATGTGCGGCTCCATCGTATCCAACGACGATTCAGATCAAGTGATGAAGTTCATCTGTCAAGCTTTGAAAGACTCGTCACACTTGGAAGAAGTCCAGCAGTTGCAATTGGCGATATTTGAAGAGCTTCAGAAATACCAGGGGAGTTCGACTTCATTTAGAGAGGATGACAGTATGGACACGATGCACAATATAGAGGATTTTTCAAATACAGTTGGTTCTAGTCGGGAAGTGTCACCTACCAAGTCGCTGCCAAGTGAGAATTGGCCGTCTCCGAAGCTTAACACGGAGCATCTTAAAGTGCCTTCTGCTGCTCTCCACGATGCAGCAAGTCACGATGATATGGTTTGGCGTGAGGGTGGGATGAACCGATCACACGATGCTGGCACTTTGTCTCCTGTCTTGGCTGATCTCGTTGAGCCGAGAATGAGTTTGAGTTACCCTTCAACCCCCGTGACACCTGGACATGTAGACCCAGACCAGATTCCGCCTAACCATGTGCTAAATTGTGACAACGAATCCAACGCAGATGGTGGTAAGACGCCGCCAAAACTAATTCGACGCAATTCGTACACTTTGGACTCTCCCAGCCCCAGCGTCCTCCTCTATTTGAAGAATCTGAATGTTAACGAATCGGCCATCGTGCCTCAGGACAGTGCAGCCAAAAGTAACTTGAATCGCGTTTGGAGTGACGTATTGTCTCTGGACGCCAGGAGCAACACGCCAATGAACCTCAGCGCAACATCTTGGCGTTCCGAGTCGAACGAACCCTCCCTGAGCGAACTCCCATCCGTCCGCAACAATGAAACTCCTCGTCTCAATGACAACTCACCTTCCAACCAGAACGACTCAAGAACGTCCAACAACAACCGAATCCCACAAAACGTCAAAAAGTCCTACGTGAACAACAATGTGTCGCTTGATGTGAGTAAATACTCTGTGAATTCTTTCACAAGGGTTGGTTATTGCTTGGACCAGGCGCATGGAGACTAATATATTCAACATGGGAAAAACGGGGGTGTGGTGGGCCCCAAACCCATTCCAATCGATTCAGGGTCCAAAATTGAGTGGAAAATGATACCCCACAAGCCTAGGTTCCAGAAATCTCAAAAAAACATATTCAAAATGGGTAGATAGATGGCCATTTTGACCCACAACCTCTTCCAGAAAGCGCCAATCGTTCCGAGACCCATTTCATTGGATTCAGCGTCACAAATTCAGTGGAAAATGATACCCCCACGCGCCTAGGTATCAGAAATTTCGAAAACACATATTTAAAATGGGTAGATAGATACCCATTTTGACCCATAACCTCTTCCGGTGAGCGCCAATCGTTCTGGGACCCATTTCGTTTGATTCAGCGTCCAAAATTTAGTGGAAAATGATACCCTACACGCCTAAATCGTCAAAAATCTGGAACATCCATTTTTCAAAATACACATTTTGACCCTTATCCCACCCAAATTCGGTCCGATCGGGCTGAAAATTTTCGAGGACCAACTAGAGCAAAGAATGGACCCCTGACCAAAATTTCAGATTTTTAGAAATTTTTCTACTACCGAAAACGGCGGACGGACATTTTCTAATTTTGATCTAGTCACCTTGAAACGTCCAGAAAAAAATTTTGGGCCGAATCGGAGAGGTTAACCTTTTGCATGAAAACGAAAGTGGTGCATTATTCAAGGAATAACCAACCAAAACAAAAGTGTAAAAGTAAATATCGCACATACATACATCTCTTAATTCAGAATAAGAGTCAAATTTCAGCAGAACTGCTGAATTGAGGATGCGTTTAGAGTTCGAATTAGAACTTCTAGAAACGAAAGAATTAGACGCTCCACATTGAGGATGGATATGAGTCAGAATATGTATCAACAGTTCGGTCATTCGACTTTTTCTTCAACTTTCCAGGGAGCAGCGGCCAAGATACAGGCTGCGGTGAGGGGATATCTTACCAGACGGTTGCTGAGGACTGGAAGAGTCGTGGACTTGAAGAACGCCATCAAGGATAGCCTCATCACAGCTTTGCAAATGCACACGGACACGACTGTCAGCAAAGCGGAATTAGAGCTCCACCGCCAGCTGACTCTGCAGGTAAAAATTGCTCATAATTATTCTGTTTAAATTTCCACTGACTCCTACAACATGGTTTTCTAAGATTCTTTTTCTAAATACTCGATTACAGATAGAAAGCTTGGTCGATGAGTGGCATCAAATATTCTTCGAATTTTCTCCTCAAGAACGAATGAGGATCATTCAAGTCGATCGGAATAAACCTAAAAATCCCAAACCGAAGAAACCGTAAGTTCATTTGTCTTCACGTAAGTGATCCCGATTATGAGACGTTTCTATGGTATTTAAAAGTATTTCATTGCCTTTTATACTTCGCAGGTTTTTGAGGAAATCAAAGAGCCGCACGAGCATGGAAACGTCCGGTTCGTCTATTGAACAACTTTGTAAGTAGCATTTTTTGTTGGACATCTCCCTCACAATAAGTATCCCCACTAAAATTCTCTCACAAGGGTTGCTTGATCCTTGGAGGAGGGTTATGGGGAAAAGAGTAAATGTGGAGTGTCCGGACTCATTTTTATAGATTCAGCGTCCAAAATTTTGTGGAAAATGATACCCCACACGTCTAGGTACAAGAAAAATCCTGTAAGCACACATTCAAAATAGGTAGGTAGAATCCCAGAAACCCATTTCGGCCCATATCCACTTTCGGTGGGCGCAAAACGGTCCAGGATCCCAATGCTCCTTACGCCTAGATTGCCGAAAATCTCAAAAATCCATAGCCAAGTACACATTTCACACCCCCCCCCCCCCTTTAATCAGGCCCGATCGGACTGAAACTATCAACTAGAGCCAGGAAGAGGTCCCTGACCAAAGTTTCGGATTTTTAGAAAACTGTCTACTACTCCGGCTGGCGGACAAACATTTTGGCTTTTCGGTTGGTTATCTCTTGAGCTATGTTGACTTTTCAGCCTGTTTGGACCAGCGGTGGGGGTATCTTTTTCCACTAAATTTTGGACACTGAATCTAATGGAATGGGTCTCGGAACGATTGGCGCTCTCTGCAAGAGGTTATGGTTGAAAATGGCTATCTATCTACCCATGTCGGACGTGTTTTTGAGATTTCTGGAACCTCGGCGTGTGGGGTATCATTTTTCATCAAATTTTGGACGCTGAATCGATTGGAATGAGCCTCCAAGCTCCTGGTCCGAGTAATAATCAACCCCTGAGAAAGAATGTGCAGCGTTTTAGATCTAGACATCATGAAATGTATAGGAAAAAATGTGGGCAAATGTAATGTCAAGCCTTTACGATCTCTGGTATGAAAACATTGGTTGATTATTCAAGGAATAACCAGCCAAAAAGGAAAGTACTGGCATTATTATCGAGACTTTAGACGGTTTAACGAATATTTTGTTCTCTCTCCGAATGATTTCAACTTCAAAAGGAAATGTTTTCTGCGAATGAATTAACATCATGTGTATTGCTCAACATTTTACACTGTTTGCGTATCACAGATCAATCATTGTTGTTCTCTATCGTTGGAGGCTTTCCTGTTGTTACTGTGATTTCTCAATCATATTTGGAAAACAGTGCTGGAGGAAACGAAGACTAATTCTTAAGCATTCTTCAATATGATCGATGCATTTCGTCTCATCCAGAATGTGAACACTGACTGATTATCCCTAAGCGTGATCACGTCAAAGATATAAATTTCCCTTATTGGGGTATGAAGCCTAAGGTTCGTTATAATATCGATAATTTTGCCAAAAATGCAGTCATGATTTCAGTGCTGGTCAGTATTGGGCCAATTTCGGTTGGTTATTCCTTGAATAATCAACCTGTTTCCATGAAGAAATTCAACCTCTCCGATTTGCCTAAAAAACGTTTTTGGGTGTTTCGAAGGGTCTAGATCAATATAAACAAATGCCCGTCCACTGTCCTCGCCATTTTTGGTAGTAGACATTTTTCTAAAAATCTGAAATTTTGGTCATGACCCGTTTTTGGCTTCAGTTGGTCCTCAAAACTTTTCAGCCCATCGGACCAAATGTGGAAGTGGAAGGGTAGGGGTCAAAATGTGGATATTCGAGATTTTCCGCGATCTAGGTGTGTAGGGTATCATTTTCCACTACATTTTTGATGCTGACTCCCATAGGACTGCCCCCTTGCGCCCTTTTGGCGCCCCCTGGAAGAGGTTATGAGTCAAAACGGGAATCCATCTGCCTATTTTGAATTAGTTTTGAGATTTCTGGTACCTAGGCGTGTGGTGTGTCATGTTCCACTAAATTTTGGACGCTGAATTGATTAGAATGATTCTTCATGCTCCTGGTCCGTAGAATAATTAACCCCTGTGGAAGAACTTAGAGCGTTTTTGAAGTAAACCCCAAGAGAAACCTTCGATATCGCCTGTACTTCTTTTTAACTTTTCAATTATTACCTGTAACCAGCATGATTAGCTAACGAGGGTTTTATAGAGCTTAATTCAATGCAACCTGCAGCTCCAATAAAAACGGGTGGGGGGGGGGGGGTGTAGGGAGGCCAGTAGACATTGTAAGCAGCCGGCTGATGTGTTCCCAATTGCTATTGTAACCAAAGCAGGCGCAGTGGGAGTTTTAAAGCATGCCAACCAATTCATTTTGGATCGCTAACTGTTATTTGTAAATTTTGAGAAGAATTTTCGAAGCAATATTTGACCCGGATGAGCTGGCCTGGCGTATCAGGACTAACGCGGAGATCAAGGATCTTTACAGTGATCGGGACGTCGTCCACCATATCAAGATTGGGCGGCTTCGATGGGCAGGTCACATTGCCAGAATGAGCCCTGATTCGGTACCTAGGAGGCTCCTAGAAGAGGAAATTCATTCCATCCGAAGAAAGGGACGCCCTAGACTGCGCTGGGTGGATGGTGTACGGACAGACGCACGTACATTGCTGGGAGTTCGTGATTGGAAAGCAGCTGCACAACGCCTAGATGACTGGCGGACTTTACTTGGGCGGCCTTAACCCCTCGAGGGTTGTTGAGTCATGGAAGAAGAAGAAGAACTGTTATTTGTACCTACCGCTTCAAGTCACAGCTTTCCAACCCTTCTAAAACACCATTTAAACTGTACCAATCACACATTTTTCATTTCATCCTAATTTGATTTTTCTCTTTATTTTTGCAGCCACTGCTTCGAGACCAAAATCGCTGCCTCTCACAAAATCTTCCTCCTCACCAACTGCCCATTACAAACCGTGGAAATGAAAGAAATGTTTGTTACCCGTCAAACCTTCATCCGCAAGTCTCCCAAGGAATAAAACATTTTCGGTCAATTATTAGTTTAGATATTTTAACGTATGCTTGACACCAAAGAAGGCTACATGTTCCTGAATCTCCAATGTTGCCTTAAGGGACTGTTCCCTAATTAAATATTCTTTTCGCGCCTTGACACGCTCTTGTCGTTTAATAAACTTTAAGACTGACATGATGAACAATGTCTTTGTTGAGAATTTAAATGAGATTTGTGTATTTGTTGAGTATTGTCCTGTTATTTGTTTTCCTCTCACATTCATAGTTTACCTTGTGTAATGAGCACATTGATGTTTCGAAGCAAATATACCTCGTGCTGGCCAAGTTGTCAATTCGGAGGGTTTAGCTCATATCTTATAGACTTATATAAGTCATAAGACGTATACTATTTAATATTTATAAAGTGATTTCTTGAGTAAAGTGAGATCTTGCGCATTGTAGCAGCTTGTATTGAAAAAAAAAAAAGTCCGTCTTATTGCGCCTTGACCGTAGATTTTGTGCAATAGAAAATGGACCAATTTGTACATATTATCTACCAACCACAACTTGTAACAGCGAGAAAATTTCAACTTCAATGTGAAAACACTAATCAAATAATTTAATTTCTCGCAATCATCGTTCATTTTGATGAAGGTGAAGTTTAGTAGCAACCATGACTGCGATATTCTCGTTGTGCGCAGCCTTTTCTAACCTGCTGCCAGCAAAACCGACAATTTACAGATCAGTTTCCCAGTTGTGTTCATTGTAGCTCTAAAATGAAAGAATTCTTTATAAAGAGGAATCAACTTCTTAACTATCTAAAGCAAAACCTAATTTATCCAAGAGATATGAGTGATTAAAATAACGTTTAAAGAGTAAATAATATCATAATAGTTCCTCCGAAACGCGTGAAAGAGTGAGTTCTTTGTCATTTTAATTTCTCATTTCAACGCCAAAGTTGTATTAGGATATTCTAGTCAAAACTCGGGTTTTGGAATGTTAATTGTCTCAGAAGAGTTGTTCAGAGGCACAATTTATGCGCAACTAGTGGTATTTCGTTTTGTTGTAACCCAGTCGAGAAGCATTATTTTCAACAGCAATAATTTAAAAAGCATAATTACTTGCCCAATGATTTTTGAGGGTGAAGGGGGCATTGACACTGCGGGTATGCCCTTCGCTAAGCAATTTCTGTACTGAAAAGAATAAAACGTTTGACTTGTACTAGAGTTATTGGGGGTAAGTTGATTAAAATTACGGTGCGTGCTGCGCATGTTGGAAAAGGAAGAATGGGTTGGGACAGCACTTATTCATACAACTCTCCGTTGTCAGCAATTTTGTTAGCTAAAGCAGTTGCTGTTGAGATCAATGAATACTGTGGACAAGTACAGTGTGTGCAGATTTTTTTTAGATGTGGAACTTTTTTGAGGCCAGGTGTGATGCCTCGTGGTTAGTTAACTAGGGGCGGCCTCCTCCAGTTATGTTGAAGTCCAATCCACTAAAACCTCACCCTCCCAACGGCCTAACCTGGTACTATTTATCACATGTCTTCGGGTTGGACCTGGGACCAGTCTCAGTTGTCTGCCCGTGTGGCTTGTTGGGCTCTTTCTTCTGAGGGGAGACTATGTATTCTGCCGTCCTTTCAATGCTTGTTCGCTTGATAACATTCGTTGCACCAGCTCTTCTGGAGATGGTGAGTTCAGACCTAGTTCTTACTACAGTTCTCTTTGTAAACGCCATCGCTAGTCGAGGAAGGTGTGTTTCGCGCTGTCCTAGTCCTGTGAGGAAGGCTTAGGCCGGGTACACACGTTGAGGATTTCCCGTTCAGGCCAACCGGACCGTGTGGACAGGTCGAGGCCTTCAGTTGAGGCGGACTGTATAGGCCGCTAGGCCTTTCCAATCTTTGGAAAGGCCGCCTGAGGCCGGAATTCCGGCTGCAAGTCATCATCCGTCACGAGGGCCATAGCTACACCAACTACACAGTTTCCTCAAAAGGTCTAGCGCGTCGTGTGGATGCTCCGGCCGCCTCTGAGGTTTTCCTCAGAGGAATTCCTCTCCGGAAATCCTCAACGTGTGTATCCGGCCTTACCTCGCCGTGTGGCCTCCAGCCAGCATCTCACTTCTGGTACTAGTCTCGCTGTCCATCGGCCTATCGATTCTTTGTCCCAGATGGTCAGCCAGTCGTTTAGCGTCCTTTCCCGTTCTTCCTTGATCACTATTGCCTTTCTTGGTTCCGTCTTTCTGCAGCCAGTAAATGTATCGGGATGACCCCAGCCAGTACAAGGGCAGCTGGCTCTGATACCGTTCTGTATGCACTAACTATCCGTAGCGCTAGTGTGTGCAGATTAGAGTTAACAAAACTGAACAAGCTCGTTTGTTTTCTGAGACGTTCAGGCAAAATTAGGAAATAATCGTTTAAAGGACTCGACTGGGCACTTGCACACTGTCAATATGCTCACATGTTCCCCAAAATGCCTTGAGGCGTATTCTATGAGGCCTTGTCAATTGCAAAATGAAATTTTTAGTGCATTTTTATATTTGAAAGGTGTATGTTGATGAATGTTATTGTTGATATTAAAACGCTTATGAATATGACTCAGTTTTTGACAAGTAAACCGGTCTCCTGGCGTGGTTGGTTTCAAGCAGAGGGTGATATGCTGTGTGGAATCAGACAGTGGATTTTTTTCCTGAGTAAAATCGGCACGACAATTTCTCAACGCAAATTTCAAATGTTGAGTATACTGTTAGGCCGGAATTCTACGTTGAGAGGATTTCGGAGAGGAATCCTCAGAGGCGGCCGGACTGAAAACAGCTGGCAAACCACACCAACCATCAACCATCCACACCACGGAAACAGTTTCAGTTGAGGCGAACTGTTCCAATTTTAGGAAAGGCCTGGCGGCCAGAACCAGTTCGCCTCAATGAGGAATCCTCTCAGGCCGCGCCGTGCACGAGGTATGCGATATAGAAAACAGCAAGCTCTTTTCCGGAGAAATCGACACGATAATTGCTCAACGCAAAATTTCAAATGTGAGTATACTGTTAAGGCCGGATACACAAGTGAAGAGGATTTCTCTCCAGAATCCTCACAGGTTTGCAAAGCCGCCACACGCTCTGGCCGATTCTGGAGGGAATCCTTCAGAGGCGGCCCAGAATGAAACAGCTGACAAAGCGTCGCAAGAACTACAACCTTGAGGCCGGACACACGACCATCCACACCTCCAGCAAAAGTTTCAGTTGAGGCGAAGTGGTCCAATTTTAGGAAAGGCCTGGCGGCCAGAACAGCCCGCCTCAACTGAGGAAATCCTCTCAGGTCCGTCCACACGACCAGGCAAAAGAACGGGAAATCCTCTCCGGAGTGTAGACCGGCTTTGGGAGTTGAGTTGTTATACTCGGGTACCACCATGGAATAAGGAGATGGGTACCATTCTTTCATGGGTACCACTCTGCTCAAGTGGTGGTGCGTGCTAGAATGCACGAAACCGAAATTCGGTACTTAGGGGGGAGCAGTTTACTACCCCCCAGCTAAGCCTTGCTGAATGAGGTGGTAGTCATTCCGGCCTCAAGTGGCTGTCTCTTCTGCTTGCAGCCCAAACCATGCATGAACTACATTATAAGTTCTTCAAGAGTATTATAAAATGAGGAACAGTGAATTCCTTACATCAGTGCTGCACGTTGCAGAAGAATAATCTATTTTGCTTCATGTTGAACTCCACATTTTGCACTCCTATGGAATGTTAGGGACGTTGTTAGTATGTTAGTATTGTTGTATGGTAATCAACGATCTGAGATTTGAATGAGAGTGGATGAAGAGATTGATTGATGGCCTTTTCATCATTTGGTCGATGCCTCCAAAGACCCAAACACCGGCGGAGTGGGAGTGATCTCCCAAAAAAGAGCATCGTTGCTAAACGTTCGCCATCCTTGGTATCAGATGTATTTCACTGAAGCAGCGAAAACAAGCCAGACGATACTGCCGTTTCATGCTTGTTATGTTTTTCTACAGGCAGTGACTCAGTTCGGGTCCTCCTCATAATCAAAACTACCACCAACACCCTTTAAACTCGATGTATTCATTTTTAAGATAGCTCATAGCTCCATCAACCTATAAATACTGAAAAAGATGACCATCAATAGATCACAGATTAGTTGCGTACTGGATATGTTTGATTCTCTAACGAAGCTCATTTACTCGTACGAAATATCGATGATTTAAGCGGCGGATACGAATCAATGGCGTCGTGCCCATCGAAGGTTAAGGTTTCTTGTGCTGGGCGGCAATTTCGAAGAGATAGGCGGCAAGGAGCTTCGACTGAAAAGTGAAATTAACGTCAGATTGGATTTTAGGTCGTACGTGTCGACGTGAATATTTTGAGCAAACTTACGCCTTCGATGTAATTCAATACGTCGATTTTCTCGTTTTGAGAGTGAGCTCCGTCGTCGCAGCAGCCGATGGGTATGAGGATGACGTTGGCGCCGGTAACATCCTGCGATACAGGGGGGGATAGATTTAGCCAGCAATTCATACGATGACGCTTCTTGGGGCGCGTCTTATTATAAAAAATAACTACATCCTAACTATATTTCATTTAAAACGATACAAATTCCTACACACGGGTTGGTTATTCCTCGAACATGGCGCATTGAGACTGATTTAAACCTCGGACCAGGCGCATGGAGATTCATTTCTTCAACATGGGGAAACTTGGAGAAACGTGGCGGTTCCCGGGCCCATCCAATCTATTCAGGGTCACAATTTTAGAGGAAAATGATACCCCCACACGCCCTAGGTACAGACATCTGGAAACACACATTCAAAATGGGTAATAGGGACCATTTTGACCAATAGCGCCATCCAGAGGGCACCAATCGTTCTGACATACACCGTCTCATTGGATTCAGCGTCTCCAAAAGTCAGTGGAAAATGATACCCCACAAGCCTAGGAACCAGAAATCTCGAAAACACATATTCAAAATGAGTAATAGATACCCATTTAGACCCATCATCTCTTCTAGTGGGTGCCAATCGTTCTGGAGCCCTTTTCATTGGATTCAGCGTCCAGAATTCAGTGGAAAATGATACCCCACACGACTAGATTGCAAAAAATATAAAAAATCCATTTCTCGAAATTCACATTTTGACCCCTAACCCACCCAAATTTGGTCCGATAGGGTTGACAAGTTTCGAGGACCAACTTTCATTTTTCTCATTAGGGTAATGCACCTTTGTATTCTTTCAACCCCTAAACGTTTACTTGTGATATTCATAAAGAAGGGGATCCAAAATAATCAATAGCAATTTTTCCTTCCACGGCCAAACCTTTATGAAAGTTTGTTTAGGGTGATTCGGTCCATCCGCGACCCCTCTCTTGAAGAAAGGAATTGATTTTGCGTTTTGGTTTTTCTGATTTTAGGATGTTTCATATTTCTACTACCAATTGAGAATAAATTACGAAAAATCGGTTCAAAAAATTGTTCCCGGAATAAAAGAAAGAGGAGGGAACGGGTGTTTTTCATATGAATAATAAACCTTATTGAATATATCTAAATAAAAACGAAACTCATCATACCTCAAGATTGATGGTGATGGGGATTGAAACCTCCTCCTCTGGTCATGTCAGGGCTCTACATTGAAACAGTGTTTGACGGCAGCACGGGCGGCGGTGTAGTTCTGTTGTGAATTATGTCCGCACATCCACGCTTTGGCACCATGAGTCATGTACACCCTGAGGAAATAGTCGGTAGGAATTTCAGGTAAGCAAAATCAAATGTGCAAGATTCTTTCGCAGGAGTTGGTTCTTTTTAGGAGCATGGAGACTCATTACAATCGATTCAGCGTACAAAAAGTGGAAATGATACCCACCCCCAGGTACCAGTGAAAGGGAATAATGATTCCAAGGCGCCACGCACGCCTAGTAATCAGCTACAAATTTACGAAATGATCCCCATCAGATCCGAAATCCATTTTAAACACAATGAAACCCCCCCCCCCAAATTGCGCCAAACGTTCGGGACAGTTCAGTGACCAGCGGTAAGTACCCCCTTGCAAGATCACTAGAAACAACCAGCACCCTAGAACTATATTACAAGGGCAATGGAAATAGTCTCACTGTGCTCACACTAACTACCAAATCTGCATACCTTGAAATATTATATTGCTGCCTCGCTTGTTCCACACGTTAGTTAAATATCTGACGACGCACTCTTCAACCTGTTGAGGATCCATGTTGGGGACGACACGTATGGAAAATTTTCCGGTTACTTTTCGAGGGATGACGGTTTTTGAACCTTCTTCAGCAAAGGCTCCTTCAATGCCGTGGATGGACAGCGAGGGGAAACGCCATCTGCTCATCAATATCTTCGCCTAGTGGAGAAATAAGAAAAGTAGTTAATTACTATGGCTTTGGGCACTTTGTTGTGACTTGGACTCCTGCTGCAGAAACTTGAGCACTTCCGTTGTGCTTGCGGGTGGCATTCGCTTCTTTGGGTGGCAGTTGAAGGGTGCCCATCCTGTCAGCCAAATCGTATACGCTCGACTAGGACACCACAACACTCAGGACACGAAAGTGGTCTCTTAGCACACAAGACTACAAGGCTTCGGCAATGCAACTACTTCAATAGTTCTAGTGACAAACCTCTCTCGAGCCTAGCTGTAAGAGGCAAACTCCTGGCTCAAATATTCGCATCATGGTGGACTGGATTTATCATAAGAGCAAGGTACCCTAGCCACTAGACCATACCCAGTAGGTTTTTAAGCAACTTATTTCTCCATACTGAGCCACGTCAGCGAAAAGATGCCACGTGGAAGGTGCTTACTTTGTCTTCGCTATGAAGAAGCTGGTTGGTACCGATTTCGGATTTGAACTCAGCCACACTGAAGTCAATGCTTTTGTACAACTCCTTCTCCTCGTCAGTCACCGGGAGAACGTCTTTTTGAAGGTCAGGGATCCTGATTTTGCCTTGACGATCCAGCAAAGAGTCCAGCAGATGAATAAGATCGGAGGTCGCTTCATTCCTGTCATAATAGATAAATTTTAAAATATTATAAAGTGCACGTATCTAGACAAAATAGTTGAATTAGAACTCTAAATAATAGATGGAGAGGAAAGATTAGTGCTGCAGGTGGTGGGTCAGAGGGTGATTAAGTTTGATTCCAGTTGGAAGTCTTGATGTGGTGCTGAAGGGCTTATCCCAGCGAGGCACCTGACCCATGCTTTGACGCTACAAACTACGAGTGGATAGGGTGCACGACTTTAAACCGCACAATTTCAAGTCCGGTCAGGACGGGACAACAGGCAGGAGAAACAATTCGTGTGAACTAAAAGCCGACATCCGCCGCCGCAAGGAAGCCACCGAGGCATTTTCACACGGCTCGTGAGAAAATTCGAGTGCTGAAAAATTTGCCAACATTTTTGGTCACAAGGCACAATCAAAACCTCCACGTGCCTGGCGACTCAGCAATAGGGTGAACACCGCTCATCGCCTGATTGAAGGATCCAAGATCCTACTACAGCCTGCTTCACCGCCGAAAAATGCTCCTTCGAACCCCCTCCAGGAGTTTGGTACAATTTTGGGGACGCCAGAAATCACACGACGATTGGAACCCAGGAGACACAATTCGTTTGAAATATAAACCAACATCCGCCGCTGTAAGGAAGCCACCGAGCCTTAATGACACGGGATTGGCTGAGGGGTGGGCTCAAAGGAAAACTTCTGCAAACTTTGGGACCAGGAAGAATGAAGAAGAAATCAAGGAAACCATTCTATGTCCGAAAGGTAAAGTGTGAGCTTTGGTACCCAACAAGACCTCTAGAATGGCGCATCGAACCCTCAGAGTTCTAGTTCGGCCCAGAACACTCAAAGGACCAGGCAGAAGCCTGCTGGAGAAGTCGAAGCTCGGAACATGCACTCAACAGCAGCCACCCGAAGGTCTCCAATCTCTCTGATCGGCTTATCAGAGGACCACACTCTCCGGCTTCCACGGAACCAACCTAACTGTTGATTCAACTGGTTGACCTGTTAGGTAGGGAAATTAATATTAAGAGTTAC
This sequence comes from Cyrtorhinus lividipennis, assembly GCA_019603395.1. Lineage (NCBI taxonomy): Eukaryota > Metazoa > Arthropoda > Insecta > Hemiptera > Miridae > Cyrtorhinus > Cyrtorhinus lividipennis. Next base: position 24,622,781 of record CM034001.1, on the reverse strand, counting down.
ATAAATAATTTGTTCTGCCGAAATTTTGAAGAATTCATCAACCATAAAATCAGTTGTTCTCTTTCTCTGTCCTTGCAAATCCAAAGGTTGCGTCCAGATAGTGTTGGTAAACGGATTCCTGGGAGTGATGTCCACACAGAGGCAAACAACTGTCAGAAATTAAGCTTACATAGGGTATGGAAGAGCTACTCCTCAGAAAAGGTAAACTGACGTAAGTACAATGTCAATCGACTGAGGGAGAGGAACACAAGACATTTCAGGCTGAAACAAGGGGACAAAATGGCTGGCAAAGATGTTTAATACGGGAGAAGAGCAGTAGTTACGGGGTTCTACATTTTCTGTAATTTTTGACATTGACATTAGAGAGCCTTATACTCACAAAACTCCGCCATAAAGTCCAGAATGGAGATCTTTAGCCGCGCATTCGATTTCAATGAAGAAATAACAAATCCCACGAAGACCGTAGGTGAGGCAAGGCTTTTTCGTGCCCAACCAGTAATTGTCAGAAATACAGACGTAGTCTACCCCCTTGAAGAATGTATTCCTCTTCGATTCCAAGAGCTCTTCGAGGCCTTCACTGCCTGATTCTTCCATCCCTTCGAAGACGAACTACAGAGGAATAGAGACAAGTTCATGAGGGTAGCAGACGAGGAGAGCTACAATGTCTGAGTTGTATAGAAGAGCTCACCTTTAAATTGGTAGGCAAATCAATTTTACTGTTTTGATACGCCTCGATGGCGTTGAGCCAACACATGACAGGTCCTTTGTCGTCGGACGCGCCTCGGCCGTACAGTTTCTTGCCGTCGCAGCTGAGCGTCAAATCGAAGGGATCGGTGTCCCAGCCGTCTTCTTTAGCGGCAGGTTGGACGTCCAGATGGCCATAGACGAGAACAGTGGGTTTGGCTGGGTCTTCACCAAGTTTTCCCAGAATGACGGGCGGAAGACGGAGTGTCCGGCCGTCGGAAAGTTTCTATAATTCATATTAAATGGCGTGAAGGACGAGGGTAGCTTTCAAAAAGAACTAAGAGTCTACAAGTATCTCATCAAGATGTAGGATTCGATTGAGCGTACGTCTCTCCTGGGGATTTCAGGTGGAAAAACGTCAAGTTATCAGAACAGTAACCACAATGGCCCTATACGAGTGAGACGATATTCCTTTGAATCTCTTCAAATTATATGATACTTATGAAACTGAGTTCACAACTTGGAGTGCGCTCTTTCCAGATTAAAACCTGCTATCTCCTGGCTCCTATTAAAACCTTCAATTGCATAGAAGTGCTTAGAAGAACTGCATAGAAGTAAATCGGATTCGGTTTTCCGAACGACTACTGTCAAGTAAATTGACCGCTCACCCACCTGAGTTCCAATGTCGCATAATTCAGTTTTCGCTCCCAATTTTTTCAATTTCTCATCCGTCACTTTGACCATTGCAATGACGTCATCACGTTTATCAGGTGCACTTGACACCGACGGAATCCGAACCACATCTCGCAACCTCTCGATGAATACTTCTTTGTGAGAGCTGACGTACCTGCAAAAAGGATTGTCACTACTTGTTACAAAAGCGTAGAGGTTTATTATAATCTCTATAGCCAGATTAGTAGATTGACTAAGCATCTAACGACCACATATCAATTTAGCTCCGTCTATGCTTAGCATGAAGGAATAGAGGTTAATGTACAACTGTCGTGGACAAACGTAATAAGAACTTATGTCGAAAAAACTCACTGAAATATTTTCCCCAATTCCTCAGGAAGAGCAGTCATTTTGGAAATTAAATCCGTTGACGGTATGGACGGCACAAATGAAGATCCTCTGTAACAAGGAAAATTGAAAATGAGTCCACGGAAGTCTTGTATCAAATCAAATAATCCCCACTGATAAGATAATGATGATAGCCTGTCAACAATAATCCCTACAGATTGTAAAAATCTGGATCTTTAGATAACTACTGACCACAATAAACGCGTCGTAAATTGGAAGAAAATCTCAACTTTACCAGAGCAGAGAGAAATGAGTAGCTGCAGACTCAGCTACGTAACCACGGAAATTTATAAACGTTCTTATCTTGACGCTGACCGCATCCTTGAATGTCGAAACCCCCATTTTTGCATCAAAAACCTGACAATTTGAATGAAGATGAATGAAATACTATTCAAGTTTTAGTATGTTTAAAGCAGTTGTGACTTTTTGCTCGTTACGCAAGTCCACTTTACGTCGTTTTTAAGGACAACACCCAGGCCCAGTTCAAATCAAATTTGAGCGCCTTGAGTCGTTGTCTTCGACAAACGTCCAACAGAGGAGGTAAAATGAGAAACATGGAAACAAACTTTTCTTCCAGAACTTTTTTTTTATGATGAGAAAGCAGACGGACTTCATCTTCTGACGTTTTCATGGCTTTTCTATGGCACATGAAATCAAAAAGCGAAGGCAGTCGCGTCTTTCGCGGTGTTAGCGCTCCTGGTGACAGTTGGAGGAAGTTCAACCCGCCTCATTAATTTCAAGATACCATCGGTTTTCCGCTGGTAGTTCTTCAAGGATTAACTTTTCTATAAGACCTTAATTTCTTCCAAAAATCTGACGATTTTAGAAGAGTCAACTGGCAAGAGCAATGATTCTTTTGGTGGCGTAGTTCTCTTTTGAAAAGTCGCAATGCAATGAATATGTTTACAGATGTACCCCCTTGAGTCAAAGCAAGAGCGTGTGAACGCAAAATATAGCAGTCTTCATACTTTTCAGTTTCGGCTTCCACTTCGTACATTTTCTGTCCATTCTGTCTCTGTGAGGTCGCTGCGCCTCACAAGGCCTGTTTATATTGTCGCTGAAGGTCAGTCGAGAATACAGGACACCATGATCGCGTACACACTCCAACCCAGCCAGTGGGGCACTCTAATCCATTAGTTGTGAACATAAAGTAATAGGGAGCAAGTGAATGTGATGGTAGAGCACTTATATGGGTTCACCCCCAGACTACTCCCAGCACATCAAGCCAACAAGCTAACTTGAAGAAGTTGGCAGTCAGATAGGGATTCAATACGACGAAAGAGCTTCAGATCATCAGCATATACCAGGAAGTTGACCCATGCCTCCTTTCATCACAAGAAGAAACAGTAGAGGGCCCAGATGAGAGCCCTGAGGAACAACAGATGTGGCAGTGAATGGCCCAGAAAGGACGGTTCGTCAAGTAGTCATGCATCCAAGGCAGGAAACTACCAAGCACTCCCAATGACACAAGCACAGACACGATGACGCAGAAGGCCAGCCTATCAAATGCTTTGGTACAATCATGTCAACCCAAGAGCCAGCCTCAAACGCTTGAAGGGTGTACTCCTGAAAGGAAAGCTGATTTGTCACAGTGGATCGGCCAAGCTGTAGTGAAACTCCTAAAAAGCGACAGGAACAATTTCGTCGCAATACTGAGAAATAATCCGTCAAGGGGCAGGTGATTGAACAAGTTCTCGTCAGTGCTCTAAAAAATGCTAAAATTGGTAATGGTGTCAAACAGATGGCTGAAGAATGCGAATACCGCTGTTCACGATAAAACATGAAAACGTATCACTATGGTGCATTTCGTATAATCCTAGAAAAGGCAACATTTTGAGCCTCACATTACAATTCCCACCGCTAGGGTACGAATAGTACGAAAGCCCTTCTGGACAGTGACAGAGGGAGCGCCCTCTGGCTCAGTATTTTAAGAAACAACTCTTGGAAGCTCGGGAAGGTGCAGGCAGTTAATATCAAACCATGGGAGAAAAACCTTTTTTTCTATGTTTTGAACCGTAATTGGGAATAAACCTATATTTGACTGCCCAACCTGACACGATCTGTTTCGCCGATTACCTCTTCGTTGGCCTAAAATGCGACTAGTATGCAAACCGTTTTGCTGTAACTATACAGCAGGACTAGGTAGTTACTGATCTTTCAAAAATTATGTTAGAAATGATGGACGATGATGCTGCCAAGAGCCTCAATTGGTCACCAATGAACCTTTGCAAGGGGATTTCACCCTGACCCCTGTAAATGCCGTGTAGGACCAGCCCAAAATTCTCAGATTACTGAGCGACCATAATCAGTGACAGTGCGGAGTAAATTTTGGCGGAAAATGACGGCATTAAGAGCCTCAATTGGTCACAAATGAACCTCTACAAGGGGATTTACCCCTGATCCCTGCAGATGCCGTGTAGGTCCAGCCCAAAATTTTTAGATTACTAAGCGACCATAATCAGTGACAGTGAGGAGTAAATTTTGGGGGGAAATGAAAGCATTAAGAGCCTCAATTTATCACAAATGAACCTCTCCAAGGGGATTTCACTGTCCACCGTATTGGACCCGCCGATTCTCTTCTCAAATTGGGCAGGAGGACGCCGAGTGACGTCATCGAGCCGTCGGCGGGTCTAGAACCTTACCTGCTGGTTTATCATCCTTGATACCGAGCATCCAGGCCAGAAGATGAATACTAACAGTGACGCGAAACCTCCTCCATGTGTGTGTGTGCACTTTGCTTTTGTTGATGTATAAGTAAATCAAGCACAAGCAGCATTTTTATGTATAATTCTAGTTTACTTCGCTCCGTAATAATTGATGTTGAAACCCCTCTTTTCATTTCAAATTAGCACTCAGGGTTCAAATTTAGTGATTAATTTGTACAAAGACAAGAGCGAAAATGGGAAGAAAAATTCCTGGAAAGAAACATCGCGGAGTAAAAGATCCGGCCACCCAACAACTGCGACGGGAGCTTTTGTGAGTTGTTCTCGTACCCTTCACGATAATTTTTGTTAAATTACTATTTATATACTACTTATCATTACGCATTAAATTATTGCAGGCTTAAGGACAAAGTTAACGCACCTCCCACTAAAATTGACCACCAAGAAGTGCCCAAAAGCGTTCTGGAAATCGGTCGACTTAAAGAACTCGCCAAAAGATCTAGGGGACAATTCAAAAGCAAGAAGACTCGAAGGAAAAAGAACGGCGATGTGTTGCTGGATTTGGGAAATTTGAACTCGGCAGGTCCTACACTTCCTGGTGAGGTGACATTTTAAGGTTTTGCGTGTCAAATTAATGAAACATGATGACGAAAGTGTGTTTGGAAGTGACTCAACTCTGTGTTGTGTTTTAGGGATGAAACAAAACGACAAAAATTTACCCAGGCTTTTACAAAAACACGGCGAAAGTGACCAAAGATTCCTTCAAAGGGTGGACAATGCCACCGCAGATCTCATCAATGAGGTAGGAGTCAGACAATTCAATCAGCTCACTTTTTTCATATTGCTAATCCCCTCTATAACTCGTCCGTTGCGGGTCACGAGCTCTGTTCCAATGTGTGCGTCGCACGCGCCTGGCGCGTGAAGGCGGCCTTCACTTCAGATCGCTCCTCCAGTATACCAGAAAGTTAAATGGAATATATTTCTACTTCCCGCGCCAGCTTTGAACCTTCCGAAGGTACTGTAAACGTCGGAGTCAGATGGGGTGTTGCTAAGATGCAAAAAAATAAGTCCAGTGCTTCGCTTTAGTACACGAAATACTTCGGTGCAAGTAGTTTACTCCAAGGTAAATAGCTCATGCTATAGTCGCACTGGGTTAGGAGCTCGCTTCGAATTTGTTTCCACATGCGGCGCACGCACCTGGCGCGTTCCTACTTCAGATGACTCAAACGAGCTCAACAATTCCGCAGCGAACGTGTTAAGCATAGCTTGTGCTGAGGGGATGGAGAACCAGTTCGGTTTCCAACCGGGTAAAAGTACGTAGGATGCAATTGCAAATATGGTGGAAGGTATCACCCTGGCACTAGACTAGTAATGGCCATATTTAAGGACATGACCAAGGCGTTCGACACTATTCCGGCATATAAGCCTTATTGCAACCATTGTAGAAATTAATTTTAATCCTAATTTTATACGATGGACTGAGGAACTTACTTAGCAAGTCGAGAGCAACGAGTCAAAATCGGTGGTCACTTGAGTGATCCTTGCTCTTTCAAATTCTCAGTAACATAAGGAACAATGTTGGCCCCATTATACTATATGTAGTGGGTGGGGGGTGTGTATAACCCACCCCCCCGGTTTCATCGTATAAAATTAGGATTAAAATTAATTTCTACAATGGTTGCAATAAGGCTTATATCCGGAATAGTGTCGAACGCCTTGGTCATGTCCTTAAATATGGCCATTACTAGTCTAGTGCCAGGGTGATACCTTCCACCATATTTGCAATTGCATCCTACGTACTTTTACCCGGTTGGAAACCGAACTGGTTCTCCATCCCCTCAGCACAAGCTATGCTTAACACGTTCGCTGCGGAATTGTTGAGCTCGTTTGAGTCATCTGAAGTAGGAACGCGCCAGGTGCGTGCGCCGCATGTGGAAACAAATTCGAAGCGAGCTCCTAACCCAGTGCGACTATAGCATGAGCTATTTACCTTGGAGTAAACTACTTGCACCGAAGTATTTCGTGTACTAA
>CM034001.1:24561157-24616028 GCA_019603395.1 Cyrtorhinus lividipennis | reverse complement strand
GTCTGACTCCTACCTCATTGATGAGATCTGCGGTGGCATTGTCCACCCTTTGAAGGAATCTTTGGTCACTTTCGCCGTGTTTTTGTAAAAGCCTGGGTAAATTTTTGTCGTTTTGTTTCATCCCTAAAACACAACACAGAGTTGAGTCACTTCCAAACACACTTTCGTCATCATGTTTCATTAATTTGACACGCAAAACCTTAAAATGTCACCTCACCAGGAAGTGTAGGACCTGCCGAGTTCAAATTTCCCAAATCCAGCAACACATCGCCGTTCTTTTTCCTTCGAGTCTTCTTGCTTTTGAATTGTCCCCTAGATCTTTTGGCGAGTTCTTTAAGTCGACCGATTTCCAGAACGCTTTTGGGCACTTCTTGGTGGTCAATTTTAGTGGGAGGTGCGTTAACTTTGTCCTTAAGCCTGCAATAATTTAATGCGTAATGATAAGTAGTATATAAAATAGTAATTTAACAAAAATTATCGTGAAGGGTACGAGAACAACTCACAAAAGCTCCCGTCGCAGTTGTTGGGTGGCCGGATCTTTTACTCCGCGATGTTTCTTTCCAGGAATTTTTCTTCCCATTTTCGCTCTTGTCTTTGTACAAATTAATCACTAAATTTGAACCCTGAGTGCTAATTTGAAATGAAAAGAGGGGTTTCAACATCAATTATTACGGAGCGAAGTAAACTAGAATTATACATAAAAATGCTGCTTGTGCTTGATTTACTTATACATCAACAAAAGCAAAGTGCACACACACACATGGAGGAGGTTTCGCGTCACTGTTAGTATTCATCTTCTGGCCTGGATGCTCGGTATCAAGGATGATAAACCAGCAGGTAAGGTTCTAGACCCGCCGACGGCTCGATGACGTCACTCGGCGTCCTCCTGCCCAATTTGAGAAGAGAATCGGCGGGTCCAATACGGTGGACAGTGAAATCCCCTTGGAGAGGTTCATTTGTGATAAATTGAGGCTCTTAATGCTTTCATTTCCCCCCAAAATTTACTCCTCACTTCACTGATTATGGTCGCTTAGTAATCTAAAAATTTTGGGCTGGACCTACACGGCATCTGCAGGGATCAGGGGTAAATCCCCTTGTAGAGGTTCATTTGTGACCAATTGAGGCTCTTAATGCCGTCATTTTCCGCCAAAATTTACTCCGCACTGTCACTGATTATGGTCGCTCAGTAATCTGAGAATTTTGGGCTGGTCCTACACGGCATTTACAGGGGTCAGGGTGAATATCCCTTGCAAAGGTCATTGGTGACCATTGAGGCTCTTAGGGCAGCAATCATCGTCCATCAGTTTCTAACATAATTTGTTGAAAAGGGATTCAGTAACTAACCCTAGTCCTGCTGTATAGTTACAGCAAAACGGTTGCAATACTAAGTCGCATTTAGGAGCCAACGAAGAAGGTATCGGCGAAACGCAGTCGTGTCAGGTGGGGCAAGTCAAATATAGGTTATTCCCAATACGGGTTCAAAACATAGAAAAAAAGGTTTTTCTCCCATGGTTTGATATTAACTGCCTGCACCTTCCCGAGCTTCCAAGAGTTGTTTCTTAAAATACTGAGCCAGAGGGGCGCTCCCTCTGTCACTGTCCAGAAGGGCTTCGTACTATTCGTACCCTAGCGGTGGGAATTGTAATGTGAGGCTCAAAATGTTGCCTTTTCTAGGATTATACGAAATGCACCATAGATGATACGTTTTCATGTTTTATCGTGAACAGCGGTATTCGCATTCTTCAGCCATCTGTTTGACACCATTACCAATTTTAGCATTTTTTGAGCACTGACGAGAACTTGTTCAATCACCTGCCCCTTGACGGATTATTTCTCAGTATTGCGACGAAATTGTTCCTGTCGCTTTTTAGGAGTTTCACTACAGCTTGGCCGATCCACTGTGACAAATCAGCTTTCCTTTCAGGAGTACACCCTTCAAGCGTTTGAGGCTGGCTCTTGGGTTGACATGATTGTACCAAAGCATTTGATAGGCTGGCCTTCTGCGTCATCGTGTCTGTGCTTGTGTCATTGGGAGTGCTTGGTAGTTTCCTGCCTTGGATGCATGACTACTTGACGAACCGTCCTTTCTGGGCCATTCACTGCCACATCTGTTGTTCCTCAGGGCTCTTATCTGGGCCCTCTACTGTTTCTTCTTGTGATGAAAGGAGCCATGGGTCAACTTCCTGGTATATGCTGATGATCTGAAGCTCTTTCGTCGTATTGAATCCCTATCTGACTGCCAACTTCTTCAAGTTAGCTTGTTGGCTTGGTGTGCTGGGAGTAGTCTGGGGGTGAACCCATATAAGTGCTCTACCATCACATTCACTTGCTCCCTATTACTTTATGTTCACAACTACTGGATTAGAGTGCCCCACTGGCTGGGTTGGAGTGTGTACGCGATCTTGGTGTCCTGTATTCTCGACTGACCTTCAGCGACAATATAAACAGGGGTGGCAGCCCGTGCGTTTTGGGCCTTGTGAGGCGCAGCGACCTCACAGAATGGACAGAAAATGTACGAAGTGAAAGCCGAAACTAGTATGAAGACTGCTATATTTTGCGTTCACACGCTCTTGCTTTGACTCAAGGGGGTACATCTGTAAACATATTCATTGCATTGCGACTTTTCAAAAGAGAACTACGCCACCAAAAGAATCATTGCTCTTGCCAGTTGACTCTTCTAAAATCGTCAGATTTTTGGAAGAAATTAAGGTCTTATAGAAAAGTTCATCCTTGAAGAACTACCAGCGGAAAACCGGATGGTATCTTGAAATTAATGAGGCGGGTTGAACTTCCTCCAACTGTCACCAGGAGCGCTAACACCGCGAAAGACGCGACTGCCTTCGCTTTTTGATTTCATGTGCCATAGAAAAGCCATGAAAACGTCAGAAGATGAAGTCCGTCTGCTTTCTCATCATAAAAAAAAAAGTTCTGGAAGAAAAGTTTGTTTCCATGTTTCTCATTTTACCTACTCTGTTGGACGTTTGTCGAAGACAACGACTCAAGGCGCTCAAATTTGATTTGAACTGGGCCTGGGTGTTGTCCTTAAAAACGACGTAAAGTGGACTTGCGTAACGAGCAAAAAGTCACAACTGCTTTAAACATACTAAAACTTGAATAGTATTTCATTCATCTTCATTCAAATTGTCAGGTTTTTGATGCTAAAATGGGGGTTTCGACATTCAAGGATGCGGTCAGCGTCAAGATAAGAACGTTTATAAATTTCCGTGGTTACGTAGCTGAGTTTGCAGCTACTCATTTCTCTCTGCTCTGGTAAAGTTGAGATTTTCTTCCAATTTACGACGCGTTTATTGTGGTCAGTAGTTATCTAAAGATCCAGATTTTTACAATCTGTAGGGATTATTGTTGACAGGCTATCATCATTATCTTATCAGTGGGGATTATTTGATTTGATACAAGACTTCCGTGGACTCATTTTCTATTTTCCTTGTTACAGAGGATCTTCATTTGTGCCGTCCATACCGTCAACGGATTTAATTTCCAAAATGACTGCTCTTCCTGAGGAATTGGGGAAAATATTTCAGTGAGTTTTTTCTACAAAGTTCTTATTACGTTTGTCCACGACAGTTGTACATTAACCTCTATTATTTCATGCCTAGTATAGACGGAGCTAAATTGATATGTGGTCGATAGATGTTTAGTCAATCTACTAATCTGGCAATAGAGAATATAATAGACCCCTTGGCTTTTGTAACAAGTAGTGACAATCCCTTTTGCAGGTACGTCAGCTCTCACAAGGAAGTATTCATCGAGAGGTTGCGAGATGTGGTTCGGATTCCGTCGGTGTCGAGTGCACCTGATAAACGTGATGACGTCATTGCAATGGTCAAAGTGACGGATGAGAAATTGAAAAAATTGGGAGCGAAAACTGAATTATGCGACATTGGAACTCAGGTGGGTTAGCGGTCAATTGACTTGACAGTAGTCATTTGGAAAACCAAATCCAATTTACTCCTAAGCAGTTATCTATGTACTTCAATGCAGTTATTGAAGGTTTTAATAAGAGCCAGGATATAGCACGTTTTAATCTGGAAAGAGCGCACTCCAAGTTGTGAACTCAGTTTCATAAGTATCATATAATTTGAAGAGATTCAAAGGAATATCGTCTCACTCGTATAGGGCCATTGTGGTTACTGTTCTGATAACTTGACGTTTTTCCACCTGAAATCCCCAGGAGAGACGTACGCTCAATCGAATCCTACATCTTGATGAGATACTTGTAGACTCTTAGTTCTTTTTGAAAGCTACCCTCGTCTTTCACGCCATTTAATATGAATTATAGAAACTTTCCGACGGCCGGACACTCCGTCTTCCGCCCGTCATTCTGGGAAAACTTGGAGAAGACCCAGCCAAACCCACTGTTCTCGTCTATGGCCATCTGGACGTCCAACCTGCCGCTAAAGAAGACGGCTGGGACACCGATCCCTTCGATTTGACGCTCAGCTGCGACGGCAAGAAACTGTACGGCCGAGGCGCGTCCGACGACAAAGGACCTGTCATGTGTTGGCTCAACGCCATCGAGGCGTATCAAAACAGTAAAATTGATTTGCCTACCAATTTAAAGGTGAGCTCTTCTATACAACTCAGACATTGTAGCTCTCCTCGTCTGCTACCCTCATGAACTTTTCTCTATTCCTCTGCAGTTCGTCTTCGAAGGGATGGAAGAATCAGGCAGTGAAGGCCTCGAAGAGCTCTTGGAATCGAAGAGGAATACATTCTTCAAGGGGGTAGACTACGTCTGCATTTCTGACAATTACTGGTTGGGCACGAAAAAGCCTTGCCTCACCTACGGTCTTCGTGGGATTTGTTATTTCTTCATTGAAATCGAATGCGCGGCTAAAGATCTCCATTCTGGACTTTATGGCGGAGTTCTGTGAGTATAAGGCTCTCTAATGTCAATGTCAAAAATTACAGAATATGTAGAACCCCGTAACTACTGCCCTTCTCCCGTATTAAACATCTTTGCCAGCCATTTTGCCCCCTTGTTTCAGCCTGAAATGTCTTGTGTTCCTCTCCCTCAGTCGATTGACATTGTACTTACGTCAGGTGACCTTTTCTGAGGAGTAGCTCTTCCATACCCTATGTAAGCTTAATTTCTGACAGTTGTTTGCCTCTGTGTGGACATCACTTCCAGGAATCCGTTTACCAACACTACCTGGTCGCAACCTTTGGATGTGCAAGGACAGAGAAAGAGAACACCTGATTTTATGGTTGATGAATTCTTCAAAATGTCGGCAGAACAAACTATTTATGTAACCCTTAATATTAACTTCCCTACCTAACAGCTCAACCAGAATCAACAGTTAGGTTGGTTCCTAGGAAGCTGGAGAGTGAGGTTCTCTGATAAGCAGATCAGAGAGATTGAAGACCTTCGGGTGGCTGCTGTTGAGTGCAGGTTCCGAGGGTCGACTTCTCCAGCAGGCTTCTGCCTGGTCCTTTGAGTGTTCTGGGCCGAACTAGAACTCTGAGGGTTTGATGCTCCATCCTAGAGGTCTTGTTGGGTACCAAAGCACACACTTTACCTTTCGGACATAGAATGGTTTCCTTGATTTCTTCTTCATTCTCCCTGAGCCCAAAGTTTGCAGAAGTTTTCCTTTGAGCCCACCCCTCAGCCAATCCCGTGTGAAAAAGGCTCGGTGGCTTCCTTACAGCGGCGGATGTTGGTTTATATTTCAAACGAATTGTCTCCTGGCTTCCAATCGTCGTGTGATTTTTGGCGTCCCCAAAATTGTACCAAACTCCTGGAGGGGGTTCCAAGGAGCATTTTTCGGCGATGAAGCAGGCTGTTGTAGGATCTTGGATCCTCCAATCAGGCGATGGGCGGTGTTCACCCTATTGTTGAGTCGCCAGGCACGTGGAGGTTTTGATTGTGCCTTGTGACCAAAAATGTTGGCAAATTTTTCAGCGCTCGAATTTTCTCACGACTCGTGTGAAAATGGTGGCTTCCTTGCGGCGCCGGATGTCGGCTTTTATTTCACATGAATTGTTTCTCCTGCCTGTTGTCCCGTCCTGACCGGACTTGAAATTGTGCGGTTTAAAGTCGTACACCCTATCTATTCGTAGTTTGTAGCGTCAAAGCATGCGTCAGATGCCTCGCTGGGATAAGCCCTTCAGCACCACATCAAGACTTCCAGCTGGAATCAAACTTAATCACTCTCTGACCCACCACCTGCAGCACTAATCTTTCCTCTCCATCTATTATTTAGACTTCTAATTCAACTATTTTGTCTAGATACGTGCACTTTATAATATTTTAAAATTTATCTATTATGACAGGAATGAAGCGACCTCCGATCTTATTCATCTGCTGGACTCTTTGCTGGATCGTCAAGGCAAAATCAGGATCCCTGACCTTCAAAAAGACGTTCTCCCGGTGACTGACGAGGAGAAAGAGTTGTACAAGAGCATTGATTTCAGCGTGGCTGAGTTCAAATCCGAAATCGGTACCAACCAGCTTCTTCATAGCGAAGACAAAGTAAGCACCTTCCACGTGGCATCTTTTCGCTGGCGTAGCTCAGTATGGAGAAATAAGTTGCTTAAAAACCTACTGGGTATGGTCTAGTGGCTAGGGTACCTTGCTCTTATGATAGATCCAGTCAACCATGACGCGAATATTTGAGCCAGGAGTTTGCCTCTTACAGCTAGGCTCGAAAGAGGTTTGTCACCAGAACTGTTGAAGTCGTTGCATTGCCGAAACCTTGTAGTCTTGTGTGCTAAGAGACCACTTTAGTGTCCTGAGTGTTGTGGTGTCCTAGTCGAGCGTATACGATTTGGCTGACAGGATGGGCACCCTTCAACTGCCACCCAAAGAAGCGAATGTCCCCACAAGCACAACGGAAGTGCTAAAATCAGCGAATGCCCCCCGCAAGCACAACGGGAGTGCTCAAGTTTCTGCAGCAGGAGTCCAAGTCACAACAAAGTGCCCAAAGCCGTAGTAATTAACTACTTTTCTTATTTCTCCACTAGGCGAAGATATTGATGAGCAGATGGCGTTTCCCCTCGCTGTCAATCCACGGCATTGAAGGAGCCTTTGCTGAAGAAGGTTCAAAAACCGTCATCCCTCGAAAAGTAACCGGAAAATTTTCCATACGTGTCGTCCCCAACATGGATCCTCAACAGGTTGAAGAGTGCGTCGTCAGATATTTAACTAACGTCTGGAACAAGCGAGGCAGCAATAATAAATTCAAGGTATGCAGATATGATAGTGTGCAGCAGTGAGACTATTTCCATTGCCCTTGTAATATAAGGTTGCTAGTTGCTAGCTTGTGCAAGGGGGTTGGGGTCAAATGGATTTTCGATATTTTTGGTGATCTAGGCGTGTAGGGTTTCATTTTCGACTTAACTTTACTCGCTGAATCCACTGAGACTGGTCCCGGAACGTTTGGCGACCAAATTTGGGGAAGAGGGAGGGTATAGATCATAATGTGTTTTAAAAAAATGGATTTTCGAGATTTTCGGTGACCCAGGCGTGTGGGGTATCATTTTCGACTAAATTTAGTAGGCTGAATCCACTAAGGCGGGTCCCGGAACGATTGGCGCCCTTTGGATGAGGCTATGGATCAAAATGGGTATCGTTACCCATTTCAAATGTGGGTTTTTGAGATTTCTGGTACCTTGGGGTGTGGGGTATCATTTTCCACTAACTTTTGTACGCTGAATCGATTGTAATGAGTCTCCATGCTCCTAAGAAGAACCAACTCCTGCAAAAGAATTCGCAGCATTTCAATTTTGCTTACCTGAATCCTATCGGCTATTCTCAGGTGTACATGACTCATGGTGCCAAAGCGTGGATGTCGGACATCAATCACACAAACTACACCGCTGCCCGTGCTGCAGTCAAACACGTTTTCAACGTAGAGCCTGACATGACCAGAGAAGGAGGTTCAATCCCCATCACCATCAATCTTGAGGTACGACGAGTTTCGTTTTTTATTTAAATATATTTAATAAGGTTTATTATTCATATGAAAAACACCCGTTCCCTCCTCTTTCTTTTATTCCGGGAACAATTTTTTGAACCGATTTTTCCTAATTTATTCTCAATTGGTAGTAGAAATATGAAACATCCTAAAATCAGAAAAACCAAAACGCAAAATCAATTCCTTTCTTCAAGAGAGGGGTCGCGGATGGACCGAATCACCCTAAACAAACTTTCATAAAGGTTTGGCCGTGGAAGGGAAAATTGCTATTGATTATTTTGGATCCCCTTCTTTATGAATATCACAAGTAAACGTTTAGGGGTTGAAAGAATACAAAGGTGCATTACCCTAATGAGAAAAATGAAAGTTGGTCCTCGAAACTTTTCAACCCTATCGGACCAAATTTGGGTGGGTTAGGGGTCAAAATGTGAATTTCGAGAAATGGATTTTTTATATTTTTTGCAATCTAGGCGTGTGGGGTATCATTTTCCATTAAGTTTTGGACACTGAATCGAGTTAACTGAATCCCGGAACGATTGGGGCCTTCTGGATAAGGTTACGAGTCAAAATGGGTACATATCTACCCATTTCGAATGTCTGTTTTCGAGATCTCTGGTATCTAGGCGTGTGGGGTATCATTTTCCTCTAAATTGTGAACCCTGAATCGATTGGAATGGGCCCGGGGCCCGCCACTGTTTCTCCAAGTTTCCCCATGTTGAAGAAATGAATCTCCATGCGCCTGGTCCGAGGTTTAAATCAGTCTCAATGCGCCATGTTCGAGGAATAACCAACCCGTGTGTAGGAATTTGCATCGTTTTAAATGAAATATAGTTAGGATGTAGTTATTTTTTATAATAAGACGCGCCCCAAAAAGCGTCATCGTATGAATTGCTGGTTAAATCTATCCCCCCCTGTATCGCAGGATGTTACCGGCGCCAACGTCATCCTCATACCCATCGGCTGCTGCGACGACGGAGCTCACTCTCAAAACGAGAAAATCGACGTACTGAATTACATCGAAGGCGTAAGTTTGCTCAAAATATACCCGTCGACAGGTACGATCTAAAATCCAATCTGACGTTAATTTCTCTTTTCAGTCGAAGCTCCTTGCCGCTTATCTCTTCGAAATTGCCGCTCAGCACAAGAAACCTTAACTTTTGATGGGCACGACGCCATTGATTCGTATCCGCCGCTTAAATCATCGATATTTCGTACGAGTAAATGAGCTTCGTTAGAGAATCAAACATATCCAGTACGCAACTAATCTGTGATCTATTGATGGTCATCTTTTTCAGTATTTATAGGTTGATGGAGCTATGAGCTATCTTAAAAATGAATACATCGAGTTTAAAGGGTGTTGGTGGTAGTTTTGATTATGAGGAGGACCCGAACTGAGTCACTGCCTGTAGAAAAACATAACAAGCATGAAACGGCAGTATCGTCTGGCTTGTTTTCGCTGCTTCAGTGAAATACATCTGATACCAAGGATGGCGAAACGTTCAGCAACGATGCTCTTTTTTGGGAGTTCACTCCCACTCCGCCGGTGTTTGGGTCTTTGGAGGCATCGACCAAATGATGAAAAGTCCATCAATCAATCTTTTCATCCACTCTCATTCAAATCTCAGATCGTTGATTACCATACAACAATACTAACATACTAACAACGTCCCTAACATTCCATAGGAGTGCAAAATGTGGAGTTCAACATGATAGAAAAAAACGAAATAGATTATTCTTCTGCAACGTGCAACACTGATGTAAGGAATTCACTGTTTCACATTTTATAATACTCTTGAAGAACCTATAATGTAGTTCATGCATGGTTTGGGCTGCAAGCAGAGGAGACAGCCACTTAAGGCCGGAATGACTATCCCCACATTCAGCAGGGCTTTGCTAGAAATTAGAATTAGAAGATCAACCACAAAGTATAACTCCATAAACCCCTAAACTACTACAACATATAAACAATAAAAACCCATAATTAAAAGTGTAGATATTCATTATAAATGGAAAAAGAACTCATAATAGAAAAGAAAGAAGAAGTATAAAAATTGTAGTTATAATATAAACTAAATAGTTAGTAGTAACCTGCTCCCCCCTAAGTACCGAATTTCGGTTTCGTGCATTCTAGCATGCACCATCACTTGAGCAGAGTGATACCCATGAAAGAATGGTACTCATCTCCTTATTCCATGGTGGTACCCGAGTATAACATCTCAACTCCCAAAGCCGGTCTTTGTTGGTACTCTACACTCCGGAGAGGATTTCCCGTTCGTTTGCCTGGTCGTGTGAACGGACCTGAGAGGATTTCCTCAGTTGAGGCGGGCTGTTCTGGCCGCCAGGCCTTTCCTAAAATTGGACCAGTTTGCCTCAACTGAAACTTTTGCTGGAGGTGTGGATGGTCGTGTGTCCGGCCTCAACGTTGTAGTTCTTGCGACGCTTTGTCAGCTGTTTTCATTCTGGCCGCCTCTGAGGATTCCCCTCCGGAATCCTCAGAATCGGCCAGAGCGTGTGGCGGCTTTGGCAAACCTGTGAGGATTTCTGGAGAGAAATCCTCTCAACGTGTGTATCCGGCTTAACAGTATACTCAACATTTGAAATTTGCGTTGAGCAATTATCGTGTCGATTTTCCTCCGGAAAAGAGCCTTTGCCTGATTCTATATCGCATACCTCGTGCACGGGCCGGCCTGAGAGGATTTCCTCAATTGAGGCGGACTGTTCTGGCCGCCAGGCCTTTCCTAAAATTGGAACAGTTCGCCTCAACTGAAACTGTTCCTGTGGTGTGGATGGTGATGGTGGTGTGTTTGCCAGCTGTTTTCATTCCGGCCGCCTCTGAGGATTCCTCTCCGAAATCCTCTCAACGTAGAATTCCGGCCTAACAGTATACCTACTCAACATTTGAAATTTGCGTTGAGAAATTGTCGTGCCGATTTTACTCAGGAAAAAAATCCACTGTCTGATTCCACACAGCATATCACCCTCTGCTTGAAACCAACCACGCCAGGAGACCGGTTTACTTGTCAAAAACTGAGTCATATTCATAAGCGTTTTAATATCAACAATAACATTCATCAACATACACCTTTCAAATATAAAAATGCACTAAAAATTTCATTTTGCAATTGACAAGGCCTCATAGAATACGCCTCAAGGCATTTTGGGGAACATGTGAGCATATTGACAGTGTACAAGTGCCCAGTCGAGTCCATTAAACGATTTTTTCCTAATTTTGCCTGAACGTCTCAGAAAACAAACGAGCTTGTTCAGTTTTGTTTACTCTAATCTGCTCACACTAGCGCTAAGGATAGTAGTGCATACAGAACGGTATCAGAGCCAGCTGCCCTTGTACTGGCTGGGGTCATCCCGATACATTTACTGGCTGCAGAAAGACGGAATGAAGGAAGGCAATAGTGATCAAGGAAGAACTGGAAAGGACGCTTAACGACTGGCAGACCATCTGGAACAATGAATCGAGAGATCGATGGACAGCGAGACTAGTACCAGAAGTGAGAGGCTGGCTGGAGAGGCCACACGGCGAGGTAAGGCCGGGTACACACGTTGAGGATTTCCGAAGAGGAATTCCTCTGAGGAAAACCTCAGAGGCGGCCGGAGCATCCACACGACGCGCTAGGCCTTTTGAGGAAGCTGTGTAGTTGGTGTAGCTATGGCCCTCGTGACGGATGATGACGTGCATCCGGAACCCCGGCCTCAGGCGGCCTTTCCAATTCTTGGAAAGGCCTGGCGGCCTATACAGTCCGCCTCAACTGAAGGCCTCGACCTGTCCACACGGTCCGGTCGGCCGGAAATCCTCAACGTGTGTACCCGGCCTAAGCCTTCCTCACAGGACTAGGACAGCGCGAAACACACCTTCCTCGGCTAGCGATGGCGTTTACAACGAGAACAACTGTAGTAAGAACTAGGTCTGAACTCACCATCTCCAGAAGAGCTGGTGCAACGAATGTTATCAAGCGAACAAGCATTGAAAAGGACGGCAGAATATATAGTCTCCCCTCAGAAGAAAGAGCCCAACAAGCCACACGGGCAGACAACTGAGACTGGTCCCAGGTCCAACCCGAAGACATGTGATAAATAGTACCAGGTTAGGCCGTTGGGAGGGTGAGGTTTTAGTGGATTGGACTTCAACATAACTGGAGGAGGCCGCCCCTAGTTAACTAACCACGAGGCATCACACCTGGCCTCAAAAAAGTTCCACATCTAAAAAAAATCTGCACACACTGTACTTGTCCACAGTATTCATTGATCTCAACAGCAACTGCTTTAGCTAACAAAATTGCTGACAACGGAGAGTTGTATGAATAAGTGCTGTCCCAACCCATTCTTCCTTTTCCAACATGCGCAGCACGCACCGTAATTTTAATCAACTTACCCCCAATAACTCTAGTACAAGTCAAACGTTTTATTCTTTTCAGTACAGAAATTGCTTAGCGAAGGGCATACCCGCAGTGTCAATGCCCCCTTCACCCTCAAAAATCATTGGGCAAGTAATTATGCTTTTTAAATTATTGCTGTTGAAAATAATGCTTCTCGACTGGGTTACAACAAAACGAAATACCACTAGTTGCGCATAAATTGTGCCTCTGAACAACTCTTCTGAGACAATTAACATTCCAAAACCCGAGTTTTGACTAGAATATCCTAATACAACTTTGGCGTTGAAATGAGAAATTAAAATGACAAAGAACTCACTCTTTCACGCGTTTCGGAGGAACTATTATGATATTATTTACTCTTTAAACGTTATTTTAATCACTCGTATCTTTTGGATAAATTAGGTTTTGCTTTAGATAGTTAAGAAATTGATTCCTCTTTATAAAGAATTCCTTCATTTTAGAGCTACAATGAACACAACTGGAAAACTGATCTGTAAATTGTCGGTTTTGCTGGCAGCAGGTTAGAAAAGGCTGCGCACAACGAGAATATCGCAGTCATGGTTGCTACTAAACTTCACCTTCATCAAAATGAACGATGATTGCGAGAAATTAAATTATTTGATTAGTGTTTTCACATTGAAGTTGAAATTTTCTCGCTGTTACAAGTTGTGGTTGGTAGATAATATGTACAAATTGGTCCATTTTCTATTGCACAAAATCTACGGTCAAGGCGCAATAAGACGGATTTTTTTTTTTTTTCAATACAAGCTGCTACAATGCGCAAGATCTCACTTTACTCAAGAAATCACTTTATAAATATTAAATAGTATACGTCTTATGACTTATATAAGTCTATAAGATATGAGCTAAACCCTCTGAATTGACAACTTGGCCAGCACGAGGTATATTTGCTTCGAAACATCAATGTGCTCATTACACAAGGTAAACTATGAATGTGAGAGGAAAACAAATAACAGGACAATACTCAACAAATACACAAATCTCATTTAAATTCTCAACAAAGACATTGTTCATCATGTCAGTCTTAAAGTTTATTAAACGACAAGCGCGTGTCAAGGCGCGAAAAGAATATTTAATTAGGGAACAGTCCCTTAAGGCAACATTGGAGATTCAGGAACATGTAGCCTTCTTTGGTGTCAAGCATACGTTAAAATATATAAACTAATAATTGACCGAAAATGTTTTATTCCTTGGGAGACTTGCGGATGAAGGTTTGACGGGTAACAAACATTTCTTTCATTTCCACGGTTTGTAATGGGCAGTTGGTGAGGAGGAAGATTTTGTGAGAGGCAGCGATTTTGGTCTCGAAGCAGTGGCTGCAAAAATAAAGAGAAACATCAAATTAGGTTGAAATGAAAAATGTGTGATTGGTACAGTTTAAATGGTGTTTTAGAAGGGTTGGAAAGCTGTGACTTGAAGCGGTAGGTACAAATAACAGTTCTTCTTCTTCTTCCATGACTCAACAACCCTCGAGGAGTCAAGGCCGTCCAAGTAATGTCCGCCAGTCATCTAGGCGTTGTGCAGCTGCTTTCCAATCACGGACTCCCAGCAATGTACGTGCGTCTGACCGTACACCATCCACCCAGCGCAGTCTAGGGCGTCCCTTTCTTCGGGTGGAATGAATTTCCTCTTCTAGGAGCCTCCTAAGTACCGAATCAGGGCTCATTCTGGCAATGTGACCTGCCCATCGAAGCCGCCCAATCTTGATATGGTGGACGACGTCCCGATCACTGTAAAGATCCTTGATCTCCGCGTTAGTCCTGATACGCCAGGCCAGCTCATCCGGGTCAAATATTGCTTCGAAAATTCTTCTCAAAATTTACAAATAACAGTTAGCGATCCAAAATGAATTGGTTGGCATGCTTTAAAACTCCCACTGCGCCTGCTTTGGTTACAATAGCAATTGGGAACACATCAGCCGGCTGCTTACAATGTCTACTGGCCTCCCTACACCCCCCCCCCCCCGCCACCCGTTTTTATTGGAGCTGCAGGTTGCATTGAATTAAGCTCTATAAAACCCTCGTTAGCTAATCATGCTGGTTACAGGTAATAATTGAAAAGTTAAAAAGAAGTACAGGCGATATCGAAGGTTTCTCTTGGGGTTTACTTCAAAAACGCTCTAAGTTCTTCCACAGGGGTTAATTATTCTACGGACCAGGAGCATGAAGAATCATTCTAATCAATTCAGCGTCCAAAATTTAGTGGAACATGACACACCACACGCCTAGGTACCAGAAATCTCAAAACTAATTCAAAATAGGCAGATGGATTCCCGTTTTGACTCATAACCTCTTCCAGGGGGCGCCAAAAGGGCGCAAGGGGGCAGTCCTATGGGAGTCAGCATCAAAAATGTAGTGGAAAATGATACCCTACACACCTAGATCGCGGAAAATCTCGAATATCCACATTTTGACCCCTACCCTTCCACTTCCACATTTGGTCCGATCGGGCTGAAAAGTTTCGAGGACCAATTGAAGCCAGAATCGGGTCCCTGACCAAAATTTCAGATTTTTAGAAAATTGAGGTCGAGATTCGTGCCAGGATTGAGCAGGCCAGAGCGGCTTTTGTCCGGATGAAGTCGTTCTTCTGCAATAAGCATTTGAGCTTTGACATTCGCTATCGTACGCTTTGGTGTTACGTTTGGTCGGTTCTGCTCTACGGCGTTGAGACACTGCGGGCTGTGTAGGAGAAGAAGAAGGATTGGTCGCCAACGGATGGTTCAAACGTCTACGGCACCCACAGAAGAAGAAGAAAATTGTCTACTACCAAAAACAGCAAGGACAGTTGCTTATATTGATCTCGACCCTTCGAAACACCCAAAAACATTTTTTGAGGCAAATCGGAGAGGTTGAATTTCTGCATGGAAACATCCGAAATTGGCCCAATACTGACCAGCACTGAAATCATGACTACATTTTTGGCAAAATTATCGATATTATAACGAACCTTGGGCTTCATACCCCAATAAGGGAAATTTATGTCTTTGACGTGATCACGCTTGGGGATAATCAGTCAGTGTTCACATTCTGGATAAGACGAAATGCATCGATCATATTGAAGAATGCTTAAGAATTAGTCTTCGTTTCCTCCAGCACTGTTTTCCAAATATGATTGAGAAATCACAGTAACAACAGGAAAGCCTCCAACGATAGAGAACAACAATGATTGATCTGTGATACGCAAACAGTGTAAAATGTTGAGCAATACACATGATGTTAATTCATTCGCGGAAAACATTTCCTTTTAAGATTGAAATTATTCGGAGAATGAACAATACATTCGTAAAACCGTCTAAAATCTCGATGATAATGTCAGTACTTTTCTTTTTGGCTGGTTATTCCTTGAATAATCAACCAATGTTTTCATGCCAGAGATCGTAAAGGCTTGACATTACATTTGCCCACATTTTTTCCTATACATTTCATGATGTCTAGATCTAAAACGCTGCACATTCTTTCTCAGGGGTTGATTATTACTCGGACCAGGAGCTTGGAGGCTCATTCCAATCGATTCAGCGTCCAAAATTTGATGAAAAATGATACCCCACACGCCGAGGTTCCAGAAATCTCAAAAACACGTCCGACATGGGTAGATAGATATCCATTTTCAACCATAACCAACCAGACCCATTCCATTAGATTCAGTGTCCAAAATTTAGTGGAAAAAGATACCCCCACCGCTGATTTGGTCCAAACAGGCTGAAAAGTCAACATAGCTCAAGGGATAACCAACCGAAAAGCCAAAATGTTTGTCCGCCAGCCGGAGTAGTAGACAGTTTTCTAAAAATCCGAAACTTTGGTCAGGGACCTCTTCCTGGCTCTAGTTGATGGTTTCAGTCCGATCGGGCCTGATTAAAGGGGGGGGGGGGGTGAAATGTGTACTTGGCTATGGATTTTTGAGATTTTCGGCAATCTAGGCGTATGGGGCATTGGGATCCTGGAACGTTTTGCGCCCACCAAAAATGGATGTGGGCCAAAATGGGTTTTTGGGATTCTACCACCTATTTTGAATGTGTGCTAACAGGATTTTTCTGGCACCTAGACGTGTGGGGTATCATTTTCCACAAACTGTTGGTCGCTGAATCGATTAAAATGAATCCAGGACACTCTACACTCACTCTTTTCTCCATAACCCTCCTCCAAGGATCAAGCAACCCTTGTGAGAGAATTTTAGTAGGGATACTTATTGTGAGGGAGATATCCAACGAAAAATGCTACTTACAAAGTTGTTCAATAGACGAACCGGACGTTTCCATGCTCGTGCGGCTCTTTGATTTCCTCAAAAATCTGCGAAGTATAAGGAGCAATGAAATACTTTTAAATACCATTGAAACGTCTGATAATCGGGAAGACAAATGAACTTACGGTTTCTTCGGTTTGGGATTTTTAGGTTTATTCCGATCGACTTGAATGATCCTCATTCGTTCTTGAGGAGAAAATTCGAAGAATATTTGATGCCACTCATCGACCAAGCTTTCTATCTGTAATCGAGTATTTAGAAAAAGAATCTTCAAAACCAAATTGTAGGAGTCAGTGGGAATGCAAACAGAATATGACCAATTTATAAACTGCAGAGTCAGCTGGCGGTGGAGCTCTAATTCCGCTTTGCTGACAGTCGTGTCCGTGTGCATTTGCAAAGCTGTGATGAGGCTATCTTTGATGGCGTTCTTCAAATCCACGACTCTTCCAGTCCTTAGCAACCGTCTGGTAAGATATCCCCTCACCGCAGCCTGTATCTTAGCCGCTGCGCTCTGGAAAGTTGAAGAAATAGTCGAATGACCGAATTGTTGATACATATTCTGACTCATATCCATCCTCAATGTGGAGCGTCTAATTCTTTCGTTTCTAGAAGTTCTAATTCAAACTCTAAACGCACCCTCAATTCAGCAGTTCTGCTGAAATTTGACTCTTATTCTGAATTAAGAGATGTATGTATGTGCGATATTTACTTTTACACTTTTGTTTTGGTGGGTTATTCCTTGAATAATGCACCACTTTTGTTTTCATGCAAAAGGTCAACCTCTCCGATTCGGCCCAAAATTTTTTTCTGGACGTTACAAGGTGTCTAGATCAAAATTAGAAAATGTCCGTCCGCCGTTTTCGGTAGTAGAAAAATTTCTAAAAATCTGAAATTTTGGTCAGGGGTCCATTCTTTGCTCTAGTTGGTCCTCGAAAATTTTCAGCCCGATCGGACCGAATTTGGGTGGGATAAGGGTCAAAATGTGTATTTCGAAAAATGGATTTTCGAGATTTAGGCGTGTAGGGTATCATTTTCCACTAAATTTTGGGCGCTGAATCAAACGAAATGGGTCCCAGAACGATTGGCGCTCACCGGAAGAGGTTATGGGTCAAAATGGGTATCTATCTACCCATTTTGAATATGTGTTTTCGAAATTTCTGATACCTAGGCGCGTGGGGGTATCATTTTCCACTGAATTTATGACGCTGAATCCAATGAAATGGGTCCCAGGACGATTGGTGCCCTCAGGACGAGGTTATGGGTCAAAATGGGTACCTATCTACCCATTTTGACAGTGTTTTCGAGATTTCTGGAACCTAGGCTTGTGGGGTATCATTTTCCACTCAATTTTGGACCCTGAATCGATTGGAATGGGTTTGGGGCCCACCACACCCCCGTTTTTCCCATGTTGAATATATTAGTCTCCATGCGCCTGGTTCAAGCAATAACCAACCCTTGTCAAAGAATTCACAGAGTATTTACTCACATCAAGCGACACATTGTTGTTCACGTAGGACTTTTTGACGTTTTGTGGGATTCGGTTGTTGTTGGACGTTCTTGAGTCGTTCTGGTATGCAGTTGAATTGTCATCGAGACGAGGAATTTCTTTGTTGCGGACGGATGGGGGTTCGCTCAGGGATGGTTCGTTCGATTCGGAACGCCAAGATGTTGCGCTGAGGTCCATTGGCGTGTTGGTCCTGGCGTCCAGAGACAACACGTCACTCCAAACGCGATTCAAGTTCCTTTTGGCTGCACTGTCCTGAGGCACGATGGCCGATTCGTTAACATTCAGATTCTTCAAATAGAGGAGGACGCTGGGGCTGGGAGAGTCCAAAGTGTACGAATTGCGTCGAATTAGTTTTGGCGGCGTCTTACCACCATCTGCGTTGGATTCAGTGTCACAATTTAGCACATGGTTAGGCGAAATCTGGTCTGGGTCTACATGTCCAGGTGTCACGGGGGTTGAAGGGTAACTCAAACTCATTCTCGGCTCAACGAGATCAGCCAAGACAGGAGACAAAGTGCCAGCATCGTGTGATCGGTTCATCCCACCCTCACGCCAAACCATATCATCGTGACTTGCTGCATCGTGGAGAGCAGCAGAAGGCACTTTAAGATGCTCCGTGTTAAGCTTCGGAGACGGCCAATTCTCACTTGGCAGCGACTTGGTAGGTGACACTTCCCGACTAGAACCAACTGTATTTGAAAAATCCTCTATATTGTGCATCGTGTCCATACTGTCATCCTCTCTAAATGAAGTCGAACTCCCCTGGTATTTCTGAAGCTCTTCAAATATCGCCAATTGCAACTGCTGGACTTCTTCCAAGTGTGACGAGTCTTTCAAAGCTTGACAGATGAACTTCATCACTTGATCTGAATCGTCGTTGGATACGATGGAGCCGCACATTGGCTCAACATTTGTGGTTGCTTGCCTTTCCAACCGTTCCTTCTTTTTTCTCTCCAATTCAGATTCGACCCATACAGCCTCCTCTCGGTACTGCTGGAGCACCGGTCGTTCTGCATCGCTTACCTGAAAACATTAAAAATATGTATGTAATACCTATACCAGCCATAAATAAACATACCAGCCAGAGAAAGGCATTCCCACCATTTCCTTCTCCTGAGGCTACCATAGTTTCATCAACAAGTTTTCTCATCATTGTCAACTTTCTTTTCATTCTTCGTCCAACTTCAGCTTCTCGTGTCTCTATCCTTCAGAGGGCGATAACCATTTACTACATAATAATTGATCAAACTCAAGGGGTGACATTAATTGTGACATTTTGGTTGGTTATTCCTTGAATAGTCAATCTATGTTTTCATGCAATAAGGACAATCTCCCCGATTCGGCCCAAAATTATTTTCTGGGCTTTTCAAGGTGTATAGATCAAGGTAGTAGAAAAATTTCTAAAAATCAGAAATTCGAGTCAGGGGTCCGTTTGTAGCTGCAGTTGGCCCTCAAAACTTTTCAGCCCGATTGGACCAAATTTGGGTGGGGTAGGGGTCAACATGTGTATTTTGAAAGATGGATATTCGAGATTTTCGGCGATCTAGGCATGTGGGGTATCATTCTTGACTAAATTTTGGATGCTGAATCTAATGAAATGGGTCCCGGAACGATTGACGCCTTCTGGATAAGGTTATGGGTCAAAATGGGTACCTATCTACCTATTTCGAATGTGTTTTTGAGATTTCTGGCACCTAGGCGTGTTGGGTATCATTTTCCCTTATATTTTGGACCCTGAATCGATTTGAATGGGTCCGGGACCTGCCACACCCACTGTTTCCCACTGCTTCCTAGGTATCAGAAATGAGGTCTGAGGAACCAACCCCTGTGAAAGAATTTGCAGCGTTTTTTCTGGGCAAATTCTAGTCAGGGACCCGATGCCGGCTCTAGTTCGTACTCAAAACTTTTCAGCCCGATCGGACAAAATGTGGTGGGAAGGGGTCAAAATGTGTATTTTAAAGAATGGATATTCGAGGTGTGTGGGGTATCATTTTCCACTAAATTTTAGATTCTGCATCCAATGAGACGGGTTCCAGGACGATTGTCGCCCACCGGAAGGGGTTATAGGTCAAAATGGGTGTCCATCTACCTATTTTGAAAGTGGCTTCTCAAAATTTCTGGTACCTAGGCGTGTAGGGTTTCATTTTCCACTATTTACATTGGAGCTAACTGACGAAGGCTGCAGTATCGTTGAATGGAAGACAATCTTGAACTCCTTGCTTCATCAACCTTCCCCATTCCTAGTCAATGATTGATTGTGTAGCTTGAATGTTCGTGCGCGATTACGTTATAGATCCAAACAATGGATATTACTTGGCAACAATACACTGAAGGCTGTGGGTGGCGGGAGATAGTCGTAACAGGCGACAACCATCGAACGCTCGATAAACCCACACTACTGCTCTGTGCACGTTAATACAATTTCTAATGAGCTTTTACTCTGGTATTGAAATTATGGGTTTAGTTCCGTTCGGCCATACAACTCGATTATAATAGACTGTGTCGCCTGTTCTTACCAAAGGTGGTAAAATAGGATGACCGTGGACCTTCATCATCGAGACATAATTCGGCTGCTCACGAGACATGGCGTAGGACGTGGGATTTGAATTTCCTCATTAAAAACTTGTGTGGGCTGGCAAATTGACGTTGCAACGCTTCGCGGGCTACAGCTTACGACCGAATGCACTTATTTGGCGAACTAAACAATAACTAAAATGACGAGCGTTCATTTGCTAAGCTTGCACGATACAAGGAGATACTCAGACTAATACGAAACGTAAGTGAAAGTAGATTTTAGAATTTTCACAAAGTGCGATAAATTCAGAGCGTCATGTAGAGAGGAAGGACTAATCAACCGCCACCGCCAGATTTGACGTTATAACCTCCCACGCTGGGTTATAACGTCGTTCGAGAGCTCAGATGATTAAATTCTTCTTCTTTTTCGCGCTAAATATCACCACGAACAATCAACCATGGAGAAACCCATGAACCCATTCAGAAGGAAAAGAAAGGGTGTTCTTTAGTAACGCGATATTGGTTTGACTACTACTAATTCAATCTTATGGAATTTTGGGAAGATGATAAGATAGAATCGAGGTAAATGCGGAGAATAGGGACCGTTGTCACTGATAAGTGCAAGTATCGATACGCTCTGTCGAGCGCACTATCGATATACGCGAAATATTATATCCCTGTCCGCCATATTTGTTTTCATAAAAACGAGAGAAAATACTAAATTGAAATAAACTGGACCGCAAAGACACTTATTAAAGCCACGGCGGCTGACACAGATTGTATTGTATTGGATTGTATTGTTATTCTTAATGTTATCAACTTCGTATAACAATTCCTGCGCATTTATATTACATGACGCAGATATCCTGCTTGTGCTTTAATGGAGTATCGATAGTCACCATATGCGCGATATCATTGCCATCAGTTGATAGCGTGACAGCGGTCCCTATACTTCGGTTTACCCTAGAATCGACATACTTTTATTCTCGTAGACGTATTTAATACGTCTTACCTTGAAAGAAGATATAACTAACACTTTCATAGTCAAGCGCCAAAGTCAATATGGCCGAATAATAAAACACGAGGTTACAACCTTCTCCGCTAAACAGCAGCACTTAACAGAGACATCCCTAGTTCTACTGTAGTTGACGCTTAGCTAAGAGGGGAGTGTCAAGGATTGGATGGTTGTCCTCAAACCTCAACATTTAGTACTACCCCACATTTTCAAACTATGATTTTTCCTCAAAAATCCAACCGTTTTGAAAATTTCTTTAACAATTTCGGGTGAAAATTTAGAATCCGGGGCGTAATACCAACAATTGGTATCGATACCAATAACAATCGACTCATACGGATGATGACAATGTGATTAGGTATTGAATATATAGGCATGCAAGAAAGAGGCTCCTTCCTGGTATAGGGCAGGTAGTATGAAGTAGTTCCGATAAGGTATGAATGTGGTTATCATTCAAAACAATGACGTCATTATCGATCCTACCAGAATCGATAGTATTGATTTATCAGCAGCCAAAGCCGCTGGCTCCGAATTTTAAACTTTAACCCGATTTTGAAACGTCAAACAATGTCCATTGAGCTGTCATTGGACGATCGTTTTTCGTGTACATGTAGCTTAATTGGGATGTGGATCCATTAAAAATGCTAGTTCTTTCACTGGGGTTAATTATTGCTTGGACTAGGCGCATGGTGACTCATTCCGATCGGTTCAGCGTCCAAAAATTATTGGAATGTGGAGTGATTGACTTATTTTCATGAAAACGTGATTTTACGAGGTTTAACCAACCAAAACTGGGGTCAGGACTTAAGTTTTATCGTGTCAAAAATTTTAGTTATGCCCCCCACCGTGTTTATCACCTCTCAACCTGTTAAATTTCGATTAAAGGGTTATTTTCTTGTTCTATCTGCTTACCAATACGAACAAAAAAATCCTTTGATTGATTGATACTTAACAGTTAGGTGGATTGATAACCATTTTTGCCCTCTATGTCTGGATAATTCGTTGATATTCCCAAAATTTTAAAAGGTTAAACTGACTAATAGCTAGGATTTGAACTTTTTTTAAATCATTCTACACTGTTACAAAGGAGGTTTCAATGTTTCAAAATCACTCAAAACCTTTTCATAAGGGTTGGATTTTTCAGGAGAAATAATAATTTGAATGTGAAGGGGCAGCACTAATGAACACCCAAATCATTATCAGATATCATCGTGGATTTGGTTTTGATTGACTAAATAAATACCGTGCGCAATTCGTCCCTACCGAATTTGGGTCGTAAGAATCATCGAAAACTCTTAAAAAACACCGTAAATTCTTCCACAGGGGTAGGTTATTGTTCGGACCGGGCGCATGGAGACTCATTCCAATTGATTCAGCGTTATTTGCAGTTAGAGGGATTTCAATCCCAACAAAACACGTACTTGCGATTATTTCAACACATTGCATCATTTTGTCCAAGTTTGGCCCCACTGCTCTCACATGAGCCTGAAACGTATATTGTATATTCAGAGTTAAGCTGGAACGTTTACCCAACGTATCTTGCTGATTTTCCGACAGCACTTCTTCAACTGGTACCCTAATCCACAATGAAGAAGGTTTGTATGAGTAGCCATCGCAACCGTGTTCAGTGGTGTGGAAGTACTTTTATTGGCTGGTTTTGACTTTTTCTTGCTTGATTCCTCAAAGAAATTGTTTCATAAAGGCCTATTTGACATTTTGAAAATTTCAAGTTAAAAAAAATATATATACTGTGTTAAGCGATTCAGACTCAAGTGAGAGCAGTGTGGGGCCAAACTTGGACAAAATGATGCAATGTGTTGCAAAATTTGCAAGTATACTCTCGGGATTGGAATTCCTCTAACAGCAAATAGCAAGCATGGGTCATTACGACAGCATTCTGGGGTCACCAGTTAGTTGGATTTCAAATCGTTATCACAGAATACTGAAGAAGGTATTGAAACCACATCAGGAACCCTGATATGAAAGAGTGATTTGTGAACAGGAGACTGAAGGATGCTTTTTTTTTTTAAATCATAAAGATACAATTTTCACAATAAGAAATTCCAGGAACGTAAGACAAGTATAATATTTGGGACAAACAATCAGTCATGAAGACTTTGAATAAGACAAGATTCGGTTATCCAACAGATGTTGGCGCTTCTGGCCATTCTAGGTGGATAGAAGTGGCTTCCCTGGGGAATGACGATGATGTTGATGAAAATACGGCTGAGGCCACTTCATAAGGACAGGAAAGGTCAGAAGGTTAGAAAGGTCACATTGGCGCTACCTTCGGAGATCACTCAACGTCCTCAACATCCGAATCGTCTTCGCAAGAGCCGTCCTCGTCGTCGGAAACGAGGTCGGCGTCAGCATCAGCATCGGCGTCATCATCAGCGTCTCGATTACGTATTTGTTCGTCGGTTGTGATCAATTCGGCGACAGCTTTGAGCACCACGGACTCGTCCGAGTTCTCCCCCCACTTCATGGCACCCGGGTGGCACATGCGGTACTCGATGAGCCAATCGAGCCAAGCGCGAAGCTCCAAAACGACGCCGGCCAAGTCGTTCGAGGCTTTGAAGTGGACGTTATGGCCGATGTCGATGATTTTGTGGTCGGATTTCGTGTGCACTTTGAGATCGTGGCATGTGAAAATCAAAGTCATTGGATAGACCATTGTGGAGTCGAATAAATTGATACGACTGCTTCTGAGTTTTTCGAAATAAGCGACGAACTTGCTGTGGTAGACGTTATTTGAGCTGAAAATTGATTTAGGGTGGAATTCCACTATTTGATTGCCATCCATCGTGATGACTCTCGTGATCGCGCGACCGTTTTTCAGAATTTTCGCTTTCTCCACAATGGCGATATTGGGGAAAAGACCGGCGCATACCACAGCACGAACCAACGCAATATTCATCGAATTCTCGTTGTTCTCTCTGCTGTCGACTCGAGGATTAGCAGCAAACTTCATGTCAGACAACAATGAAACTAGTTGCCTCTTCATATCACGCAATTGCTCGATTACCGACTGTGACAAATAATTGTCATTTATAAATTTAGGAGCCGTTCGATTGGCGACGGCGTTTTCGTACTGAGCAATAGTCTTGGCAATGATGAGATGATCGGATTTATGGTCAGCGTCGAACGAATGACGGACCTTATCGACGGCCTTTTCTTGTCCGAGGGGTATGACAAAAGGGTCTTTGAAAGACAGAGCGGCAGCCACGGAGGAAATTGGGTCCAAAATCCCGAACAACGACCCGAAAAGTAACATTTTCCCAGCTTGCGGGTCAATTGGCAAACTGGCCAAGTGATATCCGAGAGGAGTCAAATTCTCATTGTCGTCAATCGCGTTCATATCAGCTAGAAGTTTAAGAGACAGCTCGACGGCTTTGGCAGTCGGCGGGTCAATCACTTTTTGCAAAAACCGTTCAATTTTACCCACTTGTAATATTTTCGCTTGTAAAATCACTTCTTCCAAACGGGTGCGCAACATTTCCGGCAACATGTCCTTGGCGAGCAACATTTCCCGTCCTTTGGAGTACAAATGGAAACAAATACCGTTCTGCACCCTCCCCGCACGACCCCTTCTCTGACGAGCGTTCGCCAAACTGACCCACTCCTCTTTCAAAGTGGATATGTTACCGTCGACGTCGAAGTTTTTAATTTTAATTTTACCGCAATCGATGACGTATACGACGTCGTCGATTGTAATCGAAGTTTCCGCAATATTGGTGGCCAGTACGATTTTTCTCACACCTTTGGGCGGCCTTTCGAACACTTGTCGTTGATTCGAAGTCGGCATTAGCGAGTGCAGCGGTATAATTCGGTAACGATAATATGGAAACTTACCCGACTCGTTCAAGAGTCGATTTAGAGCGGAGATTTTGTCCCATCCCGTCAAGAACACCAAAATCGCTCCAGGTCCCATTTTGGTACAAATGTGTTCTATCAATTGTTGAACCAACGGTAGGTTGATTTCGTTACTTTCAGGGCTCTTCAAGCTTTCAACGGTTTTTTTGGAATATTTACCCGAGCTTTCAATGTCTCTGTAGAACGCCTCCAAAAACAAACTGTCTTGATCTAAATCGTTCTTTTGACCTTTTTTATTTTTGGGTTTGAAAGGAAATCTGAAACCGACCGTTTCAAGAACGTCTTCTAAGTAGAATTCTTCGACGTTGAACGTGAATCCAGGTATGTGGACCGTCGGACAGTCGTTGAAATATTTTGAAAATAAATCCGCGTTCAAAGTGGCGCTCATGAGGATGATTTTCAGATCCGGCCTCCGTGGAGCGATGTCTCTAAGTAGCGTGATGACGAAATCCGATATTGTATTCCGTTCGTGGATCTCGTCGACGACGACGGTTGAGACGCGGGTGAGAAGCGGATCACTGTGCATGTACTGCAGCAAAACTCCAGTTGTGCAGAACAAAATTGAAGCGACGCTTCTCGGCATCACTTTTTCCAGACGAATTTGATATCCAACTGATTGGCCTAACCTTTCGCCTCTTTCATTCGCCACTCTTTCCGCAACGGTGATCGCCGATATCCTCCTCGGCTGCGTCACCATGATGTACGTTTGGGACGCGTTTCCATTCAATACGGCATCCTCCAAAATAAATTGCGGCACTTGCGTCGTCTTACCACAACCAGTTTCACCTGTGACCAGAATCACGTTATTTTGATCCAAAGCGGTCAACAATTGATTCTTCTTGTCCCAAGCTGGCAACCTCTGCCTGAAGTTTGACATTTCTCGAACTTTATGGTTCGCTGGTTTGGCTTTTTCTTCATTAAAATATTGATCGTCTAAAACGGGATCTTTCCTGAGTGAACAAAGACTAGTTGAAGAAATTCTGTCTTGGATGTTGCCGCTGATGCAACGAAGGAACGTTTTTTTGAAAGGGCTATCCTCAACGTGTTTGTACTGGTCCTGCACCTTTTTAACCCTCGTCGACTGCACACAGGGTGGAGCAGGGACGCCGATGGTTTTCAACATATTTTGAATTTCTTTCACTTTATCGACGGGAAATGTCAGTTCCACGCACCGGTTGGGGGCTCTTTTCTCCGCTTTTGCACCTTTACGTTGACCTATCTTGTCATCAACGTCGTTATCACCTTTTAGGAACTTTCTTCTGTTCTTCGCTTTATGCCACATCCCTATGTCTTTTCCTTTGGCCCATGAAGGGGGTCGTGGTGCGGCCAGTTCCGCAGCAGTGAACTCCCATTCATGCGACGGCCCATTTTTAGGTCGCCAGTTCTTGTTTTTCTTCTTTCCTCGAGCCATTGTCGTTCACCTAGGCAAAAGATACGCAAGTATTATTATAAAACGCAGCAAATTCATACACAGGGGTTAATTATTCCTCGGAACAGGCGCATGGAGACTCATTTCTTCAACATGGAAAAAGTGGGGGAAACAGTGGGTGTGGCGGGTCCCGGACCCATTCCAATCGATTCAGCGTGAAAAATTTAGTGGAAAATGATACCCCACACGCCTAGGTACCAGAAATCTTGAAAACACAATACACAAAATGGGTAGACAGATACCCATCTTGACCCATAACTTCTTCCGGTGGGTGCCAATCATTCTGTGACCCATTTTATTAGATTCAGCGTCCAAAATTTAGTGGAAAATGACACCTCCCTCGCCTAGATCGCCAAAAATATCGAAAATTTATTTATAGAAATACACAATTTGACCCCTACTCCGCCCAAATTTGGTCCGATCGGGCTAAAAATTTTCGAGGACCAACTGGAGCCGGGGACGACCCCTGAACCAAATTTCAAATTTTTAGAAAAAATTCTACTACCAAAAACGGCGAGGACGGCAGACGGATATTTGACTTTTTGAATATGTGTTTTCGAGATTTCTGTAACCTAGGCGTATGGGGTATCAT
The DNA here is from genome assembly GCA_019603395.1 of Cyrtorhinus lividipennis. Taxonomy (NCBI): domain Eukaryota; kingdom Metazoa; phylum Arthropoda; class Insecta; order Hemiptera; family Miridae; genus Cyrtorhinus; species Cyrtorhinus lividipennis. Next base: position 24,588,510 of record CM034001.1, on the reverse strand, counting down.
TTTTCACTAAATTTTGGACGCTGAATCGATTGGAATGGGTCCGGGACCCCCCACAACCACTGTTTTGATCTAGACACCCTGAAACGTCCAGAAAAAAATTTTTGGGCCGAATCGAAGACCTTTTGCATGAAAACTTAGCTTGATTGTTCAAGGAATAACCAACCAAAAAGGATGTTGGAGGCCAATAATGGCTGTAAACATACCAAATAAACCCGTAGTGAGTTAGGAATTTGACCGTTTCACACTAGTTCAGAATGGGTATTTTTCACTTCATTGGTCCAACACCATGGCTGGCACGACTTAGCACGACTAAATCGTCGTCAATGGGCTTTATGAATAGCCTATGAACGTTACAACCCTGGATCACAGCGATCAGGAAAGGTCGCATTGCGCCTACAAACGTCCAATGAATATTCTTTACAACCGAATATAAACACATGATCTCTCTCTTGAATGAAATCTATTGAGGTCCTAGTACTAGAACGTAAAACAAATGTTGAGGAAGTGAATCAATACTTTTAGGGTAGATAAACTATGAACCATAAATATTCCAGAATCTATCAGCGACATCAAAATGAAATATTGTACATTTAAGGGTACCTCACCTCGAAAAAACACGAAGGCAGCTTGAAAAGAAGTTGGCTGCAGTCACTGAACAACTGGAACAATGCACAGAGTAGAATTGTAACGTCGTGTTTGATTGAAGACACGAGGAAGGAGGCACTGTTGGGGGCCCCTGTCATGGCGCCCTAATATATCGATATGTCCTGTCAAGCGAGATAATCGATAGTATATAGATAAGTCAAATTGATCACCGACGATCCGACTAGGTATGCCCTTTTTGATTGCAGACCGTGTACCTTCAATGGAATTTGTATGCATATCATTTTCAGGGGTTTTAAAATGATTACTCCTCCAACAGTCTGAATGGTGGTCCCAGGCAGTATGCAGGTCTTAATAAAGTTTAACAGAGTCTCCTTATCCCTTCTTTCAACAACCCTGAAAAAACACTTACCCCTGCCCCTTTCTACCCCACCAAACACCCATTTACCAGTCACTCTCATCTTTATTTAGAATTTACGCTTCCCAAACTTGCTCTCACCTATCTCAACAATCATGCCAGGTCCACCTATACATTCATTCCCAGACACTGCTCAAAACATACTTCTCTGATATAACTATGCCAGGAGCAGCTTTCGTCCTGTAGACCCACTCAAACCCATCTTGCTTTGAAGGACATGGTCTGAGCATATTCTTCCCACATTCAGGACACACATAGACTCCCGCAATCAATCCCAGTTCATACAAATCTCAATCACTTTCCGGTCGCTCATGCCTCAAAGAAAACAAGTTAAACATCGATACCGTGATCTCGTAATCGATATTTAGACGCTTTATCGAGCCTGTTATCAAGGGGCCCCCGACAGTTCATTTTAACCAAATGGGTAAAATTAAATATTGGACATTTGAGGGACCTCACCTCGAAGAAACACGAAGGCAGCTTGAAAAGAAGTCGGCTGCAGTCGCTGCACAACTGTAACAATACATAGAGCAGATTTGTAACGTTGTGTTTGATTGAAGACACGAGCAGTTAAGTTTACGAAAAAAACATTCTGTGTTGTCATGATATGTAGTAAGAGCATTCTGAGAAATGGCCATGTTTTAAGGGTACTTTTTGGAGAAGTCCTGTCCAATCACTAGCGTACACCATGGATTGATAACTGATTTGATCAAGAAATGACGGCACATGTTATCAAAGCGTGATTTTGAAGGTGCACTGTCCACCTGACTCAAAATGTATTTAACAGATTGATTCTGAACACGAGTGGGCAGTTAGTCATGGAATAAAAAGCCATCTCTAACCATCCAGTTAGTATAGGGCTGCCATATCTCTCCCAGGTAAATCGGGACAGCCTAAACTAAAAATCGGGACAAGATGACCATACTAAACCTATGCAAAATAAAATATTTTTGAAAGCACGGAATATGTTATAATATAACAGGTAATATCAACACAAACATTTTATGGAAACACGTATTTTGGAGTAGGTATTTAAGTCATTGCACGTATCTTTATCCGCGTAGGACTTCTTTGTGTTCTTTGATATAGTTGAAAATTCTGAGCAGGTGATGTCAAGATTCGTCTTGATGGTGATCAGGGCCTTGACAGTTTCTGGGAGAAGAGAGTTTGGTAAAACCCAAGAATATGGACTGTTGTCGCGTTATCAGCTGATATCGATAGTACGCTCTGTCGATATGCACTATCGATATATACGCGATATATTTATCCCTGTCGCCCATATTTGTTTTTATAAAAAAGGAGGGAAAATACTAAATTGAAATAAAATAAATAAATTGGCATAAACTTACCTCGTACTTTTGGCGTAAAATGTAAATCGAATAATTATTGGAAGAAGTGAACGTAATGAAAAAATTGAAATTGACTTGAAATTGAATCTTTTGGAAAATATAAAGCTTCACTAAGCCTCTCACTCCCGCCATCGGGCCGATATACATTGGCCACATCCTTGAGAAAAGAGAAGTTGGGGTCCACAGAACTCATGGTCGACTAATCCAAGTTAAACAAATGTAAATTCAGAGCAGGACTGGAGATTCCCACAGTAATACGCTCGCAGGAACAGTGGACACGCACAAGGAAGGATGGAGGGAAAATGTACACTGACTGAAGTGAAGTGACTGAAGATAGCAGAAGGAGGCAACAACAAAAACTTTCGATTATCGACTGTATGCGCGATATCATTGCTATCAGTTGATAACGCGACAACGGTCCATATTCTTGGGTTTAGCCGAGAGTTTCTCTTTTTGGTCCATTGAGCACTGATCGGAGAAAAAAATCTTTCAACGAAAGCATTGTGTGAAGGGATGGCAAACACGTATCCAGCTATTCTTTTTAGCTGAGGAAATTGATCGCTGTGTTTATTTTTATTGAAGAAACTTGCCCACTTCTTAGGGGACTGCAATTTCCGAAAATCGACATTAGTGATTTGTTCCGCCATTCTTCAAAATTGGGACGAAATCGGGACGTCAAAAAAATTAATCGGGACACTTCAACAATCGGGACGGGACGCCCAGGACACCTCGAAAATCGGGACGGATGGCAGCCCTAAGTTAGTAGGTAGTTACAAACTGAGTAGGTATAAGTAAGTAGGTACCTGTGAGGTGGCTCCCTCAATATAATCAAAGATGTTTTCTACCAAGAGAATTGTTCATCCTTAAGAAACCGTCGCGCTACGTACACCAAATAAAATGAACAGTTGACAAACGTAACAGATCAACTATTACTTGACATTAAGTAACACTTAACTTGTTTACGTTGATACCGCTGATAGCGTGCGTAACGCGAACGAGGATCCCGTGATGTCAGCCACAGCACAAAGTAGGGTTGCGCATCGATTTCCAATATTATCGAAACATCGATGTTTTGGTTTGTTGTTGCGGTTTCCTCTGAAGGATACGCGCTAATCAAAGTGCAAACGTAGAAAATAATGAAAATATCTCGTCACTGCGACGCAGACGCTGAATGTGTCGCGACACATTCAGCGTCTGCGTCATGTACCTAGCGTAGGATTGACCTCGTTTCATCAATCTGGTGTTTAAAACCCTGCAATGGTCAATATTCAGCCTCAACTCCCCACTGCTTAAACAACAAAACAAGACTACACAAATAATTTTGGCTATTTAAATACATATTAAGCAGGAAGGAACCAAAAAAACCTACATAAATTCATTTGAAAACCATCGATGTTCCATCATATCATCGATGTTTTGTTCGATGTTTGTTCGTCATATCGATGTTTTGCTCTCGATGTCGCAACCCTAGCACAAAGGTATTTTAAATTTTTTATTTTTTTATTTAAAACGTTTTTCTTAGCCCGCTTTCTTGTTTGTTTGTCTGTTTGTCCGCGAAATCTTTCAACTCAAATTTCGACCATTTATCGGCAATCTATAGTTTTGAAACTTTACATATAGATCAGAGCCAGATGACAATGCAATATTATAATACTTTGATGATGATTTAAAAAGCTTCTTGAGTAATTAATTACTCCCACTCTCCTGACACGAAGAGTGCAACGAGTCTGGCGGAGCGTATGCCATCTAGCGAGCAACGAGTCAACCAGCACCATATAGATCAGAACCAGATGACAATGCAATATTATAATACTTTGATGATGATTTAAAGAGCTTCTTAAGTAATTTCGTAGTAAATACGTAATTTCAATAAAATAAAATTATTTAATGATAGGGGGGAATATCTGCATTGTTCATCGAGGTTCTTCAATAAAATTTTACGATTACAAATTTCTAACGAACAAAACTAAAAAGTAGAAAATAATAGTACATAAATAAATAAAACTTTTATAAAACAACGTTTTTCATATGCACTAAAAAGTAGAAAATAATTTTCCTATGAGCCTGGCAGAATTTCTGAATAAATTGGTCACATTATGGTAACAGACTTCATAACAATTTCCAATTCTTATAAAACGAAAAACGTTGGGCGCATGTACTCAAACATCAAGATCTTTCTAGTACACTCACATTTCTATAAAATGAAATTTCTTTATATTAATTCAGTTGACATAATATTCAGTTAATTCTCATAAATCTCATATTTATATTATTCTAAAATGAACATTCATAATAATAATACAAAATGCGCCCAACGTTTTTCGTTTTATAAGAATTGGAAATTGTTATAAAGTCTGTTACCATAATGTGACCAATTTATTCAGAAATTCTGCCAGGCTCATAGGAAAATTATTTTCTACTTTTTAATGCATGAAAAACGTTGTTTTTATAAAAGTTTTATTTATTTATGTACTATTATTTTCTACTTTTTAGTTTTGTTCGTTAGAAATTTGTAATCGTAAAATTTTATTGAAGAACCTCGATGAACAATTCCCCCCTATCATTAAATAATTTTATTTTATTGAAATTACATATTTACTACGAAATTACTTAAGAAGCTCCTTATTTGAAGTAGAATGACATGGTGGAGCCGACGGTTTCATAAGGATTAGCGTCGATGTTTTAAAAACATCGATTTTTCGCCTATGATGTTAACATCGATGTTCTCTCTTAAGGTGACTTCACGCTACAAAGGTCTATCTCTCCAATTCGGCCAAAATAATTTGTTTAGGACGTTTCAAGGTGTTCAGATTAAACGCTGCAAATTCTTACACACGGGTTGTTATACCTCGGACCAGACGCATGGAAACTCATCTCATCAACAAGGGGAAAATGGGGGATACAGTGGGTGTGGCGGGTCGCAGACCCACTCCAATCGATTCGGGATCCAAAATTTGGTGGAAGATGATACCCCACACGCCTAGGTACCAAAAATTTCGAAAACACACATTCGAGATGGGTAGATAGGTTCCCATTTTGACCCATAACCTCTTCCAGTGGGCACCAATTGTTCCGGGACCCGTCCCATTGGATTCAGCGTCCAAAATTTAGTGGAAAATGATACCCCACACGCCTAGGTACCAGAAATCCCGAAAACACATTTATTTAAAATGGGTAATAAATACCCAATTTGACCCATAACTTCTTCCGGTGGGAGCCAATCGTTCTGGGACCCATTTCATTGGATTCAGCATCCAAAATTTAATGGAAAATGATACCCCACTCGCCAGATCGCCCAAAATCTCGAAAATCCATTTTTCAAAAAAACACATTTTGACCCCTACCCCGACCTAATTTGGTCCGATCGGACAGAAAAGTTTTGAGGACCAACCAGGGCCCTCTGACTCAAGTTTACGATTTTTCTTTTTTTCAGATTTTCTACTACCAAAAACGGCGCGGACGGCGGAGGCAAATGTCCGCCTTTTTTGAATCTGAAATTTGGGTCAGGGGTCTGTTCCCGACTCTAGTTGGTCCTCGAAGCATTTCAGCCCGATAGGACCAAATTTAGACGGGGTGGGGGTCAAAATGTGTACTTCAAAAAATGGATTTACGAGATTATTAATTGTCAGCGTTCATTATTATTTGTCGGTTTATAGGAGATCGATTTTGCACGTGTGGGAATGAGTACTTTTTGGATCGTAAGATTATGTACCTATGTATTCAGAAAACATGGGACAAACCATATTTTTCATGAAGAACGTTTATCCATAGTCGCATAGTCGTGTTGGCATTTAAAAGTACCCAATTTTGGTGTGCGACAATCGGTTTGCAGCTCATCTCAGTCGTTGCGTCGAAATACTGACTTTGGATAACTGAGTGAAACAGTTCCTTCCTCAAGGCAGTCGTTGGTTGGGAATATTGTGTAGTAACACTATACTATAGCCGAGGATGCGACAGGGGAGTGGCCTCAGCTCAATCTGGCCTGACCCTCACCCCTCATCCGGGTCAACCTCTCATAATCTCGGTTCTCCCTCAACAATGCAGCTCACACAACACACAACACGTGAAGAGCCATTCGGAAATCAGTTGACCCAAAACGTTTCTGGAGGTGACATACTGGTGACTGATACTATCATCGTTGGACTTTCCAAAGAACCTTGATTCTCGAGGTAATGCATTATGCAAAATTCATTTATTGGTTGGTTATTCCTCGAATAATCAACCTATGTTTTCATGCAAAGGGTCAACCTCTCCGATTTGGCTCAAAATTTTTTTCTGGAAGTTTCATGATGTCCTGATCAAGAAAGGTCGACGTCCGTACGCCGTCCATGTTCCGCGCCGTTTTTGCTAGTAGAAAATTTTCTAAAAATCAGAAATTTGGGTCAGGGGTCTGTTCCCTGCCGAGACGGGTCCTCGAAACTTTTCAGCCCGATCGGACCAAATTTGGGCGAGGTAGGGGTCAAAATGTGTTTTTTGAAAAATGGATTTTCGAGATTTTGGGCGATCTAGGCGAGTAGGGTGTCATTTTCCACTAAATTTTGGACGCTGAATCCAATGAACCGGGTCCCAGAACGATTGGCACCCACTGGAGGTAGCAACGGGTCAAATTGGGTATTTATTACCCATTTTTATTATGTGTTTTCGGGATTTCTGCTACCTAGGCGTGTGGGGTATAGTTTTCCACTAAATTTTGGACGCTGAATCCAATTAAATGGGTCCCTGAACGATCGGCACCCACTGGAGGAAGTAATGGGTCAAATTGGGTATTTATTACCCATTTTGAATATGTGTTTTCGGGATTTCTGCTACCTAGGCGTGTGGGGTATAGTTTTCCACTAAATTTTGGACGCTGAATCCAATTAAATGGGTCCCAGAACGATCGGCACCCACTGGGGGAAGTAATGGGTCAAATTGGGTATTTATTACCCATTTTGAATATGTGTTTTCGGGATTTCTGCTACCTAGGCGTGTGGGGTATAGTTATCCACTAAATTTTGGACGCTGAATTCAATGATGTATGTCCCAGAACGATTGGCAACCACCGGAAGAAGTTATGGGTCAAAGTGGGTATGTATCCACCCATTTTGTATGTTTAAGATTTTGTGGTGCCTAGGCGTGTGGGGTATCATATTCCACTAAATTTTGGACCCTGAATCGATTGGAATGGGTCTGGGACCCACCACACCCACTGTTTCCCCCATTCGAGGAATAACCAACCCGTGTGTATGAATTTGCAGATTTTTTATTTATGGGATGCATTATTGAGCAATGAGTTTGGAACATAAGAAGGTTGTATCTTTTCATGTTTAGACTGGAGATCAAGAAGCCAAGAACAACACTAAGGTGTCTCTCAGGTTTCATGGAGGGAAGGAGAAGAAGGAATGGCAGGAAAATTTCCACAAGCTCCAAACCATATGCTTGTGATCAGTGTAACTACAGAGCTGCACGGGCAGGGACGCTGAAAAGTCACATGAGTACTCACACAGGCGCCAAACCATATGCTTGTGATCAGTGTGACTACAGAGCTGCGCGGGCATGGGCGCTAAAAAGTCACATGAGTACTCACACAGGTGCCAAACCATATGCTTGTGGTCAGTGCAACTACAGAGCTGCACGGGCAGGGACGCTGAAAAGTCACATGAATACTCACACAGGTGCCAAACCATATGCTTGTGATCAGTGTGACTACAGAGCTGCACAGGCAGGGGCGCTGAAAAGTCACATGAGTACTCACACAGGCGCCAAACCATATGCTTGTGATCAGTGTGACTACAGAGCTGCGCGGGCATGGGCGCTAAAAAGTCACATGAGTACTCACACAGGTGCCAAACCATATGCTTGTGATCAGTGCAACTACAGAGCTGCACAGGCAGGGACGCTGAAAAGTCACATGAGTACTCACACAGGTGCCAAACCATATGCTTGTGATCAGTGTGACTACAGAGCTGTGCGGGCAGCGGTGCTAAAAAGTCACATGAGTACTCACATAGGTGCCAAACCATATGCTTGTGATCAGTGTGACTACAGAGCTGCACAGGCAGGGGCGCTAAAAAGTCACATGAGTACTCACACAGGTGCCAAACCATATGCTTGTGATCAGTGTGACTACAGAGCTGCGCAGGCAGGGGCGCTAAAAAGTCACATGAGTACTCACACAGGTGCCAAACCATATGCTTGTGATCAGTGTGACTACAGAGCTGCACAGGCAGGGGCGCTAAAAAGTCACATGAGTACTCACACAGGTGCCAAACCATATGCTTGTGATCAGTGTGACTACAGAGCTGCACGGGCAGGGACGCTAAAAAGTCACATGAGTACTCACACAGGCGCCAAACCATATGCTTGTGATCAGTGTGACTACAAAGCTGCACAGGCAGGGGCGCTAAAAAGACACATGAGTACTCACACAGGTGCCAAACCATATGCTTGTGATCAGTGTGACTACAGAGCTGTGCGGGCAGCGGCGCTAAATCGTCACATGAGTACTCACACAGGCGCCAGACCATATGCTTGTGATCAGTGTGACTACAGAGCTTCATATGTAGGGAACCTGAATAGGCACATGAGTACTCACACAGGTGCCAAACCATATGCTTGTGATCAGTGTGACTACAGAGCTGCGCAGGCAGGGGCGCTAAAAAGTCACATGAGTACTCACACAGGTGCCAAACCATATGCTTGTGATCAGTGTGACTACAGAGCTACACAGGCAGGGGTGCTGAAAAGACACATGAGTACTCACAAAGGCCTTAAACTATAATCTGCTTGTGATCAGAGAATCTACAGAGCCTCTGAATAGCATGGGCTCATTTTAAGGAATTTGTTTAATTTAAGGACATTACAATTAAACTCATCCTGATATTGTTTACTGTTTCCAAATATAATTTTCTTGTGTTCTGAATCATGTGTCATATGGAATAAATCATTCTCAGGTGAATCCGACTATTGCCTTTTACTCCCTGTTTTGGTCTAGATATCCTCTTACTATATGGCGTAGGTTGGTTAGACTTGTGATATTATTAGTGCAGCCGGGTGCCAACAGTATGTGACTGCATATGGCTTTAACTGCTATCTAGCCATGAAGAAGCTATGTACAGACGCCGATGATTTTCGAATTGATCGAAACGAATAGTTTAAACCGGTTAGGCCACGTTGGAGACAATGAAGTATGTCAATCAGATAGAAACCAGCTTGGTTTAATTTATTACGTAGTTAATTGTTAATTAAACTGATACATGCACGAATACTCGTACTTAAACTTTAAACTTAAGGCCAGGGATCTCATTCAGGCTCTAGTTGGTCCTCAAAACATTTTACCCCGATGGGCCTCAATGTCGAGGAGGGTATGGGTGAAATTTGGGGAATTAACCACGTGGGATATAATTTTCCACCAGATGTTGGACGCTGAATCGATTGAAATGAGTCCAGGAACGATTGGCGCATGCGCCAAGTCAACGTACGACATTTTGAGAAGATCCTGAAGAAGATTTTGTGTCACAGGCATGGAATAATACTTATTCCATGTGTCACAGGCTGACTGCGTATTTCTTATTTTCTTGTGATATGCATTTTTTTTTTAAATTCATATTTGAGATGTCAAAAATCAATGCTAGTATGTTATTTTGTGTAATGAATTTTCAGAACGTCAGTTCTAATGCTTACCTCCTAGCTCAATATGACAAAAAGGCGGAAAAACCACCACACGGGAAATTTTGATTCAAAAACCGAAAAGCGCGGCGAGAGAAGAAAGAAAGCTGCTGGTGGAAAAACTGGAGGAGGAACTCATGTACGTATTTTGTAAATTTACATCGTAGAAATGCGTTATAGGGGTTGTTGCACGTGGCCGAAGGTGGTGGCTTCAAAGACCAAAATTTCAGATTTTTAGAAAATAGTCTACTACCAAGAACGGTGCGGACGGCGTACGGCGGACGGACATTGTCCTTATGTTTTCATGCAAATGGTCAAACTCTCCGATTCGGCTCGAAAAAAATTTTTTTTTGACGTTTCAAAGTATCTAGGTCAAAAAAGGTCAATGTCCGTCCGCCGTACGCACCGTTTTCGGTAGTAGAAAATTTTCTAAAAATCTGAAATTTGGGTCAGGGGTCTATTCCCGGCCTAGGACGGTTCTCAAAACTTTTCAGCCGGATCGGACCAAATTTGGGCGGGGTAGGGGCAAAATGTGTTTTTTGAAAAATGAATATTGAGATTTTGGGTGATCTAGGCGAGTGGGGTATCATTTTCCACTAAATGTTGGACGCTGAATCCAATGAAATGGGTCCCAGAACGATTGGCATCCACTGGAAGAAGTTATGAGTCGAATTTGGTATATATTACCCATTTTGAATGTGTTTTCGGGATTTCTGGTTCCTAGGCGTGTGGGGTATCATTTTCCACTAAATTTTGGACCCTGAATCAATTGGAATGGGTCTGGGACCCGCCGCACGCACTGTTTTCCCCATTTCCCCCATTTTGAAGAAATGAGTTTCTATGCGCCTGGTCCGAGGAATAACCAACGCGTGTGTAATAATTTGCAGCGTTTTTCATTGGAAAATTGGACGAACCAATTGGAAGTAGCCTTCTATAAATTAATTATTATATTTGGCATAGTTAACCATCTCTCATACTTTCTATACAAATCTTGAAAACTGGTTTATCGACCGGACCAGACGGAGTGAGTGCTAAAGTTTTAAAATTGCTGACAATTCTTCTCAGCCTAATTAGTATGGAAAAGTGGCCCGAACTTTTCCATGTCAAAATATTCATAAACAATTATGATAAAACACAGAAGAATGTCTCTGAAGGTTCCTACGCTAAGGTCGCCAGTTTGGGAATTCCTTCTGTGGTGCTGTTGCTGCTGTGAACAGCTGCTAAATGTTGTCAATAACGATTTCCCTCCATTTTCATGAGTCCACCATTTTAGATGGTTCGTTGATTCGCGTTGGCCTCCGTCTTCGTTAAATCTTACCACAGTGTAAGTAAATGTTCTAATTCGTGATCATTTCGTCGTTACCTTACGTTATACTGGTATGTAGTAGCTCTTGTTCACCCCCATATTAGGCACTTGCCTTATCAGGTAATAGTCGAGGGGACATCAACAGTAACCGCACATGTTGCGCAATGTTCGTGCTGAATTCGATAGAGTATGAACGCTTAGTGATTCTAGTTTGGCGAGTTAAGATCCGACTAGTGTTCGTTTTCAAAGAGTATTTTTGTCTGGTATGTAGTAGGTGCTCTGATTCAGCTCTCTCCAGACAAATCCTTGAATAACTATACAAAACCGGACCCAATAGTTGCGTAGGAACTTATTTTTTACGTGTAAGTGTGTACTGCGTATTACCTCTTTCTCTACCACTCTGCATCGAGATTTACATAAACTTGAAGAAACTCTCCGCTAGACCGAACAATTGAGTTGATTTGTGTCATTCTACCGTAAAAGTCGTACTTACTCAAAATCAACCTTCTGCCGCTCATGCAAGTAGGGCTTGCCCTATTTAAGCTTATGCCAAAACTCGAATTTCTACCTCTTCTAACCCGTCAGAGTAGTGCACCGGCAGTCGATCGAAAGCTATAGAATTTTGGAACTGTAGTCGGAGAATACCCTGTTAACCACAACCACCTTGATTGTAGTACTAAGTTTTGTGTACACCACAAACAGTGATAACCATGTTGGGAGGGGGTTGAAATGAAGTCTTATAGTTTGGGCTTTTGGCTCTTTCAGGCTAACCATGAAACGCTGCAAATTCTTACACAGGGGTAGGTTATTCCTCTGACCAGGCGCATGGAGACTTATTTCTTCAACATGGGGTAAACAGTGGTTGTGGCGGGTCCCGGACCCATTCCAATCGATTCAGGATCCAAAATTTAGTGGGAAATGATGCCTCACACGCCTAGGTACCAGAAATCTCGAAAGCACCCGTTCAAAATGGGTTGATAGGCACCCATTTTGACTCATAGCCTCATCCAGAGGGCATCAATCGTTCCGAGACCCGTCTCATTAGATTCAGCGTCCAAAATTTGGTGGAAGATTATACCCCACACGCCTAGATTGCCAGAAATCTAAAAATCCGTTTTCGAAATACACATTTTGACCCCTAAGTACCCCGCCCAAATTTGGTATAATCGGGCTGAAAAGTTTCGAGAACCAACTAGGGCCGGAAACGGGTCCCTGACCGAAATTTCAGATTTAAAAAAAAATGTCTACTACCAAAGTCGGCGTACGGCGGACGGACATTTGCTAATTTTGATCTAGACATCTTGAAACGTCCAGAAAAAAATTTTGGGCCGAATCGGAGAGATTGACTTTTTGCATGAAAACATAGGTTGATTATTCAAGGAATAACCAACCAAAATCCCGTACATCCTCTACCTACAGCCACATTTGAACAGTACTTCGTCTGTTTTCATTGCATCAGTTTTTAGCCCTCTTGAACTTCATTCCGCAATAATTACTAAAAACAATCATCTAATCACCTTATTCTGTGTTTCAGTGTTCTTCGTAGACAACCAAAACATGGCTTCCGAAGTGGATGATTGGCCGGATCATCAAATTAGAGAAAAATTTGACGAATTTGGAATATCCTCTCCACCGGTGACCGGCTCAACCAGGAAGTTTTTAGTGAAAAAACTGAAAAATCTGATGACTAACGGAGGTATTATAAAAAAGTGACTTTCAATATGGTTTTGAAGAAGTTCGACGTGAGTGACCTGGTTGATAATATGTTGTGGTTTTCAGGGGCTACTCCTACAAAACAGGTAGAAGAAGAGCCGTACGAAGAGGAGCCTGATGTACCTCCGCTGCCTCCCACCAGGTGCGAATCATTGCCAGCACATAAGTGCACATAGTGTGGCAGAAGATATGAATCGTTATCGGAAGGAGATAGAAACAAATTACACAAATAACTCACATTCGAAATGGGTAGATAGGTACCCATTTTCACCCATAACCTCATCCAGAGGGCAACAATCGTTCCGTGACCTGTCTCATTGGAATCAGCGTCCAAGATTTAGTGGAAAATGATACCCACACGCCTAGGTAGCAGAAATCTCGAAAACACATATTCAAAAAGTCAAATGTCCGCCGAACGCCGTCCGCACCGTTTTTGGAGACAATTTTCTAAAAATCTTAAATTTGGGTCAGGGGTCCGTTCCCGGATCTAGTTGGTCCTCGAAACTTCTCAGCCCGATCGGATCAAATTTGAACGGGGTAGGAGTAAAAATGTCTATTTCGAAAAATGGATTTTCGAAATTTCTGGCAATCTAGGCGCGTGGGGGCCCTAATGGAATGGGCCCCAGAGCTATTGGCGCCCTCTGGATGAGGTTATAAGCCAAAATGGGCACCTATCTATTCATTCCGAATGTTTGTTTTTGAGATTTCTGGTACCTAGGCGTGTAGGGTGTCATTTTCCGCTAAATTTTGGATCCTGAATCGATTAGATTGGGTCCAGGACCCACCACACCCACTGTTTTCCCCATTTTCCCCATGTTGAAGAAATGATTCTCCATGCACCTGGTCCGAGGAATAACCAACCGGTGTACACAAATTTGAAGCGTTTTTGATATCAAATTTTAAAAATGACTTCACCATTATGACGGTGACAGCTTTTTTCTGTCTTTTGGATTGTGGTGGTCAGCAGCAATACCATAAGGCGATTTTGATAACTTAGCGTAGCTGGAACTGTAAGCAAACAATTTCCGCTAGTGGCCAGCTGAAAGCCGAAGATACCTCTCCACATTCCAAAAAAGACTTGTGTTGAAGTCTTCCCCAAAAATTTCCATTTGGGGTGATTGGGCCTTATTTCTTTGACGAGGACGCCTGTGGGGCTACCTGGATGAAGAAGTTTTAAACATTCACCTCACACTCGGAATGAGCTCAAGGTGAGAATCAGGGAGGAAAGCAGTGGAATGTTTCCGAAACGGCCTCATTTAGTATGTTGCTGCTGAAGGCCGCCATACTGGTGATGTAATTTCTATAACTTGATGTAAAAAACTGCGAATTCATACACAGGTGTTGGTTATTCCACGGACCAGGCGCGTGGAGACTCATTTCTTCAATATGGAGAAGATGGGGGAAACTGTGGGCGTGGGGTGTGGCTGGTCCCGGACCCATTCCAATCGATTCAGGGTCCAAAATTTAGTGGAAAATGAAACCCCACACGCCTAGGTACCAGAAATCTTGAAAAAATACATTTGAAATAGGTAGATAGGTACGCATTTTGACCCAAAACCCCATCCAGAGGGCGCCAATCGTTCCCGGATCCATTTGATTGTATTCAACGTCCAATATTTAGTGGAAAACGATACCCCACACGCCTGGGTACCAGATATCTTGAAAACATATTCAAAATGGGTAGATAGGCACCAATTTTAACCCATAACTCATTGGTTGATTATTCAAGGAATAACCAACCGAACCGGGATTACCTATTGATTCTGTCCACTACGGTCTATTTTTTTCGAGTTTTTCTTCCTATTGCCTCTCAAAGCCGATTGATATCTTTTGCCCTGCCCTGTATTTCTGATGCGTGGTGAATCCAATGATAAATAAGAAAAAATTCTCTATTGCCGCTGGAAACTTGGTGGGCGAGAAATGTTTGCGTTTGTTCGCATTATTTACCTAATTTTTTTTTTTCCATTACAGGATTCCACGACGGCTTGGCCGTTCCGCTTTGTCCACTCTCAACGACACGCAAAATGTGCCCTCCTCAGCTGCTCATTCGCCTAGTCTCTCTCCAGTCAAAAGAAGCTTCTCCCCCGGACGGTCCCCTGCAAGAGTCCCTTTGGCCAGGTAAGGTTGAACCTGGAGACTAATTTCGCATTGTTTCTCCTGGTATGGCGTTGCCTCATACATCAGAAGGTAAAAGCAGAATGGGTGAAATCAACCAAACACAACTGCTGTTGATGGATTACGAAAGGAATCCAATATTAGGACAGGCTGATTTGAACAATCCTGATAGTACTTGAGCATGTAGTTTCTATTTCCAAATTTTTCAGAAGTTTGTAGTGTTTCTGAATCACATTTCCTGACTATAATGTCATCCTAGGCGACTTCAATTGCAGCCTAAACTGGATAAATATACACCTATGTCTACTGGAAATTCAGCGTTAACACGTTCGCTGCGGAATTGCTGAGCTCGTTTGAGCAGCTGTGCGGGAGTCATCTGAAATAGGAACGCGCCAGGTGCGTGCGCCGCATGTGGAATGAGATTCGAAGCGAGCTCCTAACTCAGTGCGGCTCACGCGCCTATTTACCTTGGAGTAAACTACTTGCACCGAAGTATTTCGTGTACTAAAGCGAAGCACTGAAGGAAATCTTGAGGCGGGAACACCGAAAACGATGCAAAATGGCAAGAAAGAACTGATTGAACCAATAAAACAAGTACATCAGCATACGTTTCATTTTCGTCTTGGAGTGACGACGTCGAATAGGGTTTCTGCACTATCTGTAGGCTAACTATTTTTTGTTTTTGCATGAAAATTACTGTTAGTGTTTGTCTCTCTTCCCTTCTTTGTTGAATTGGCTTCCTCCTAGTGCAGGACTAGTTGAGGCCCAGATAGCTGAATCCGTCGCAATCCTCAAGTGTCAGTTCTGTTGTCACCGGATGACGAATTGATTAATTTTTAGGCATACTCGCCCATTATGATGGTGAGGTTGAGGCATTATCCAATTTCCCTGCTAGATGCTCTTAGGATTTAATAGCTTGTTTTCTTTAAATTTAGCCCATCCCCGAATTGTTATCTCTATTGACCATTAAACTGAGTTTCTATTCAAATGTCCAGCTCAATTCAAGATACTGAGAGATCAACCCGGTCCAAATCGCCAGGAAGACTTCCGCCCGCCTCCTCTGATGAAAATATTCTCCCAGCTCGCAAAGTCACACCTGGACGTCGCGTAAGTTACTCATTTGAACCACTGTAAGTTGCTCACCTGAATAGTGCAGATGTACAAGTTCTTCTCGTTTTAGGTCCCAGAACGGGAATCTGAGCCTATTTTCTCGAGCCAACTTACTTCGCCCAACGCCTACGCTTCGAGCCCGTCAAATTTTGAGTTATTCAAGTCGAGGAAGTCCATCGAAAGGAATAAAGACGTGGGTAACGACACTTTCCGCTCACGTTTGCTGGATTCTTCGACCGGCGATTATGAATCCGATTTTATGAAGCGATTGTCAAATGGGGCGTCCTACTTGCCGAAGAGACAGTTGGACGATGAAGACTTAATGTGGAGCGACGATGAAACTGACTTGCGCGACCCTCTGCAGTTCTTCAGCAAGACGTTGGGATACGAAATTTTGTCTTCCAACGAAAATAGAAGATATCCGCTCGCGATATACTTGGCGTTTCTCGCTCCGTTCGCGATACTCGTCACTGCCTGCGCTGCTTATTTCAAGATCGCTCCACTCGCCGAATGGATTGTGACTATAGGTGAGGTCCCTCCAGATACTAGCGTTGTCTGTGAGAACGAACGAATGCAATTATATTCCCCCAAACTTGAGCTTATGTTACCGGGAACCACTGAGGTCTCTCGTTCTGTAGGGTGTTGCTGGCCCAGGAAAACCGACAGCCCAGGAATAAATAAAAAAAAAAAAATAAAATAAAATAAACCCATGTGCCAGGCAGCAGAATTAAAACCAATAATAAAAACCTAACAGTGTGCTGCCTTCCCTGGGGCTGGCAGGGTCCCCCAACCTGCGACACAAACACTTACTAATCCTAATATCAGGTCACCTAAGCTACACACATCTAGCCACATATATTCACACTCACACAGTTAAACCAATAATCAGGCAAACGGACTGGGGAGAGGAGAGTACTGGTATAATTTCCTCCCTCTCCCTTCTAAAAGAACCTATCCTAAATTTTAAAACTTATATTGAAAACCCTTTTTGGTGGCCATTCGTCCCTCTACCTTATCACGTCTACTCCTTCGCCTCTCAATGCAGCCCGAGCCAACGCAAATTCTCTGAGAACTCCCCAAATTTTCGACTAGTATCGATCAACTCAGAGAGCTCAGCCTGGGTCTGCTGGTCAGTTCTTGCAGCCTTGTGGAGGGGGCAGTTCCTGATGACGTGCTCAGCTGATTCTTCCAGGGCACCACGTGGGAAGGATGGGTGGTCTCTCATTCCGGAAGAAGTGGAGTTTCATGCTGAAGTTGCCGTGCCTTGTTAGTAACTGGGTCACCTCATATCCTGGTTCGAGGTACCCCATGTTCAGTCTATCCATGACCTTCGGGAGGAATCTGTATGCGTGTCGGCCTTTATCAGAGTTGTCCCAACGGTGCCCCAATTCTCAATGGCAGTCATCTTGACAGCGACACTTCTCTGCCTGCCTAAGACTTCTCTCAGTTCAGGATGAACTTGAGCTGAACATCTCTCTGCCCATTTGACTGAGGCTAGTGCAACTCGCGCGTCCAGATCTAGCGGCTGGTATGGGGCCTACCTGTAAGGGCATAAATGTTTACACGAGGGCATTCATCGCAGTGAGGCTATTGTCATTAGAATGGCAACTATTGACATAATACTCCTGTGATTAACTGTCATTGAATATGCAAGTATAACTCAAATTGAACATCTTGGTCAGCCCTCAAATCTCATTCTGCAAGTGAATACATTCCTATTTTTACAATTAGGCCATCCAGCTTCGCAATTCGCCTCAACTCCCTGTCTGTGTTTACTCTAATCAAAATCTCATTTTTTGCAGGAGTGACTACCATTGTGGCGTACTTATTTTACTTTGCTGTTCAATGGCGTCTTGCGGAGAAACAAAAGTTTACTGAAAATGTTGTGTCAGCTTTTGAGAAAGTAAGCGGTTTTCTATGTTGCTTTTTTATTCAACTGCGTTATCGCTTCTCCATTCTGTAACTTAGTGTTATTGTGGTACTGTATGGTTTACTGGTATTGTGGTGTACAAAAAGGACAAGCTCCATCGGGTAGACAGCAATCTATATCAGTGACCACTTTCTTGAAACATGTCCACTGTTCTTGATGTCCATTTATGTCACTGTTGTTAGCATTGAACGAGAAACACATTTTGAAACAAGAATTTGATGTAGAAGATACTGAAGACCAATACTGTCTTTGTTCTAGTTTGTTGAGATGATGAAAACGGGCAAATTTATGAAAACGAAGCAGGCTGCAGATGAATTGGTTGCTGCTGGATTCAGTGTTGACGTGATTACTGCTGTTCTGAAGAAAGCAACCTCAGACTTGAGGTTCAAATTATATGAAAGGGATGGAATCACAGGTAAGTCCCGCTCAATCACCTGATGAAACAACAAAACTCATCATGCCATTTACCTGTTATCACGAGGCTGATGTATTATTTTGTCTCTACCAGGTTATTTCTGGGCTGCCAAAGGTGAATCCAGTGACAAACCTGGAAAATTTCTCCTGACGAACGGAGGAGGTAAGCTTGTTCATAGGAAGATTTTAGATTTATAGCGGTCACCTCCAGTAAATGAGTCATGTATGAGTATAATTTTGTTACGCTTAAAGGTATTTACTTGATTGTATAAAGGGTTTCCAGTTTCTAACGCCATCGCAGCTCACAGGGCAAAGAATGAAAGGAGTAGAACTCCGATAAATTATAACCTGGTCCAGTACTGAGGGTGATCGAATTTAAATCTGTTCCCGTAACGGCTACTTAGAACCCTAGCTAATGGGTTTTTTTTTGTTTTTCCTTGAATAATCAACCAATATATAAGCAAATGTCAATCTCTCCGATTCGACCCAAACAATTTTTCTGTACGTTTCAAGGTGTCTAGATCGAAATTAGGAAATGTCCGTACGCCGTCCACCGTCCACGCCGATTTTGGTAGTAGACAAATTTTCTAAAAATCTGACATTTTAATCAGGGACCCGTTTCCGGCTCTAGTTGGTCCTCGAAACTTTCCAGCCCGATCGGACCAAATTTGGGTGGGGTAGGGGTCAAAAAGTGTATTTCGAAAAATGGATTTTTAGATTTTTGACAATCTAGATGCGTGGGGTATCATTTTCCACTAAATTTTAGACTCTGAATCCAATTAAATGAATCCCAAAACGATCGGCGCCCTCTGGATGAGGTTAGGGGTTAAAATGGGTCCCTATCTACCCATTTCGAATGTGTGTTTTCGAGATTTCTGGCACCTAGGCGTGTGGGGTATCATTTTCCACTAAATTTTGGACGCTGAATCCAATTAAATGGGTCCCGGAACGATTGGTGCCCTCTGGATGAGGTTATGAGTCAAAATGGGTACCTATCTACCCATTTCGAATGTCTGTTTTCGAGATTTATGCACCTGTTTTCAGCATTATATCAAGTCACTCTTTGCTCAGAGCACTACTTAACCAAACCGCGTCTTTTGTTTCTTAAATTTAAAACTAATTGTTCTGTTTGTTAAATGTCTTGGAAAGTGTAAATAAATTGGCAAGACATGGCGGTTCGCAGTGAACCATGATGGATTGGGGCCTTTAAAATACTGCAGAACTAAATCAATGGGTATAGTTGAGTCCTCTACATAACAGTTCAAGAAAGTCGGCTTTGTATCCCATCTATATTGGTATTCTGCTTCATTTAAGATACTAAATTCTCATCCTCATTACTATTTCAGTTGGAGGTCACTTTGTAGCGCCATCTTCGTGCTTGAAAATAAGAGGAATGTTTGATCCCAGCAGTCAGGTAAGCACATACCCGATAGTGTCTTAAATGACGCGCCTCAAAGTCTTATAATGAATCTGACTTCGTTATGTATTCTTACTTTAAGTGCATGCGTGATTTCAGATTATGAACAACCAAGAAATAGGGCGAATCGTTGATGCCGTTTTGGAAGAATGTACTGGAAACATGCTCGTTCACGTTGCTGTTGATCCTCGTTCATCTGACGGTGTTGTCTACGCGAGGTGAGACCGCTTAATGCTGATTTGACTTAATTTGGCTAAATTGAAAAGATTTTTAGTCAGATTTTAAGGGTTCTTATGCTTCAGATACATAAAAGCGGAAGCTTTGTCCCTCTGCCATTTCCTCGCTACTGAGACAAAATTGTTATCCAATTTTAATCAGAGCTTCAAGCATTTTTCGGTTTTAGCTCAACATGTTCCTATGTGTTGGTTGGTTATTCAAGGAATAACCACCGCCGACATTGGTAGTAGAAAATTTTCTAAAAATCTGAAATTTAGAACAGGGGTCTGTTCCCGGTGATAGTTGGCCCTCGAAACTTTTATTTTCGAGATCAGTAGCGATCTAGGAGTGTGAGGTATCATTTTCCACTAGATTTTGGACACTGAATCCAATAAAATTGGTTCCAGAACGATTGGAACCCACCGCAAGATGTTATGGGTCTGAATTGGTATCTATCTAACCATTTTGGATATGCGTTTTCGGGATTTCTGGTACCTACGCGTGTGGGGTATCATTTTCCACTAAATTTTAGACCCTGAATCGATTGGAATGGGGTTTGGACCTGCCACACCCACTGTTTCCCCCAGTTTGACGAAATGAGTCTCCATGAGCCTGGTCCGAGGACCATGCAAGAATTTCCCCATGATTTTGTTATGAAATGTCCAGGTGTCACAGACAGTAGAAGTCAATAGACCAATATAATACTGACCAAAGCGCAACTGCGGGCGTTTTTGAAACCAATGATGGTGGTAACCATGGAAAAAATGGATCTTTCCATCTTTCAGGGTAATAATTGAAAGATCAGGATGGACCTCACTTGGGTTGTCCCAACTGGGGCGGGAAGAAGGACGTCACTGTATTTACTTTAATTTTTTTGAATGAGGTATTTTGATTTCAAACGAAAGTGATGTAGCAGGTTCATACTCTCCAGAGCACCCCTGGGGGAGGGGGGGGGAATACACTTCATTAATTTACTGATCCTGGACTGGAACCGGTTGTTTCTAGTTATCTGAAAGTCTAATGAGACACTCGAGTTTGAGGAGGGTTGTGTGCTCGACACCTTGGCCTTTGTATTGTGTTCTGTAACAGCAATGCTACAGCGCCATTTGTAAAGCTGCTTTTTGGTAGGTCCTACCGCGTGTGATTGCCAGAACAACGGCACGCTGCTGCTGTAAAATCTGGTCTTTCTCCCGCTGGTTTGGATTCCGCCAACATGTAGGAGCCGCATACAAGATGGTGGGCAGGAATATCGCCAACATTGCAGCCTCCTGCCATATGTCACTCCCCAGTCTGACCTAGATGTGGCCCTGAGGCCACGCGCCATATATGTCATCTTTTCATTTAGGAGGGCAATGTGGGCTGACGGCTTCAAGTTGCCGGAGATACAGACATCCAGGTGTCTCACGTGCGGGCCTGCCTGCACTCTGGTGCCAGCTAGGAGGGCAAATGTCCGTTCGCCGTCCGTGCCGATTTTGGTAGTAGACGATTTTCTAAAAATCTGAAATTTGGGTCGGAGACCCGTTTCTGGCTCTAGTTCGTCCCCAAAACTTTTCAGCCCGATCGGACCAAATTTGGGAGGGGTAGGGGTAAAATTGGGAATTTCGAAAAATTGAATTTTCGAGATTTTTGGCGATCTAGGCGTGTGGGGTATCATTTTTCACTAAATTTTGGACGCTGAATCCAATGAAATGGGCCCCAGAACGATTGGAACCCACCGCAAGATGTTATGGGTCTGAATTGGTATCTATCTAACCATTTTGGATATGCGTTTTCGGGATTTCTGGTACCTACGCGTGTGGGGTATCATTTTCCACTAAATTTTAGACCCTGAATCGATTGGAATGGGGTTTGGACCTGCCACACCCACTGTTTCCCCCAGTTTGACGAAATGAGTCTCCATGAGCCTGGTCCAGGACCATGCAAGAATTTCCCGATTTTGTTATGAAATGTCCAGGTGTCACAGACAGTAGAAGTCAAAGACCAATATAATACTGACCAAAGCGCAACTGCGGGCTTTTGAAACCAATGATGGTGGTAACCAGGAAAAAATGGATCTTTCCATCTTTCAGGTAATAATTGAAAGATCAGGATGGACCTCACTTGGTTGTCCCAACTGGGGCGGGAAGAAGGACGTCACTGAATTACTTTAATTTTTTTAATGAGGTATTTTGATTTCAAACGAAAGTGATGTAGCAGGTTCATACTCTCCAGGGCACCCCTGGGGGAGGGGGGGGGGGAATACACTTCATTAATTTACTGATCCTGGACTGGAACCGGTGTTTCTATTAGTTATCTGAAAGTCTAATGAGACACTCGAGTTTTGAGAGGGTTGTGTGCTCGACACCTTGGCCTTGTATTGTGTTCTGTAACAGCAATGCTACAGCGCCATTTGTAAAGCTGCTTTTTGGTAGGTCCTACCGCGTGTGATTGCCAGAACACGCTGCTGCTGTAAAATCTGGTCTTTCTCCCCGCTGGTTTGGATTCCGCCACATTTAGGAGCCGCATACAAGATGGTGGCAGGAATATCGCCCATTCAGCCCCTGCCATATGTCACTCCCCAGTCTGACCTAGATGTGGCCTGAGGCCCGCGCCATATATGTCATCTTTTCATTTAGGAGGGCAATGTGGGCTGACGGCTTCAAGTTGCCGGAGATACAGACATCCAGGTATCTCACGTGCGGGCCCCTGCACTCTGGTGCCAGCTGGAGGGCAAATGTCCGTTCGCCGTCCGTGCCGATTTTGTAGTAGACGATTTTCTAAAAACTGAAATTTGGGTCGGAGACCTTCTTTTGGCTCTAGTTCGTCCCCAAAACTTTTCAGCCCGATCGGACCAAATTTGGGAGGGTAGGGTAAAATGGGAATTCGAAAAATTGAATTTTCGAATTTTGGCGATCTAGGCGTGTGGGGTATCATTTTTCACTAAATTTTGGACGCTGAATCCAATGAAATGGGTCCCAGAACGATGGGCACCCACTGGAAGAAGTTATGGGTCAAAATGGGTATCTGTCTACCCATTTTGTATATGTTTTCCAGATTCCTGGTACCCAGGCGTGTGGGGTATCGTTTTCTACTAATTTTTGGACGCTGAATCGATTGGAATGACTCCATGCTCCTGGTCCAAGGAATAACCATCCCCTGTGAACGAATTTGCAGCGTGTTTTTTGCATCTGTTGAAACTCTCATTGTTCTGTTTGTTTTTGTTTTCTTGCAGAGGATTGCTCGGTGCTGACGCCGCCGGTGTCTTCCGCAAAATCAACGGCTCAATTTTCGAAGGGCGCCGCGTCACCGTGAAATTCATCCGTCCTACCCGTTATAATGAAAAATTCCCCCAGTCGGTATCTCTCACTCGTCCTCTTCGCCCTTCGACCCGTTCTTATTAAATTAACCCATTTTAAATGCAGCTGACTGTCCCAATGATGTGCCTTTTTTAACATCACGCAGTTCTAACATTATTTTTGCATTAACGATAATTATTTCTTCACTTTATTTAATCGTTTAGAATTCTTATGTTCTGCGTTTCTCTGGTCCATCTTTCTTTACATTTGTACCAGCAATGGTTGTCATGAAGTGTGAATTTCATTCGCCTTTGTACTCTTATTATGAGGCTATTATTTTTTTGACAATGCTTTGATCTGTAGTAATCTCAAGACTTCCAGTGCCTTTTAACTTCTATAAAACAAGACTGAAAAGCCCTGAAGGCACTAAAACCAACGTTGAGTATTCAATGGCTTCACGTGTTCAGTTTTCCAGCTAGTGTTTCTTGTGTTTAATTATTTGTGTTTCATACTTGCGTGTCTCTTTTCTGGTACGCTGAATTGTAATAAAAATCGCTTTGTCTCACTTAATTCTGGTTTTTATTGATCTTGAAGTGGGTTTTTTCTCGATAAAACTATTTGCCTTAAAAGTGTGCGCCCAAAACGACCATAATTTGCACTAAAAGCGTCAAAATTGGCTTTTGGCCGCTAATGAGTAGTATTGGATACCAAAGGTATTTTTCTGTATCAACATGTCAATGATACTGTTGGTACTGATATTGATGGACCACCAAGAAGTAACCACTTCAGGACAGTTGATTCGTTGGCCCAGGTAAAATCCTCGGGGTTGATGCGGGTCAGCCAGTTGAGTTCATAGATAAAATTTTTTGGATTTTGCTCTGCGCATCACCTTTCATGGGCCCTGAGCCGGCTGAAAGCTTGCTATAAGCTCCTTCAAGGCTGCCATCAAGAAGTGGATTCACATGAAACTCACCGACAGATGGCGGACTATTGAAGGACATGTCCATAGAAAGCACGTGGCCAAAACTCCACTCACAAGGACCTACTCAGACTTAAGCGCAGAGACCTAAAAGCGATAGTTGACCTACCAATCGGGTTCGCCCCTCTGCGTCTTCACCTGGACAGCATAGGGGTGACTCAACAGACAACCCTATGCAGACTTGAACTGCGACCGACATCATTTTCGAGTGCCAGCGCTCACAGGCATACCCTCTTTGGGGCACAAACCTCAATGAGGACCATTCCTGCGAGAAGTCAGTTCACAACCTACCCTTCCTAAATGTTGGGACGTCTTAGTTACAAGTTGAGCTTACGAGCAAGCCGGGGAGTATCGCCCCGTAAAATGACTGTATGGCCCGGAAGTGACTCCCTAAAAGCTGTAAACAGCTCCGCCAAGATCAACCCTTTACTGGGAGAGGCAAGGACATATGCGGTGGTGGCCATGTTTGGCGAAGATGTCTCTATGGCATTGGACCCTTGTATTGGTATGCACCTACCACGGCTCTGGCTCAGCCGCCCCGGCTCTGAGGGTATCAGCCTCTGTTGACGATCTAGTGTGGTTCCGCTTGCGCCAGAAAAGCTTAACTCTTAATCCGGCAGCCGTCCCAATGTGCCGGTACAACCCTCGTATCGGCGTTGATGCTTGGGAGAGCCCCGCCACTCCTAACATGGACAGTTCGGGGACTGTAGATCCCCAAGAGTTGAGATGGTGGGGTACCATTCTCCACTAATTTTAGGACGCTGAATCCATGAAAATGGGTCCCAGAACGATATCAATAGAGGGTTTTCTATGTTTCTGGTGCCTAGGTGTGTGGGGTATTATTTTCCCATAAATTTTGGGCCCAGAATCGATTGGAATGGGTCCGGGACCCGCCACACCCACTGTTTCCCCCACTTTCCCCATTTTGAAGAAATGAGTCTCCATGCGCCTCGCCCGAGGAATAACCAACCCCTGTGTAAGAATTTGCAGCGTTTAAATAAATGTTCCAAAAGTCGTCAACGTTGTCGTTCTTTAGTTTCAAAAAATGTGTTTCTAATTACCTACTTAATTGAAATAAAAACCTCTAGGCTGCGGCTATTCAAAAGGTTTACCGACGAAAATTTGCTCTACTCGGAATATTCTCTCTCGAGTTTCCATGACGATTCGTACAGTCACCTGTTGCACACTATCTTCCTTCCAATCCTCAGTCCTAGATGGGCCTTAGGCTGCTCAAGTCCTAACTTCAGGTCTAACTCACCTCCCATCCAAGCAGACAAGTAAGAACTGCGATGTTTTTCAAAATGTAATGTTTCATTGAAATAGCGGTAAATTGGGTATTTATTTCTTCCCGATCAGAAATTTCTCTATACGGCATTGCTTTCTCGGGTTAATTTAGTTTTTACGCGTAAATAATTTTAAATAGTTATGGTTACAACGATGGCTCCCAAACTTATTCTCACAGGTGTACGTGAAACAAGCTGAGGGATTCGATTCTACTAGTACAACTAATTTGCGACACCTCATGAATTGGATTGGGATCGATGTGCATGGGCAGAAGATTTTGAGTTTTGAAAATTTACACTCTTTTGAGAGGTGTCATCGGATTTGATAATTCCAAAAAATTAAGAAATTTTAGCCGCTCGGAGACAAAGCCTTTAAAAAAATGGTTGCAAATTTTGTTGTAGAGTCGGTCTCTTCGGTTCAACGGACCTCATTGTGCAGGTGTGCGGATTTCCAAAGCCAATTTCAATGATAAAGTTCAGAAAATCACGAAAATCAAATTTTCGTCAGTATTACTGGCCAACTGGTGACGTTTGTAGGAGGGGCAAAGTTTCTACAAATATTATGTGAACAATTATATTGAGTTTTTGCTGACTACCTGTTCAACCATGCAGCTTGTTCTCTAAAGCCATCCACACGTTTTAAATCGAGATTTATTCAGTTGAAACCAGAGAACCCAGGGACAAGTGTGTCAGGGATCTGATTTGGTAATTCGAGGGCATCAGCAATGTTTGCATACTGCTCTAGCTGGATTTGAACTGTTATAAATGTTTGGAGACTTTCCTTCGCACTGTTACGGACAATTGAAAATTTGAACAATTGAGCTGGCACATCTTGTCAATTCCCAACCGTTTGGAACCAGTTATCAAGTATGTAACTAGAAATTACACATTTACCTACATAAATGAAACTTGAACTATCTAACCTAATCGAAACAGCGCCCTAAGTTTAGGAAAATGGCTTCTACGCCCAAATCTCGAAAACAACATTCCAAACTATAAATATGATATAAATAAGGAGGTAGGTACTCATTTTGACTCATTTCTAGTGGGCGCCTGCAGGTTCGGGACCTATCATAATGGATACGGCGTCTTAAAAATGATAAAGTAATACTTCATGCCTAGGTCCCAAAAACCAAGAATGTCGAGTTACAAAAACGCTGCGAATTTTTTCACAGGGGTTGGTTATTCATCGGACTAGCAGCCTGGAGCCTCATTCCAATTATGGAGCGTCCATAATTTAGTGGAAAATGATACCCCACACGCCTAGGTACCAGAAATCTCGAAAACACACTTTCAAATGGGTAGATGGATCATTTTGGCCCATAACCTCTTCGGGTGGGCGCCAATCGTCCCGGGACCCGTCTTATTGGATTCAGCGTCTAAAATTTAGTTGAAAATGATACCCTACACGGCTAGGTCAGAAATCTCGAAAACCCACTTTCAAAATGGGTAGATGGATCATTTTGGCCCATAACCTCTTCTGGTGGTCACCAATCGTCCCGGGACCCGTCTTATTGGATTCAGCGTCTAAAATTTACTCGAAAATGACACCCGACACGCTCATAATCCCCAATTATT
>CM034001.1:24474181-24561057 GCA_019603395.1 Cyrtorhinus lividipennis | reverse complement strand
ATCGGCGCACTGAAACATCATGAAACAATTCAATTCAAATTATTAATTATTCAAGGAATAACCAACCTATGTTTTCATGCAAAAAGTCAATCTCTCCAATGCGGCCCAAAATTTGTTTCTGGGCGTTTCAAGGTGTCTAGATAGAAATGAGCAAATGTCCGTCCTGATATACCTGCGCTAGACCTGAGGCCATGTGGCCCATTAGTCTATCCTAGTCATGCTTCTGCGCCAGATCATCTGGGAGCCCGCCTATGGCCTATGGCTTCCCCAAACATCAGGCACCCCACCCTCTTCGGCGTTCGCCTGCCTGTGGCAGCCCAGGATGGACTTCGAGGAGGTGCTGGGTTTTGCAAGGGGTCTTTTAGTTCTCTCTTCTGCTTCGCTAAGCCTCTGTACTAACGCGCGGTCTTGTCTCGTGTCTTTCCATCATTGGCATGTTATGAGTTTAGGGTGAATGGTTTGGGAGTTAGTTCGTATTGTATGGTAGTGGCGGCACTTACTCGCCAATTCACGGGCATCACTGAACATTTTGTAGGGGTACAATTAGGAAAACACCCCACCTGTGTCCTCCACTCCAGGTAATTCTTCACCCATGTTCTTCATGCTCCACAGTCCTGCAGAGGAGTCTTTGGCTAAAACGTCTGAGGCAGGGGGAGTACTGAATATTCATCCCTGCCTGGATAAATTGCCTATAATTAGTCTTAAACTAGCCTAACAACTATCAAAGGCAAAACATCACTTTATTTAAAGACTAGATGGGGAAGAAAGTAAAAAAAAAAAAAGTAAAGTAAACAAGGACTTTCACCTTGGATTTTCGTCCACTACCTTGGTCAGGTGTCGCGGACTTCGTCAGCCGTCGTCCAAAGAGGATCGTAAATTGATCTGACATTCGCTCGTGGCTACTTATTGCCTCACCCCCTTAAGTAAGAACTATATGAGGGTCAAGACAAACAATTCAGTTGCTCTAGCCAGGATTCGAACCCTGGCCGCTCGGAGTACCACACCAATCCTTCGTCATTCCACTAGACTAACCGAGCGCCCTAGGAAAGAGTACTTGTTATTCCTCCTTCCCCTGAAGCTTAGGTCTAGACTAACCCTGAGCACACCCTCCACCTGACTGGTAGGGAGGGGAGGGGGAAGAATCCTCGCCAGCCTGGCGAGCCCAGCCTTCATAAAGTGGCTCTCCTGGTTCCCGCTTTGTGGTGTGTGGGGGGGGGGGGGGGTCAAGGATTCTCTTTCTGTTTGGTCTGCATCTGAGGCCCTTCTGGCCCTTTGCAGCCATTCACTTGCATGTGTTCTGTCGCTGTCCAGTCTGTTAACTGATGTGCTCGATTTTACAGGGAGTTTTGAGGGCAAGGTTCATAATTGGAATTAATTACGGCATTGCTGCTGCCTCGCCTCATAGGCGAGCATTGGCTTGTGCAAATGCATCGAAGTTCTTCCATGCATTTTTGGACTCCACCAAAGAGTAGGCCATAGTAGGCCGTTGTACTCAATTGTGCCTGTCATAACTTGACGCTAATTGTTGTATAGCGGGCAGCTCCGCAGGATGTGTTCTGCTGTCTCTGAAGGATGGCCACATGGACACGCAGATGTATCTCGCCGTCGCATGGAGTGGAGTTTGGCACTGAAATTACCATGGCCGGTGAGGAGTTGGGTAGTCTCGTATGAGGGTTCCACATGATCCATGTTCAGGCGCTGTGAGACATTGAAGAACTGGGGTGTCAGCCGCCCGCTTGCTGCCTATTCCACCGTTCCTGCCACGCAGTTAGTGCCCATTCTCGTATCCTGGCTATCTTCATTTCGCTCGTTTGTGCTCCTATAACAAACCATTCAAATCCCTCTGCAAGGGGACTGCAGCACGATCTGGCCACTTGATCGAGCTGAAGGCAACCCTTGCATAAAGCACAATACCAACAGGCATGCAGCCTGAAATCACCTGCAGCCCGAAAGAGGATGCTGTACGATAACCGCGTGTGGTTGCCAGAATAACGGCACGCTGCTGCTGTAAAATCTGGTCTCTCTCTCGCTGGTTTGGATTCCGCCACCATGTAGGAGCCGCATACAAGATGGTGGGGCAGAAATATCACCAACATTGCAGCCTCCTGCCATGTGTCACTCCCAAAGCCAGACCCAGATGTGGCCCTGAGGCCACGCGCCATATATGTCATCTTTTCATTTAGGAGAGCAATGTGGGCTGTTTGCCTTAAGTTGCCTGAGATACAGACACCCAGGTATCTCACGTGCGGGCCTGCCTGCACTCGGGAGCCGGCTAGGAAGGCAACTGTCCGTGCCGATTTTGGTAGTAGACAATTTTCTAAAAATCTGAAATTTTGGTCAGAGACCTGTTTCTGGCTCTAGTTTGTCCTCGAAACTTTTCAGCCCGATGGGACCAAATTTGGGCAGGGTAGGGGTCAAAATGTGTACTTCGAAAAATGGATTTCCGAGATTTTTGGAAATCTAGGCGTGTGAGGTATCATTTTCCACTAAATTTTGGACGCTGAATCCAACGAAATGGATCCAAGAACGATTAGCACCAACTGGAACAAGTTATGGGTCAAAATGGGTATCTATCTACCCATTTCGAATGTCTGTTTTCGAGATTTCAGGTACCTAGGCGTGTGGGGTATCATTTTCCACTAAATTTTGGACCCTGTATCGACTGGAATGGGTTCGGGACCCACCACACGCACTGTTTTCCCCATGTTGGTGAAATGAGTCTCCATACGCCTGGTCCGAGGAATAACCAACCCGTGTGATAGAATTTGCAGCGTTTTTGACTAGTTTAACTACTGCAGCTGGATTAATGCACATTCAGAAGTGACGTATCAATACAAATAATTGAAAAACGAACCTGCATAAACCCGTATATCATAAATTTCTCAACCTCTCGAGGATTTTCATGAATGAGTACACTTTTTCTCTTCGAGCCGAATACTGTTCTTCGTCGTGCTCCAAGGCGTAGCTTCTCTTGAGCTCGGTGCCGAGAAACTCCCATAATGATGGATTCAATCTTCTGAATATGATTTCAATGAGTGCATGTTATGAGGGTCGTGCATAACGCTCGAGCTACAATGTTCATGAAAGCTGCTCAAAATAATAGTTAACAATGCAGTTTGTTTGTGAATCTACCGTTCAAACAAGCCACAACGAACCACCTAATATACACAATTCAAGGTTTTCTATAAGTCACTAAGCCTCCTTTAATTTTCATCCACACAAGCAGACCCGGTACATCTGAAATTGTCACTAAACTCACCGTCCTCGTCCGACTCTTCCTTAGCTTTGAACTTGTGCTCGGACTTTGACCTCGGTCTGGGCAAGTAAATATCTTCTATTCGGTTCATAGCGTAATTAGGATCGGCTGTCGTTGAAATCGACCGGAATTTGATTTTTTTCTCGGGTTGACTCTCTTGTTGTTCACTCATGATGTCCACCGACAATAACACGACTATAAACGTAAATTGAGGGAGGATTGCGAATCGGCTTGAATCAAACTAAGGATCGAAATTGATTGTGAGAGCACAAGAGAAAAACACTATAAGTCGTAACATTATTGACAAATGTTAAAAATTCAAATTCAGAACAGAAATTAATATTGGTAACGCACTATTCCTATGGAAGCGATTACAAGAATGCAGCAAGAAGTCTGTTGTTTGTCATATGTTACCTTCCCGTGTGGTTACCCTGCCCGACAGGGTTCACCTTTCTGTTATTCACATAACATAATTTAGATTATGGATGGGAAATCGAAACAAAAACATCGATGTCAACATCGTTAGTATGACATCGATGTTGTGAAACATAGCCCATTCAACCATCGATGTTTTTCGATGTCGATGGTTGAAACCCCGTAACATCGTGACTCTCTCCTATTTTTGGACATATTCAATTTAAAAAATAATTGAAATTCATCAACAGCGCTATTTACAATAAAGTTTAATAAATTAACTAGATGAAGGAACAAGACTACAGGTTACCTAATAATTAGTAGGTTCTTTGAGGAAGGAGGTTACAGGTGGTTTTGCCAAGTAGTGGCCTCGATAGTAACAATCGATAGACAGAAGGTTAGGCATGATTAGGCTTTGGGAGGGTTGATGAAGAGGGGAGGGCCTTTTTTGTTTTCATTAATATTATTTATTCATAATAAATCTGATGCAATATATTATTCTCTCGGTAGGTAAGGCGTGATCGATAATATCGATCACATCGATGGGGCGTAACATCGATAGCCAATGTCATAGACCCTTCTCACCATCGATGTTTAACATCGAATATCGAGCGGAAAACATCGATGTTTTGCAACATCGGACATCGATGTCCCATCACTAATTTAGATCCAAAATAAACATTTTATCAACATAATATGTTCTGTTGCAAATTATTAGCTCATTTTAAACATTTATTCAAAATTTTCGTGTTGATTTAGCACAGCCATTTGATATTAAATTTAATTTAACTGTCGTCGTCCTAAAATGTGAGCTGTGTCCGTCATGAAAAGGATTCACACTTATCACATTCAACATCTGTATCCAAATTTTCTGTTCGGTTTCCAATTTCGGGTTCGGTCCGGGAAACTCGTTCGCTATTTTATTTTGGTTTTTAGCCAATTTTTTCGGTGCGTTTTTGTGATAAAACAATCAAATTCCGCGCTAATAGGTGGTACTTCGGTAATGGAAAGGCGGCCGGAATGGCCACTGAAGAGGGAACATCGTCAGTCGTGAAATGTAAAGTGGTCATAATCGGAGCGGGTATGGCCGGATTGTCGGCCGCCAGTTTACTCGCTAAAAACGGAATGACGGACTTTTTATTGTTGGAGGCTCGTGGACGGATTGGCGGAAGGATTTTATCCGTCGATCAAGGTAATTTCCTCAAAACCGTTTGTTCTAGACTGCGGTCTGTCGTCAGGGAGAAAGTCAATGTCCAGTATCTGGCGGTCAGGCGAATGCTGATCGTCGGTCGTGAATTCGTGAACACACTGCTGGGAGTGCCATATTGTTGCTCAATGAGATACTTTCTCGAAAAAAAACCTTCACTTTGTATGCGTTCTTGGACAAGTCCATGGCTTATGCCCATCTTCCAGCTTCCTGAAAACATCCCAAGCTGAAATCGCCCGATACAATTCATCTTCGCTTGCGTGCTTCATTCCTGCAATTGAACAAACCTCATTGGTTGAACATTGTCTTGAAGAAGGCTAGAACTACAAATCAGTTCAGCTGATTGAGGCCTCTTCACTACTGAAGAATCTGTCTGCCGAAGACTGTAGAAATGTTCTGCCAAATACGCTCAATGAGACCGTCAAATTCACAATGTCACCAATAAATTTCTAATCTTCTTACTTAACGGGAAACGACTGATGTAGATGTACTTTAGTAGATGGTAAAAAACACCTAGAGGAGGGGTTATGGGGGGCCCCAAGCCTGTAAGCCTGGTGGCTTGTTGTGCGTCTCTTTGGTGTCCCATTCTTTTAGTCCACAAACAGCCCTAGTCCCCTGAGGGTTGTTAGGTTGTGGACTAACTTATTGCAGGGAAGGCTCTCATTGGGTTTGTGTCCCAAAGAGGGTGTATCTGCGGGATGTGAGTGCTGGGCAGTCAAAGATTATGTGAGTTGCAGTTTCGTCTGCTTCCTCACATAATCTGCATAGAGTTGTTGGTTGTGTTACCCCAGTGCGGTTCAGATGAAAACGCAGAGGAGCGAAGCCAGTTAGTAGGCCAATTATCGCTTTTAGGTCGCTGCGTTCAAGTCTGAGTAGGTTCTGGGGTTTTGCCACTGCAAGCTTACTGTGGGCATGTCCTTCAATATTCCACCATCTGTCAGTGTGTTTCTGGTACGTCCACTCTTTGATGGCAGCTCTGAAGAAGCTTTTGGGTAAACCTACAGCGCCAACGAAGGGTGCTCTGGAGCCTCTCTTGGCAAGCTTGGCTTTTTTGTTGCCCTCAATTCCCCTGTGCCCCGCCACCCACTCAAGGGACACTGAATGGCGAGCAGCTAGTGCACAGAAAGTTTCTTCACAGTCCTTTACCACTCCTTAGATGAGATGTTGGGTGCTGTGAGGGCTTTAATATGGCCTCTCATCAGACTCTCCAGGGACATGCGTTGATTGCCAGAATTTCGGTCTGGAAAACGTAGGTGTATTTCCCTAGTGGTGTGGAGTACTGCCACATAGGTTTGATCCCATACACCCAAGAATTTACGTTTGGAGCCTGCCACTCAGAAAATTTGGAGCGGGTACAACTGAGAGCTCTTAAGGCTCTATTGGCTTAGGCCGGATTACTATTAATATCTCGTATGAAGGAGATCGGAGCTAGGCCTCTCACATACTAAACTTGCTTTTGATGGAGTCATGTTTGACTGGTAGGTGAAGCTGAGAGCGATTGGGGAGGAGAGGCTACCAAATATATGTGTCAGGAAACTCCATGACTGTGAGTCCTGCCGGGTGATTGCTGAAATTCAATATTCCGCCATCTGTTAGTGTACTGTCTTAATGGAAAGTATAATATTGTAGAGTTATTGTAAGCTCATAGGCTTACCTGGCAAGGCAGCCCTCCGACACTCAACCGTCTGCTCAAGGACTGCATATTATAGCGATGCAGGATTTGTCAAGAATAGTCAATCTAGAGAATTCAAGAATAGACAAGATAGCTGAACCAATAATACCTCCCCTTCTGCCTTCAATTGTTGCTATGACAGATCCCAAGATTCCAAGAGACACCATCCTCCATAACCTGTTGCTTATGTTTTCCCCGTCTCTTGAGACTTTTTCTGTTCTCTTCTCATATCCCTTAATAGAGAGAGAAGGAATCTTGAAAACCCACATGCAAAATAGGAAGATAGATACCCATTTTGACCCATAACCTCTTCCGGTGGGTGCCAATCGTTCCGGGACCCCACACGGGATTAGTCAAAAATGATACCCCACACGCCTAAAATCCCCAAAAATCTCTAAAAACAATTTTAAAAAAACGCATTTTGACCAAACTTTTAATATATTCAAGGAATAACCAACCAAAAAACTATCGTAGTTTCTCGAGATGCATCTAATATTCATGCGATAAATAAATAATTCTCTCTCTTCAGACTCATGAAACCAATTGTCCACGTATTCTAACAAATCAAAAGCCTATTTGCTGATATTTAACGACGAATCTACAATTTCCGATTGCTCAGCCATGCTCGATATCAAGGAGTTAAAAGTTCATGAGTGGAGTTCAAAATACAATTCAGATTATTCATAACGGACTATTTGGTTGTTATTCCATGAATAATTAGCTTATGTTTTCATGCAAAAAGTCACTATCTCTCTGATTTGCCCAAGATGATTTAGCTATTTGGGCGTTCTAAGGTGTCAAGATTACGCCGATTTTGGTAGTAGAACATTTTCTAAAATGTAAAATTTGGGTCAGGTACCGTCAGCGGCTATTTCCGAATTCGGGAGAGGGGAAAGGGGTCATTATGTGTAATTTGGATAATGGATTTTCGCAATCTAGGCGTGTGGGGTATCATTTTCAACTAAATTTTGGACGTTGAACCCATAAAACGGGCTAGGGAACGATTGACGCCCACCCGAAGAGGTTATGGGTTAAAATGGGTTCTCTATCCTCCTATTTTTAATGCGAGTTTTCAAGATTTTTGGTACCTAGGCGTGTGGGACATCATTTTTGACTAAATTTTGGACACTGAATCCAATAAGACGGGTCTTGGAGGATTGACGTCCACCAGAAGAGGTTATGGGTCAAAATGGGTCCTGTCTACTCATTTTGAATGTGTGTTTTCGAGATTTCTGGTACCTAGGCGTGTAGGGTATCATTTTCTACTAAATTTTGGATGCTGAATCGATTGGAATGAGTCTCCTAACTCCTGGCCTGAGATTTTCCAAAGCTGATCGACACTAGCAACGAGGATGTTCCTTGTATCCTTTGAGGCGATAATTTTCTTCTCAGGGAGAATTGCATGAAGATCCTTTGCTGTGATCGCCTTTGTTCTCTTTAATGCCTTTATCCTTAATGTGGGTTAACAAATTTGATCAGAATGCCGCTACTTTTTGAAGACGCCTCAGTAGGGACCCTCTTGATGGCCCTCTGAAAGCTGACTCTTGCACACAGTTGTCGTCTGCTGTATCAAACATAGTTGCCAACACCTTCAGTAGCTCAAATACGTCCTCATCCTCAGTTTCTGCGATTCCTCTCAATATCATTCTTGTCAATAGCATTCAATGATTCCTGTTTCTGTTTCCAGCCGGTGCCAAACTCGAACTCGGTGCCAACTGGATCCACGGCGTACTTGGCAATCCAATCTACGAGATGGCAGTTGCTAACAATCTTATCGACATCGTACAAGTTCCAAAACCTCATCGAGTCGTCGCAGCACTTGAGGATGGGAAACAAGTTCCATTTTCAGTTCTGCAGGTAGTACATTTTCAGTTTCCTCGTTCTATGTACAGGGTCCGCCAACGAAGTAGGACGGTTTTGAAATGGGTAGTACTCAGCATGGGGAACTCTGTGAGGGGTGGGGTTGGGACCATCATGTTCACAATGAAGGGAAGTTTTTTTAGGTTAGTTGCAAAGTTGGTTTGGACGATGCCACAACGTGTTTTCGCGGTGAGTTTGTTTTTAGTGAACAGTGAGTCGATAATTCAAACACAGAGAGATTTCCATCGAGAGTACGCGATTTCTCCCCGCGGAGCTATCCCAACTCGTAATGTAATCCTAAGGTGGGTTGAAAACTTCAGGGAAACGGGCAGTGTTACGAAAAAAAGGAGGGGAGGAGATCGAACAGCGCCAACTCCAGAGAACGTTGAGCGCGTGAGAGTCGCTGCCCTCCAGAGCCCACACCGGTCCGTCCGACTTCGTGCAGCAAATTTGAACCTCTCACAATCAACTGTTCGTCGAATATTGAAAGTCGATCCACACTTTCATCCGTATAAGTTGGTGATTTGTCAGCAATTATTGCCAGCGGATTATAACGAGCATAAGATGTTTTGTGAGAGGATGATGTCTGTGACTCATTTCTCGGCACGGTGACGTTCCCTGACCTATCCCCATGTGATTTTTTTTTGTGGGGATACCTAAAGGAAAGAGTCTACAAAGATAAGCCGAGGACCCTGAACGATTTGAAGGAGGCTATCACCACGGAAATCAGCCGCATCCCACGAGAAATGCTGGACAGCGTTTCGAGGAGCTTCACCGAAAGACTCGATAAATGCATTCAAGCTGATGGGCATCACATGCTCGACGTTGTCTTCAAAAATTGAACATTACCAGAAAATTCCACTTCTTGTGAACAGTTAAATAAAAATATATATTTATTCTATCTTGAGAAATAACCGAGTTATGATTTTTTTAAATCCATCCTACTTCGTTGGCGGACCCTGTACAACAATACACTGTTTGGGGAGTTCTCAAGAAAAATGTTATCAAGTTATTACTCGTCGCTTTTATTATTAGTAAAATTATAATGAAGATAAGTTGACACCTTGACAATTTTACTCAAAATGTAAGATTTCAATAAAAGCGGGGGGAAATCCATAGTTTGGGCGTTTTGGTGGATTCGTCCGCTCAGGTTGCCTACGGCAATGGTTCCAATTATAATATCAAGTTTCCTGACTGAGTATGTTTTTGCCCATAAAGTTTTTGAGGTTCAACTTTTTAAGTAGGGATGTGCTTTGTTGGAAAATTATAGGTAATACAGTTTCAATTTTATTTAGAGCGACAAAATGTGTATTTCGAAAAATGGATTTTCGAGATTTTCGGCGATATAGGCGTGTGATATATCATTTTCGACTAAATTTAGGACGCTGAATTCAATGAGGCGGGTCCCGGAATGATTGGAGCCCACCGGAATAGGTTATGGGTCAAAATGGGTATCCATCAACCTATTTCGAATGTTCGTTTTCGAGATTTCTGGTACCTAGGCGTGTGGGGTATCATTTTCTACTAAATTTTGGACCGTTAATCGATTAAAATGGGTCCGGGACACGCCACATCCATTGTTTCCCCAATTTTCGACGATTTAGGCGTGTAAGGTATCATTTTCTTCAAAATTTTGGACGTTAAATCGATTAGAATGATCTTCATGCTCCTGGTCCGAAGGATAACCAACCCCAATGAAAGACGTTGACCCCCAAAAGTTGGTGGAAAAGATTAAAACTACATTTAAAATGGGTAATAGATACCCATTTTGACCCATAACCTCTTCCAGTGGGTGCCAATCGTTCTGGGACCCTTTTCATTGGATTCAGCGTTCAGAATTTCGTGGAAGATGATACCCCTCACGCCTAAATTGTCAAAAATTTTGAAAATCCATTTTTCGAGATACACATTTATTTTGACTCGTACCCCGCACAAATTTGGTCCGATCGGGCTAGAAAGTTTCTGGAAATTTTTCTAAAAATCTGAAATTTTGGTCAGGGATCCGTTCATGCCTCTAGTTGGTCCTCGAAACTTTTCAACCCGATCGGACCAAATTTGGGTGGGTTAGTGGTCAAAATGTGTATTTCGAAAAATGGATTTTTGATAATTTTTGCAATTTAAGTGTGTGGGGTATCATTTTCCACTAAATTCTGGACGCTGAATCCAATGAAAAGGGTCCCAGAACGATTGGCACCCACTGGAAGAGGTTATGAGTCAGAATGGGTACCTATTACTCTATCTATTACCCATTTTGAATATGTATTTTCGAGATTCCTGGTACCTAGGCGTGTGGGGTATCGTTTTACAGTATTTTTGGCGCTGAATCCTATGAGACGGGTCCCGGAACGTTTGGCGTCCACCAGAAGAGGTTATGGCTCAAAATGGGTGTGCATCTTCCCATTTCGAATGTAAGGTTTTCGAGATTTCTGTTACCTAAGCTTGTGGGGTATCATTTTCCATCAAATTTTGAACCTTGAATCGATCATTTTCCCTTATACGTTTGATCTTAGCCATATACCATTGTGGGAGAATTAATATTTGTTTTTTATTGCTGATATGACTAATTTTGATGATTTTTGTCTAATTGGTTGCAGGAGACGTACGAGGCGTACATGTGTTTCTTCCACCGGTGCGAGGAGTATTTCCTGTGTCAGTACCTGCCTCCTCAAGGTATCGACAGCGTGGGGGAGCACATCGAGCTCGAGATCGCCCTGTACCTTGACAAGGTGACGCAGCCGGAGGAGAAAAGGATGAAGAAGCTCGTGTTCGACTGCCTCCTCAAGCGGGAGACCTGCATCAGCGGGTGCGACTCGATGAGTGAAATAGACCTGCTCGAGCTGGGCAGCTACACCGAGCTACAAGGCGGTAACATCTCTCTCCCGTCGGGCTTCAGCGCCGTCCTTGAACCCGCCGCCCGGGACATCCCCGAGGACAAGATCCTCCGCCGACACGTCGTCTCCCTCGTCAAATGGGCGGGGTCGGATTGGAAGTTCGAGGACGTCGACGCGGCGTCGGACGACTCGGAGAGAACTGTCGTCGGAGCGGCGGACCGACCTCCGCCGTCCGAACCGCCGGACCCGGGTCCGTCAAACGACTCCTCCACCGTCCAAGTCCACTGTGACAACGGGAAGACCTTCGTGTGTGAACATGTGATATGCACCGTCCCCTTGGGGGTGCTCAAGGAGAAGGCGGAGACTTTGTTCTCCCCCCCGCTCCCCCAACCCAAGTTGGAAGCCATTGACAAACTATTGTTTGGAACTGTAAA
The DNA here is from genome assembly GCA_019603395.1 of Cyrtorhinus lividipennis. Taxonomy (NCBI): domain Eukaryota; kingdom Metazoa; phylum Arthropoda; class Insecta; order Hemiptera; family Miridae; genus Cyrtorhinus; species Cyrtorhinus lividipennis. Next base: position 24,549,383 of record CM034001.1, on the reverse strand, counting down.
CAAAATATTTTTAGTGTACGATCGACCATTTCTCCACCCAGACATCGAAAAAGTGATGCTGCTTTGGAACCCAGACCCAACGCACAAGGGTAAGAACGTGATACATTTTACTACCCTTAAAAAAAAGTCAATTTGACGAACCCATCCAATAGTCATGATACACCGGAAAAAAGCCAAAAAAATGCAGCAAATTCTTCACAAAGGTTGGTTATTCCGCATGGAGACTCATTACAATCGATTCAGCGTACAAAAATCAGTGGAAAATGATACCTCACACGCCTAGGTACCAGAAATCTCGAAAACACACATTCGAAATGGGTAATAAATACCCATTTTGACCCATAACCTCTTTCAGTGAGCGCCAATCATTTGGGACCCATCATTGGGTTCAGCGTACGAAATTTAGTGGAAAATGATACCCCACACGTCTAGATTGTCAAAAATCTCGAAAATCCATTTTTGGAGCACATTTTGACCCCTACCTCCCCAAATTCGGTCCGATTGGGCTGAAAAGTTTCGAGAACCAACTAAAGCCGGGAACGGACCCCTGACCCAAATTTCAGATTGTTAGCAATTTTTCTTTTTGGGCGGTATTGGGGAGATTGACTTAGTGCACGAATACATAGGTTGATTTTTCAAAGAATAACCAACCAAAACTTCACAAAGGTTGGACATTCCTCGGACCAGGAGCATGGAGACCCATTCCAATTGACTCAGAGTCCAAAACTTAGTGGAAAATGATACCCCACACGCCCAGGTGACAGAAATATCGAAAACCCCACATTTGGAATAGGTTGTTAGATACCCATTTTGACCCATAACCTCTTTCAGTGGACGCCGATCGTTCCGGGACACGTCTTATTGGATTCAGCGTCCAAAATTTAGTCGAAAATAATACCCCACACGCCTATATCGCCAAAAATCTCAAAAATCCTTTTTTGAAATCACATCTTGACCCCTATTTTCCCCAAATTTGGATGGAAAAGTACCTTGGAGTTGTCCTAAGCGTGGGGTTTGGCCCATCAGAGCACATCCGGTGTGCCACAGCCGAAGCACTGGCAAAGTTTGGCCGAACATGGGCTCTCTCATCGGTCACTTGGGGCACTGGTTTTTGGAGTCGGAGACTCATGTACAAGTGTCTCTTTGAGACAGTCGCGCTATATGCATGCCCAGCCTAGGCCAGGTGCATGAAAGCCAAGGACCAGCAGAAACTGCTCAAGACCCAGCGAAGCGTCCTCCTCATGGTCATCCAGGCATGTAGGACGGTGTCACACGAGGTTCTCCACGTCCTCACAGGGCAGATGCCGTTGGACCTCAAGCTCCAGGCCCTGGCATCAATGTGGTACATCAGCCACGGCCGGGAGAGCATGATAGCTGGATGCACGACTGAGGCCAAATCACTGAATGGAGCCTAGACAGGTGGCAGGAGCGATGGGATGCATCCCCCAATGGGCGGCACACCTACAAAATCTGGCCTAGTGTTCGAGTGCGCCTGTCACAGCGCTATGTTGATGTGGACTACTACATCTCACAGTTTGCCACTGGCCATGGCATGAGATTGAAGCCTTCCATCCTCTGCGAATGTGGCGAGCTTGAGACAGCTGACCATGCCTACCTTCGATGGCCAAAATACGCGACTGCACGAAGACGATGGCTAGCAGTACTGGGCCAGGCTGCATCAGAATAAATTCCATGGCAGGCAGCTTTCCAATCAAAAAACAATGCAGAAGGCACCAAAATATTTGCTCACCGAGTCATGGCTGTAAAAGGCTGGCCCACAGGCCAATCAGGCCAAGACGCTCCTCCTGGCCTTAACCATGCTACCTCCGTGTCCATCCCGGGCACTGCTGAATAGCAGTGGCGATACGCACGGCAGGAAAGTGAGCGTAACCATCAAGCAGTAAGCAAAGCCCCGGTAAAGCCGCAAGGCGTAGGAACGGGAAGAAGGAAAATACATTATGGATGGACATTTTCTTATGTTCTAGACACCTCGAAACGCTCAGAAAAAAATTTAGGGCCGAATTGAAGAGACTTTTGCATGAAATCATGGTTGATTACCCACTCAAGGAATAACCAACCAAAATCTGAAATTTCCAATCCAAAGGACTTTTCGATTGTGGTATGTTTGACCATCTTCTGATTTAACCACTGCTCGCTCCTTGACTTTTCTTTTTACTTCTTTTCTACAGATATTTCCGAAAACTGGTATAAGAAGATCTACTCGTTCTCCAAACCGGCGGACTCCGAAACCGTTCTCGTTGGTTGGATATCAGGAAAAGAGGCGGAATACGTTGAAACGTTACCATCAAATTTAGTCGCAGACAAATGTACGGAAATCCTCAGAAAATTCCTCAACGACCCTTTCGTTCCTCAGCCAAAATCTTGCGTCTGGTAGGTTTATTTGACTTTTATTTGTATTGTTTTGTTGAAATTGCTCATCGCACTAAAACAAGTAATTTTTATTGATTAGTTCCAGTTGGCGATCGCAGCCGTTCACCCGTGGGACGTACACAGCCATTGGTGTGGGAGCGAGTCAATGTGATATCGAAAATTTAGCTCAACCATTGTACACAGACTTTTCTGAAACGGCCAAGGTGAGAAGAACGTGATAGATCATCTCAGATCAGTGTGTTTTACTCTGACGATTAACTTTGTCTGGCAAATGGCAGCATTATTCTGGCATAGTACTCGCCTAACCTAACCTGCCTTACCTACCTACTTAACCTAATCTATTTCTTAAAATATTTGGAATAATCCTAGATTAAGGCCTTAAGTGCTTCATATTTGCAGATGATATGAAACTCTTCCATCAGATGCTTGATCCCTCTAACTCCATTACTCTGTAGGTTCGTTATCAGTTGATATCAGCCTTTCTCTCAATCCAAACAAATGTTCAGTGATGACATATAACCGCTTGCTGTCACCATATATGCACATTTTTTCTTGGGGCGTAGGAGGTCCTACCTACCTTCCTAGTGGTCCCTATGATCTTCCTGAGGTAAAAGGACTTCACGGGGTGCCCCCCCCCCCTCTTCGGCTTAAAGCCTCTACATTGCTTGACTCTTCACCCTCCGAGTCCTTCATTTAATGGCCTTAAAATCCCTACGTCCCCCTGTGGGAGGTTCGGGAAAGGCTTCTTTGCTCTTCATTCTTCATCCTCTTCATTGTCCTCCTCATCTGCCTCTACGTCCGAAGACCAGCTTACCACGCTTCTGTCCATTGGGTTTGGTTCTTCGTCCGCCTCCTGGCCACGAAGTCTCTCAACCACGCTCTTCTTCCTACAGAGAACTTCCTGCACACATTGCGCAATCCAACGCCAGCTTGCACTGCTCTGCAGTATTTTACTCACAGCTGTCTCTGGTGTGAACACACCAACTTCCAGTGACAGAACCATACGGCTCCTCCCATGGCATTTGCACAAAACAAAGGTGTGCTCGACGTCATCCCAGATAGCGTCACCGTATGGGCATCCAGGGCTCTGCGCTGTGTTCATCCTCCACAGATAGACCATAAAGAGGCCATGCCCAGACAAGAACTGCGTCACAAAATAATCTTCTTCTACATGATTCCTTTTACACCAAACTCCATGATCAGGGATAAGGCGCCTGGTCCAACTCCCTCTGTGGCCAGCCGCCTATTGGGTTTGCCACTCACATAGGGTCTTCTCCCGCTCATATCTCTTCGTCGCCTGTTGGGATGTTTTGTCTCGTCTGTTGTAAAGCGCTCTTCTCTCCTCATACATGCACCCGCATGCCGCATTCACACGATGCCAGTAAACGGTCGAGTTGACGAGCGCCAGTCCCCGTTCGACATTGCCAATCCAACTGACTCCAGTTGACCAAAAAGCATGGACGCGATTGCATCATCGAGGCTTTCCCGCGTATCTGCGTGATTTGTGCTGTGATTTTATGCAAGATTCTTCGGAAGTGCTTCTTGAAGAACTCTCCACACACAGAGTACAGACGAGGGATTGATTTTGAGGAGAAATTTGTCAGGACCTTCTATGGAGAGATTTAAATTTTGTAATATGCCAGTTGGCCATTTTTATCTTCTCAGCTGCCTGAGCGCTCTGCTCGTTTTTTAACGGCATTACAACAACAGAACCAGGTCTTATTGGTTCTAAATTGTATAACAACTTTTTGAACATTCTTCACATATGTATATTGATGAGTTCTCGGTTCCGCCTAAATAAATGTTTCTCCCAAAATAGCCAACGTCTTGGATATATTCAGGATATTCAGTTCTACTGTGTTTGCGGTCTTCGTTGACTTCAAACGAGAATTTGACTCTGTTCCTTATACTCTTCTCTGGCAGAAGCTTTTCTTGTTTGGTCTGAGTGGTAGAGTGATCTGGATTCAACGCCTTCTCTACAGCTGGGCCAACTGTCAGCTGAGGGTGAATGGTGGCTTGTCAAGCTCGGTTGAATTCACTCAGGGTGAGGTCTGCAGCCCCCTCTTTTTTGCGTTGTTTTTGTCAGACATTGAGGACTCCTTCTGGGAGAAAGGTTGTGACGGCTTAGACATAGATGGTCACAACAATGCTCTGCTCTTCCTGTACGCAGATGACATGGTTGTTTAGGGCAGTAGTGTTGTGGATATGAACAAGAAGATGAGGGCCCTGAAGGAGTACTGCAACTACTCACTGTGCCTAACTAGCACGACAAACTTGATGTGCTTCAGGAGGTCTGGTGGAATCAAGAAGCTCATAAACCCAGTTATGTTGGGGAATGCGGAGGTGGAGTAGGTTTCCTCTTATATGTACCTGGGAGTGCCCTCCTCCAGCTCTGCTGTGTTTTCAGGGGCTTGTGGTCACTTTTTCAACCATGCAAACTCTGCTTCGGAGGCAGTTGTGGACATATTGATAGGAGCTGGTGTTGGATCTTGGCTCGTAAGGACAACCATTTTTGGGGCAATGGTGAAGTCTGTCTGACTGTGCAGTTCTGCAGTGGGGGCTCTTGCAGCGAGTGCAGGTTGGCTTTTATAAGCACATCTTACTGTTCCCTCGAGGTAGCCTCAATGCAGTGGTGCGCTCTATCAATAGCCACCAATGTGCTGAGGGATGCAATTTGTTGGTTGTTCCGAGTCGAAAGTATGCCCCCCAACCGCCTACCAAGAATATGAATGGAGCGCCTTTTCCCCTATCAAAATTGCAAAGAATAGACTCAAAATACAACTGGTTTTGGCAGCTGTGAGACGCTCTGTGTGCCTTCGATATGGAGTTGCCATCAGCTGCGGGGCTGATGGAGATTGACCGCTCTGAGTTGCACAGTATCCTAAATGCCCTACCTTTTGTCACGAGGAAAATTGAACTGGCCAAATCTTCTCGGGCTTGCTCAGAATATGGAGCAACTGCAATTCAGGAAGCTTTTCAGCCACTGGGTTATCTGCTCCAGGACTGGCCAACATCCATCACACGTCCCTTGGCCCAGCTGCGGGTGCTCAGCAAGCGTGCTCCCAAGACACTGGTGGCGGGTGTCAAGGGTGTGCTTTGTGCCAGTTGTGTGTCCCATCTGTAATTGGGGCGTGGACGACACAGCGCTTCATTTCATCCGTTAGTCCCCCATGCTGTCAGGCCCACTTCTGAAGTTTCTCCTCCCTGTCCTGTAGCTGCCTCTCGTTTGGAGGGAACCAAAACGTTGCAAATCGTCTGTGCTATTACCTTGGTGAAGCTAGCGAGGTCAGGGTGTTAATTACCAGCGTTTAGAGTGATTCACTGAGATATGTGTCGAAAAGTTCAAGTCAATTGCAATGGATTTATATCTTAAATGCAATAAAGATTATTATTATATTCAGTTCTGGTATTTCTTCCTCAATTCTAGGATCATATTCTCACAGCTCAAAACAGCCCAACGTTTACCTATAATAATTAGATTATTAGTATTAGGTATTTTGATTTATTAGGAGGTTTTTCTGACTGTGTTGACCAACTTACCCTTTTCACACAGTGATTCTCTTATCGATGACAACCTTTTCCGGCGAATCCTCTCGTTGCTGAGCGCCATGTCCCACTCACTTTCCGCTCACCTTGCTAACTGCAGCCTTTCGATAACTCGACTCTCGTGCTTTATCTTATCTTTAGGATATTATCTCATCTCTCAAGTTTTCCGCGATTGTTTTTGTCCTATTATATCGCGCTCATTCCAAATTTTTAGAGATTCCGTGTCGGGTTTTGGGAAAGATTTTTATTGTTCTTACAGTAAGTGCGAATGTAAAATTGGTGGAATCCCTAAAAGCATTGCGTCAAATAAATATTTATATTAATTTATTAACATTATTAACATGTTGGGTGTTCGTTAAGGATGCTCTTGTTGAGGTCTTCCGCAAAATGATGGACAAATTCTAACAAAATCCGTGCTAACTTATTCATGTTTAACTTCTGAATTTTCTTTCCAGCCAACAATCCTCTTCGCCGGCGAACACACGCACAGCAGTTTCTATTCGACGGTCCACGGAGCATATTTGACCGGCCGCGCATGCGCACAAGCTCTCATTGACCATCAACCGACTTCTTTCACCGTCTCCTGTCAAGACACTGGTGATTTGTCTTCGTGGATACGTGGCATTTCGCTTGAAGACTATTCGCAGTGAATTTAGTTTTCAATTTCAAATATTAGTGTTGCATCGAAATGGCGATACTGAGGTTGTTAGGACTGACTAGTTTGGCAGCATCGATGCTGACTGTGTAACTTTCCTGCAAAATGATGATGTGAGCACTCGGAGGTTGGTTGGCCATTGAGGTTGAACGTTGACCCAAATTCGGGATTTGTAGGCTGCCATTTCACCACAGATTTGGTGAAGGAATCTCATATGAATTTCCCACTAAAAGCGTCACCTCATTTCCCCAAAACAAGGCTCAATTTGGGTCTATTTGGCGCGTTAATTCAGATTGGATTCCAATATCTGCCCTAAACCGGATATTTTGGATTCACCCTGCCTGTGGCTTATGCTCAGCAACGCTTCTTCCGTGTGCTACTGAGTAGGGTTACGTATACGTAACTATTTTCCTCTTATCTGACGAGCTGCTGATAAGTATACAAGTAAATTGTGTAGGATATCCCTTGTCCCTTCGTTCGAAGAATAACGCTTCAAAATGCCTCACTTCAGCTCTGGTAGAGCTCAAAATGCCCAAAGTGTCGCAAAGTTACTTCATTTGAAGTTCAACTCTTTATTGGAAGTATTAACTACCGCTGACTTTTATTTATTTATTTAGTAAACCATAGAAAAGAGAATGATTGACTTCATTTTCTTCAGAAGTTCAGTGATATTTCTGTTTTGACTTCTCTACATCATTTGCTGCTCAGACTACAGGTGCAATAAGCCCAAAGAAACTCTAATGGCGTGCATTTTGGGGTCTTGCTTGTCTAGCCTCAGAAGTAAAAGTCAGGTTAGCCAACATTGGCAGGCCAATATTGCGTAGATTCAAAGAGTATGTGGTCTTTTGATGTCAAAAGCCACTTTCAAGCGTTCCAAAACCACTTTCTCCTTAGAGGAGAATGAAATTTATGTTCTGAACAGTTCAGAACTCATATTGGACGCTCTACAGGGATCCTATCAAAAATCAAAATTTTGACTACGCTTATTGCTCCCATTTGTCCTGAGCCAAACTGCTCTGCGTTGTGCAATGTATCCAGAATACTGAAATAAAATCCCCCATTCTACCCTATTTTTCTTTTAAACTTAAACTAACCCTTGTAGGCGGTAGTCGGCACCTTTGACTATCGCAAACTGCACCGACGATTGACAATCTGTGATTATTTTGCTGATACCGCGGCCCTAACCTGTGGCGTTCGAAGTTAGAGATTGTAACCTAGTCTTTACTTAGTCGCTCCAAACATGCGCGTAGTGATAGAAAATAGTTTTTTTCATTGCTGTGTACATATCTCGTAGATTTTCGCTAGTCACTATTTATGAAAATTCGACCCTTCGACTAAATTTAATTTTTTTTGGCAGTTTTACGTTTGCATACGCTCGAAAAGAAAATGTTATTTATCTAAGGCTTTTGTAAAGAAATTATATTCTTCATTTGACTGTTATAATTTGTCCTCGGATTTCCCTTTCTACTGATTCGTTAGTCACATGAGCACTGCGTATTGTGGTATTTCAGCGTGAAGCTATGAGAACATGCAGTTTGAATGACAGCGGAAATGAATTATTCAGGGGTCACTAAAAGGTTTTCATATTCAAATATAAAAAGCACAGGAGCGGATGGAAAGGTTGATGGACGATCAAAGAGTGACAAAATGTTGGATTGTGAAAGATACAGGTGGAGTCAAGCACATTTTTTGATTGATGTGATGAATTTTTGGTTTATTTTCCGAAGGTTTGAACGCAAATCTGAGTAAATGTTCAGACTTTGCCTGGATTTGCTAGCTTTTAAAGGAAGGTAACTCAATGTGTAACACCCTTAGATCAATCTCCCCTCAAATGAAGGAAGATCTCTAGTTGTTATTTTATTCTGAAGTGTAATTTGATGTAAGACAATAACAGAAAAAGTACCATTTATTTATTATTGTTATTATTTTGTTCCACAAAAAGGAAATAGATTATTACAGTATGTATGATCCAGGGGTGTAGGAAGAGAGGGTACCTAGAGTATTTATTCAGCAGGAAAAACTTGCAAAAATTCTTACCACACGGTTGGTTATTCAGTCAGAAATTATTTCTCTAAAAATGACTGAGGGAATACTAAACAAGGAAGGGGAGGAGAATTGGAGTGGTGGGACCGTTCTGGCTGAACCATTCCAATCGATTCAGGGTCCAAACAAATGGAAAAGAAACTTGCGGCCCAGATCCATAAAACCAAAAAATCGAAATCAAGCACAAAACCACACCCCCTCCAAATTTAGTCGATGGCGAAACAGTTTGGGAATCTCTGTGGGAACAACACCTGACCCACAATTCAGATTTTTAGAAAATTCTACTACCAAAAACGCGTGGACCATCGGCGAACGACTTTTTGATCTAACATCATGAAACGTCCAGAAAAAAATTTGAGCGAATCGGAGAGGTGACCATATCATGAAAACATAGGTGATTATTCAAGAATAACCAACCAAAATTAGAGACAAATCTCAACATTTTAGGACCTTAAATCAATTATTACTTCCTTCAATGAGCCTCTGAGAATGATCAGGAATACTATTCAGAAAAAATAGAAACAGCAGAGCCTACACTTTTCATAGAATTGGTCAGTTGATGACTGACTCATCAACATGGACTGATAAATTGATATTATTTGGCACTTTGAAATGTGCTGAAGGAAAACAACTCCCTATAACGACCACAGTGATTACAGGAACAATTCTAAAATTGTACGAATTTGAAGACTTGTGGGAGAAAACACCCCAAAACCGTATTTTGACCAAAAATGAGCCACTGAATGGGAATTTCAGACAATTCCTCACATGCAAGAGCTCTTATAAGTACCTTTTCTGGAGACTAGTTATCCATTTAGCGATTGTTTGCGTGCAATTTGGGCGCAACAAGCCTTTGGCCATTCAATTTGGAGGTTTTTCAGGATGTGCGTCTCCTTTTTGAAAACTTACTACTCAGGAGGCAAATTTGAAGCTTGCAGCTCCTCCTCAGTAGTCTCTAAGACACTAGCTTTGTCTAAAAACGTACAAATTTTTGTTTTACAACGCATCGGGATCCTTTTGGTTGGTTATTCCTCGAATAATCAACCTGTTTTCATGCAAAAATGCAATCTCTGATTCGGAGATAGAAAATTTTCCAAAAATCTGAAATTAGGGTCAGGGTTCCCGGCCTAGGTCGGTCCTCGAAACTTTTCAGCCCGATCGGACCAAATTTAAGAGGGGTAAGGGTCAAAATGTGTATTTCGAAAAATGGATTTTCGATATTTCTGGCGATCTAGTCGTGTGGGGTATCATTTTCCACTAAATTTTGGACGCTGAATCCAATGAGACGGGTCCCGGGACGATTTTCGCCCACCAGAAGAGGTTATGGGTCAATATGGGTATCTATCAACCCATTTCAAACGTGGATTTTCAAGATTTCTGGCACCTAGTCGTGTGGGGTATCATTTTCCACTAAATTTTGGACTCTGAGTCGATTAGAATGGGTCTTGGACAGGCCACATGCATCGTTTCCCACATGTTCGATATTTTTTTGCAATTTAGGCTTGTGGGCTATCATTTTCTACCAATTTTTGGACGCTGAATCGATTGGAATAAGTCTCCATGCTCCAAGTCCGAGAAATAACCAACCCCTGTGAAACAATTTGCAGCGTTCTTAAAAAAATTCCTCCTGTATCAAATAAATTTATTAGATTTTGTGAATTTCTCTGACTGTAGTTTTGGGAGCTTCCACCGAGCTAAGCAAGTCAAAGCGGCTCAGGATTCTTTCAAATTGTATGCTGGAAGCCGCTATATCCTCAACTCGATACCTGCCTAATCGATATTCGGGTATTTCAGATACTACAGAAGGATACAGCTTCCTCAGGAGCTAGATACACTTGAGGATTCTACTTCGTACAAACTTCTAAAACTTCTTGTTTCCTTTATTGATTTTTGTTCTCCTGGAAACAGGGCGGTTTGAGGGACTATCGATACCTACTATCGAACGCTGAAATAGGTCGAACGAGCGACCGGGAATGCTCCCTCCCCCACCACATTGCTTCACCCTCCCTAACCTTCTTCTCGCTTTCCGACACTCCCACCTCCTTCATCTCCTCTGTTTCACTCGCCATCGCCAGTCTTCTGTTTCGCAGCGTTGGATATCGCTTCGTCGTCGGTTCGGTCCGGTGTCGACCACCGAATTCGTCCTCTTATCTTTAAAAACAAGTTGTGATCTGGTGAACGTCCATATCAATTAGATCAGTGACGAAATATTATCCTAATTTCAAACCATATACCTTCACAATGTGCCGGTCACGTCTGTGATTTGTTTCTTCTTCGTTGAATGATCGCGATGTGTTGTGCTTTCGAGTGCTAGTTCTCAACATTTGTGCTCCAAGATTCGCTGGCTTCATGGAAATGGGAATTTCGATACGAACCTGGTGTTTCACCGTTTTCTTAGCAGCTATATGGTCACTCATGGCACATCAGGTGCGTAGCTTCCTATTTACAACCACCTGTTGAATCCACCTGGCATGTCAGCCGTACGTGCCCCTTCACCCGCGGCGGTTATCATAATCATGTTTCCTCCTTGATAAGAAGACTACTCATCAAGAAAGTCCTTGATTAGATTAGTTGATGGTTTTTAATTTGCCACCAATTGAATACTAACAACTTTGAACGTGTGCTACCGCTGATAACAGATACGCAGCCACTGAGCCAAGCTCAGTTTTGGCACATTATTCTTTTAATGATCATCCTCTTGGTTGGGGTTATTCCTTGAATAAAAAAGAAAAAAGGCAACCTCTCCGATTCGGCTCAAAATTTGTTTCTGGACGTTTCAAGGTGTCTAGATCAGAAAAGTCAAATGTCCGTCCGCCATACGCTGTCCACTGTCCGCGTTTTTTCGGTAGTAGAAAATTTTCTAAAAATCTGAAATTTGGGTCAGAGGTCTGTTCTCGGCCTAGGTCGGTCTTCGAAACTTTTCAGCCCGATCGCACCAAATTTGGGAGGGGTAGGGGTCAAAATGTGTTTTTTGAAAAATGGATTTTTGATATTTTGGGCGATCCAGGCGAGTGTGGTATCATTTTCCACTAAATTTTTGACGTTGAATCCAATTAAATGGGTCCCAGAACGATTGGCACCCACCGGAAGAAGTTATGGGTCAAAATGGGTACCTATTTACCCCATTTTGAATGTGTGTTTTCGATATTTTTGGTCCCTAGGCGTATGGGGTTTCATTTTCCACTAAATTTTCGACGCTGATTCCAATTAAATGGGTCCCAGAACGATTGACACCCACCGGAAGAAGTTATGTGTCAAAGTAAAAGTAAAATTTCAAATAATTTGAAATTATTATTATTAGATATATATCAAATAATTATTAGACACTTTTCTACTATCATGAACGACGGATGCTATACCTTGAAATATCAACTAATGTTTTCCTGCCATGAAACCTCTCCGGCTGGCCCCAAAATTTTCAGATTTTTAGGCGTTATATGATGTTTGGATCATGAATATAGGTTGATTAAGGAATAATTAAACAAAAACCCTGCAAATTCTTCCACATTGGTATATATTTTGGTATTTTTCTTTAAAGAAAGTACTGTTCGATAGTTTGAAAGTAAATGGTATTACCTCGGTTCTAGGCTTCAGGTTACTTCAGGCCGACAATAATTAAGGAAAATGAACGTTAAGCGATCGTTCTGCCATGTTCGAGTTCTCTTTTTCCGATCCGTATAACGTAATGGCTTTACAGAGATAAAAGCTTGCAGCCCCGAGGAAAAGATCGACAATTTGAAGTTTGACAAGTTTTATAAACACTTCGAAAAATACGCTGACTAAAACATTTTCCTTCTCCGGAAGCAGGTCACTGGGTCGTCGTTGTTCCCAGGTTTTCCTCCCGTCATTCGCTGGATTTTCCCTTCGTCTCGTCGTTTTTCATTACGTTTATTCGCAACCCTTTTACGGTAACCAAATCGAAGATTGAGGTTACAATTGTGGGGTTAGATGCGAATTTGTGTAGAAATGGGAGGCAGGAGAGAAAAATAATTGACCAACTTCTTTGGTCGACTCGCAGCCGATAGTTTAGTTCAGAACTCAAAGTTACCATGTTCCCTGTGCCAGTTATGCTTGCAAAAAGTCAACATAAGCCAATGTCTGTCCATCAGGTCTCTTCCTTCTTCCCGTTCCTACGTCTTGCGGCTTTACCGGGGCTTGCTTACTGCCTGATGGTTGCGCTCAATCTTCTGTCGTGCGTTTCGCCATTGCTATTCAGCAGTGCCCAGGATGGACGCGGAGGTAGCACGGTTGGGGCCAGGTCTTGGCCTGATTGGCCTGTGGGCCAGCCTTTTGCAGCCATGACTCGATGGGCAAATATTTTGGTGCCTTCTGCATTGTCTCTTGATTGGAAAGCTGCCTGCCATGGATTTTCTTCTGATGCAGCCTGGCCCAGTACTGCTAGCCATCGTCTTCGTGCAGTCGCGTATTTTGGGCATCGAAGGTAGGCATGGTCAGCCGTCTCAACCTCGCCACACTCGCAGAGGGGGGAAGGCTTCAATCTCATGCCATGGAGCTTGGCATTAAAGTCGCCATGGCGCAGTGGCCAATGTCTGTCCATCAGGTCTCTTCCTTCTTCCCGTTCCTACGTCTTGCGGCTTTACCGGGGCTTGCTTACTGCCTGATGGTTGCGCTCACTCTCCTGCCGTGCGTTTCGCCATTGCTGTTCAGCAGTGCCCAGGATGGACGCGGAGGTAGCACGGTTAAGGCCAGGAGGAGCGTCTTGGCCTGATTGGCCTGTGGGCCAGCCTTTTGCAGCCACTCGCGAAAGCTGCCTGCCATGGATTTTCTTCTGATGCAGCCTGGCCCAGTACTGCTAGCCATCGTCTTCGTACAGTCGCGTATTTTGGGCATCGAAGGTAGGCATGGTCAGCCGTCTCAAACTCGCCACACTCGCAGAGGGGGGAAGGCTTCAATCTCATGCCATGGAGTGCAGAGTGAGGAGTAAAGAGTTTCTAGGAATAGGCCCCTGTTCGCAATTATTATCTCAAGAAGTGCTGCTTGCCGCCATTGATGATTGGTTTATGTAATGCAGATTACAATAAGCAGATATATAAGCACACAATGTATGCTTTTGTGAATGCCGAGGGCGGACATTTCGAGTGACACATCGTATAACTTGGAAAGTTCCCTTAAACCATTTTTAGAGCCGTTATGAGTCGTTATGTCGTAGCAGGTGCGTACAATGTGTCCTTAGTGATCTCATTTAAGTAGAATTTATTATAGAGTGCGAAATATATCTTTGGAGTCCCTTGACCCGAATGTATCTAGTCAACGTCCGTTTGTCGCAACGGCACAGGGGCATTCAGCTAAACCTGAAACGACCTTAATAGCTGAATCATGAAAAGTTTTTCCCTTGATGGGTGAACCAATGACGCAGACGCTAGACAGGCCTCTGAGCTCGCGACTCGGCAATACGAGGTTATTACACAACTTGATCTTTTTAAACTTTCACGTCCTCGGTTCTCTCCTCGTCCCCGGTCAGTCCTGTTCTCTGCTCAGAACGCGGATGCTGAATCGGATGTTGAAGAAAACCTTCGCGCATGGTTTTGTAGTGATTATCAGGCAGGAAAATCTTCCGTTTGACTCCTCTAAAAATTGCGAAAGCGATAGAGAAAATTAGTATTGTATATTTATACAGTAGCAAGGGCAGACTGGCAGTAGGCCGATAGGCTAAAACTAACCTACAAAGCCGTCGGACAGTAAAAATATAATAAATTACGGTAACCATGTTTTAAAAATATATACAGGGTGTCCTACGAGTTGTTCCTAACCTCTTCTAAAATCGTACAAATGGGCGTAAAAAATCTTTATATTTTTTATTAAGGATCTCAAATATCATATTTGAAGAGTACAGGGGAAGAATGGTTCTTGTCCAATGTTTACCAAAAATGAGATATGAGTGCCATCTGTTGCCTATTTACCGTTTACTTGTATTATCGATTATTAAATAGTTATGCAGCATGCACAAATTTTTATTTTTTGAATTTGGATGATACCCTTGTCTGTATGCGTTTTGAAACTTAAAAAGGTTTTTCTCGAAATCAAGTTTAGTGGACATGTATCATTCTTCCCCTGTACTCTTCATTTGCGCAACCCACGCAACCATGCGCAATTGTCACTGACATTCTTATTTTAAATAGGAACCCCAACATTTTTTGGTTGGTTATTCCTTGAATGATCAAACTATTTTGTTTTCATGCAAAATGTCAATCCCTCCGACTCTGCCCAAAAATTTTTTCTGGACGTTTCAAGGTGTCTACATCAAAAAGCTAAAATGTCCGTCCGCCGTACGCCGTCCGCGCCGTTTTTGGTAGTAGAAATTTTCTAAAAATCTGAAATTTGGGTCAGGGGTCTGTTCCCGGCCTAGGACGGTCCTCGGAACTTATCAGCCCGATCGGACCAAATTTGGTTGGGGTAGGGGTCAAAATGTGTTTTTTGAAAAATGGACCTTCGAGATTTCTGGTACCTAGGCGTGTGGGGTATCATTTTCCACTAAATTTTACACCCTGAATCGATTGGAATTGGTCCGAGTTTGAATGTAGGCTCTGGAAGAAAAATTACTATATTAACTATTACTCCCGTTTGTTCCTTTTGGGCCTCAAAATGATTCATTGCCAATCTTCTTTAGAGCTTTGCTATCCCTTTTTGTATTAGATGTATTCCTTGTTAAGTCATTGGCTGTTGAAGTGATCATAATTATGTACTCATTCCCAGAACCGTAGTAGGAAGATTCGCAGCAGTCAAGAATTTGAGCTATCGTGGATATGGAAATGCCGCAAGGTATCTTCCAGTTTCCTGTATGATCGAGATTTGACATTTGAAACTGAAGGCGTGGAGATGACCTTTGGTTGACTCACCTTTGGTCAGGAGTAATATTAAGTTACCGTCAAGAAAGCCAAGGAGTTCCTGTTTACTGCTGTATGCTGTAATCCAATGGTGAGGTCAAATGGCGAATATTGTTTCGTCGGGTGTGATGATGATTTTGGTTGGTTATTCCTTGAATAATCCAAAAGTCAATCTCTCCGATTCGGCCCGAAATTCTTTTCTGGGCGTTTCCAGGTGCAATTCAAAATTTGCAAATGTCCGTCCACCGTCCACGCCGACTTTGGTAGTAGATCGGACCAAATTGGTGGGAAGGGGAGGGAAGGGGTCAAAATGTGTGTTTCAAAAAATGGATTTTCGAGATTTTTGGCACCTATATCCAATGAGACGAGGGTCCCGGAACGATCGGCACCCATCGGAAGAGGTTATGGCTCAAAATGGGTGCCAATCTACCCATTTTAAATGTGTTTTTTGAGATTTCTGGTACCTAGGCGTGTGGGGTATCATTTTCTACTAAGTTTTGGATCCTGAATCCAATAAGACAGGTCTCGGATCAATTGGTGCCCACTGGAAGAGGTTATGAACGCTGAATCGATTGGAATGAGTCTCCATGCGCCTGATCCGAGGAATAACCAACCCCTGTGAATGAATTTGCAGCGTTTTTTCCACCCTTCACTATGATTAGGAGGACAGGGACAATCAACGTGTTCTTTTTAGGTGAATTTGATCGATACTTCAAGACATTTTGTTTTCTTCGAATCAAGTTTTATCTCAAAAGCCCCAGTGACCTACCGTGCTCTACACGCCGTTGCGCAAGAATGCCGAGATGCAAGTCTCCAACCACGCCCTAGCACGTTCCCTTTCATCATGCTAGGGGTCGAGTTTCTTTCTCAATAAATGTTGGAATTCATATTTTATGTAGTCGACATGATAACTTTGGCTGAAGAGGGCCAAAGGTTCTTCGACTACACTGAGGATGGTCGACTAGGCTACATCATGCCAGTGCCAAGCCATCCCTAGTGAAGGTGAGCCCTGAAGTAGCTCGAAAGTGTTTGGATTTGGATCAATCCTGCAGAAGGCATGGGCAATTCACCTGGCATAATTTGTGCTCTGGCAGCCTAAGATGGCACAATGTCAGTGGTAATTGCCAAGATTTGATTAAAGCGTTCAGTACACCTGAGGATTTTTTCAGCTGGCGTAGTATGCTCATGCCTAATACTCCTTCGGATATCTGGTACCTGCTTGCTCGTGTTCTTCTTAAGGAATTTAAATCCATCTAATCTGCAGTTATTCGACGCCATCATGCGTCATACCGCGCTAAACTCACTGTACATTATTCACAATGGTTCTGAATCAAATCTCAAACTCCCATCAGAGTAATGACCCATCACTTTTTCAACAAGTGAGAAAAAAAAGATCTCCCCAACGTAAAAAATTACCGAGCCTTTAGGCGACAACGACCCACACGAAACTCAATTGATGGAAATGGTCTCGGAACTGGCCCAGACGGATGAGGGTGCTGCTTGTAGGACGCCAAACACTTCGAACTGAGATATATCTCGTTCCTTCCTGCTCCGAAGGGTCAACGGTCAATTATTAATTGACCTTTTTTGATTATTTTTTTTTTTTGTTTCGTTTCGTAGGCAGGCCGAACGCTGCAGATGCTTTAGAAAGGAACGAAGAGCCACGTCCATTCTGTTGTGTTGAGGAATTCCTCATTTTTCAACAACCTTTATTATAATGAATCTAAGTTGAATTATGTTCCTAAATTGAAACACAATGAGGACCAGTGTAAGCCTCTCTCGAATTAAAATGTGTTTGAATTTACTATAATTTAATTCGTGTTTCTTCGGAGAATTTGGAAGGGACTTAGCGAGAGGATACGGGATGTAAGTCCAAGACTTACGACTGAGCAACTAGGGATACCAAGGATGAGCATAAAATACATTGATACAAAATGAATTATAATTGAAAACAAGGACACGTTGCAAAGGAGAATATGCCTCAACCTGGGCTAGAATTGATACAAGACAAAGTAATTTGACAAAGTAAAACAGACAACATGTGGAGGTAAAATACAATTAATACAAGATACATGAAATTATGATATACATGAAATACAATTTAATGAACAAGCGCATTGATACCAGCTGACGAAAACGGCGTCGACGTCGAAGGAAAAACAGGAGGGGGCACGCTGTCCCGCAGGTACACAGCAAGGCTTATTAACTTGAGTCCTTTATCTCATGGGGAACACAATATTACAGCTTTGGTTGACTTCAGCACGGTAGCAGAGTTCACTTCAGAGCGAGCACAGGACAAAGCCAGGATGGACTGAGTGAGATGCACTTGCACGACAGGATTACAAAAATATATGACTCCAACATGTTGGGCGTCCCAGCAACGAGGGGCACCTCGACAACGACCTCTCCAAAATGCGACATCTGGGCAGGAGCTGCGCGCACATCCTGGCGCATGCTCCCTCCCTTCTGGCCTTTTGGAGGCAGCAAGCCTGGGGGCTTACACCAGTAACTGGGAGGACCTGCTCAGACCCTCGGATAATCTTATGTTCAGATCCACGATGTGTTAGAACTTCTTGCTTACATTACAGAATATGACATTTACTCTGTTGAGCTCACGAGCATTCACTGTCAGCTGAAGTCTGCGAGAGGAAGGGGGTCGATGCTGAGGTTGAACTTCTTGCATTAAATGGAAAATCAAATCGGTAGTAAAACCCATGTAAAAATCACAGGGGTTGGTTATTCCCCGGCCAGAAGCATAGGGACTCACTTCAGTCGATTCAGCTTCCAAAATTTAGTGGAAAATGATACCCCACACGCCTAGGTACCAGAAATCTCATAAACACATATTTAAAATGAGTAATATATACCCAATTTGACCCATAACTTCTTCCAATGGGTGCCAGTCGTTCCGGGACCCGTCTCATTGGATTCAGCGTCCAAAATTTAGTCGAAAATGATACCCAATACGCGTGGGTATAGGAAATCTCGAAAACACATATTCAAAATGGGTAGATAAATGCCCACTTTTGACCCATAACCTCATCCAGTGGGCACCAATCGTCCTGGAACCCATTTTATTAGATTCAGCGTCCAAAATTTAGTGGAAAATGATACCCCACACGCCTAAGTTCCCAAAAATATCGAAAATCCATTTTCCTAACTACACATTTTGACCCCCATCCCCCCAAAATCCGATCGGGCCGAGTTTCGAGGGCCAACTAGAGCCAGAAACGGGTCCCTAACCCAAATTTTAGATTTTTAGAAAATTTTCTACTACGAAATTTGGAGTGGACGGCGGACGGACATTTGCTCATTTTGATCTAGACACTTTATAACGCCCAGAAAAAATTTTTAGGCCGAATCGAAGGGATTTTTTTATGGAAACATGGGTTGATTTATTCATGGAATAACCATCCAAAATGAAGACGATATTGTTGCAACAATAGTTATGGTTGAATAACGTTGATAAAAATATTTGATGCTAGAATATCGATGTTTAAAAGCGTTTTATTGCCATCTCTATTAAAATCAGTATCCTGGAGGGTCTAGCTGGAGTTTGGCTACCTCTTTATATTATTAATTAAGCATGGACCGAGTTTTTTGCCAAATACTGGTACAGAACACAGAATTGCTCTCCTGTCAGAGTTAGAAATGAATCCCTCAAAACGAGCCACCAACCCTGGGGTTTCCCGTCAATTCACTCTCAGTCGACAAACGGTCCTTTCATAAAGTAAAGGTTCGGCAAGGGAAGCACTTGCTTCTGTTTCAAACTCATTTCGGGCACTTGAAAAGTTTTTGGCTGATAAACTTCCTTCCCCTCGTCCGCCAAGTCCTTTGAAAAATATACGTAAAGCACCAACTTCAGCCTCATTCAACGGGTTGGATCCACAATGCCTTACCCGGTAGGCCTCTCAGAGCATGAAAAATGAACCTGGGTTGGATCGATTACCTTGCTAAAAAGGTTTTGCTCCACTGCTGTTGGAGATAAGGCCACAGGAAAACTTCTACGACAATCTAGGCGTGTGGGGTATCATTTTCGTCTAAATTTTGGATCCTGAATCCAATGAGGCAGGTCCCAGAACGATTGGCGCCCACTGGAAGAGGGGTAATAAGATACCCATTTTGAATATGTATTTTCAAGATTTCTGGTACCTAGGCGTGTGGGGTATCATTTTCCACTAAAATCTGGACCCTGAATCGATTGTAATGGGTCCGGGACACGTCACACCCACTGTTTTCCCCATGTTTGACATTTTCAACGACCTGTGGGGAATCGTTTTCCACTAATTTTTGGACGCTGAATCGCTTGGAATGAGTTTCCATACTCGTGATTCGAGGAATAACCAACCCCCTTTTTGTCTCAAATGTAGCCATGATTTTACTTTTTCCCGCGGATTGTGATATCACTGTTCAGCAGACCTTTTTGGAAGAATCCATCATCTACATTATTCCTCCAATGATTTTTCCAATGAGTTTCCAATGATGTTGTCCAAAGCTATGAACGGAGAAAACGGTATCAGGTACGTCAAAAATAGCGTGGATGACGGATTTTTCCAAAAAAGCAACCCGCTGAATGGTGACGTCACAACCAAAGTGAAAACGCTGCAAATTCTTTCACAGGGGTTTATTCCTCGGACCAGACGCATGGAGACTCATTTCAATCAATTCAGTGACAAAAAATTGGTGGAAAACAATACCCCACACGCCTAAATAGTCAAAAATATCGAAAATGGGGAATTCAGTGAGTTTGGTGTGTCCCGGACCCGTTCCGATCGATTCAACGGACATTTGCGAATTTTGTACTAGACCCCTTGAAACGTCCAGAAAACAATTTTGGGGCGATGGATTGACATTCTGCATGAAAACATTCATTCCTTAGTTATTCCTTGAATAATCAACCAACAACGCAATGAATGTCTGAGGCGAAGTTATCGAGTGCTGTCCACACTCCAGATCAAGTAAACGATTAATATCACAATCAGTACTGTTTACAAACTGTAATCAGCTCTGTAAATCCGTTCAAGGGATCTAACGTGGTGAACTTTTAAGTTCTCGACAATTTATCCCGCTCAGAAAACAAAACGACTCAACGTTGAGCAGTCGCTATTTACTCAGCGTTTTGAGAAATGGTAATTGAGGTCAAGAGCTAAGATCTGGTAAACGAACAGCATAAAAGGGATCGAACGAATAAATATTTTCCTCTCGCCATCAAGAACGATTTGAACCTTCTGCTTCGCCTTGTGCTTGGTTCCTCACGATCGAATGGGAAAATAAATTACACAGGAAATGTGAGGTCTTTGAAAATAACCTTCGAACCTGACGCGATGCCACCTGACAATTTTTGAAGATGAGCCTCGCATCTGTCTACCGAGTGAGAAGCGGAAACCGTAACAGCAGATGGTTGACTAGTTTTCTCTGCCTCATGAGCCAAGGCAATAACAACATGGAGATTTTAATATTTAGAATTTTTTTTTTTTAAACGCCATGGTCCCTCGGACCAGGCGTATGGAGACTCATTTCTTCAACATGGAGAAAATGGGAGAAACAGTGGGTGTGGCGGGTTCATATATTTAGTGGAAAATGATACCCCACACGCCTAGGTACCAGAAATCTCGAAAACACACATTCAAAATGGGAGATAGGATTTTGTCTATGTGTTTTCGAGATTTCTGGTACCTAGGCGTGTGGGGTATCATTTTCCACTAAATTTTGGACCCTGAATCGATTGGAATGGGTCCGGGACCCGCCACACCCACTGTTTCCCCAATTTTCCCCATGTTGAAGAAATGAGTCTCCATGTGCCTGGTCCGAGGAATAACCAACCCGTGTGAAGGAATTTGCAGCGTTTTTGTGTGGCATGACTCGAAAGAAAGATAGGTTTGAGCTTTTAAGCTATTAATATATTAATCTCTTCCAAAGAGTCATTTCGAGAGGAAACAATGTAAGTGTCTTCGACAGGACCACTTGTCTGAAGTGTTCCACTTGAACTCCAACAACTTCCACTATAAAAACTTCACAAATTGGATCTGGATGCCGAGTGGCACTTGGCTCGAGTTCGACTGGAGGTTGTTCACAGGCAGGAAATCACTAGCCCTGAAGCTCGTGCTGGTTTGAATAGAAACAGAGGCAGCCTCGCGGATGTTGAATGGAGCGTACGTGTGCTGGTGTTCGGGTTCTGCGTAGCTCCCAAGGCCAACTCTTCTTCACACGGGGCCGCTCGTTTATTCTTCTGATATTTAGGTTGATTATTATAGATCAATAAGCGGTAATTATAAAGCGAATCCGAAAGATCTCTCATCAAAATCAGTGACTCTGGAGAGCCCTTGAATGATTGCCACAAATTGTTATCAGAAATAGGCTCTTGAAGTGTATTATTGACTTTACTTAAGACACCTTTCATCTCATACATTCTCTCGGCTCGAACCCTGTCACATTAATGGAGACTCATTTCTTCAACATGGGGGGAATTGGGGAAAACAGTGGGTGCGGCGGGTACCAGACCCATTCCAATCGATTCAGGATCCACAATTTAGTGGAAAATGATACCCCACACGCCCAGGTACCAGAAATCTCGAAAACACATATTCAAAATGGGTAATATATACCCACATTGACCCATAACTTTTTCCAGTGGGTGCCAATCGTTCCGGGACCTGTTTTATTGGATTCAGCGTCCAAAATTTAGTCGAAAATGATACCCTACACGCCTAGATCGCCTAAAATACATTTTTCGAAATACACATTTTGATCAATTAGGAGGATGATAGGAATATATTATTTAATTTTGGGAATGCAACAACAAATTAGCGGAAAAGAATGAACAAATTATTCAGCGTAAGTCTTTCCTTGCATTAGTGGCTGTCAGATCTAAAGACTACAGAATGGGGCGAATGAACAGCAACATCTAAAGAATGGCATTTAGAAGGGACGGATGGAATGTCTTCTTCATGTCGTGTTACACGGAGTAGGTATTCAGAATCTACGCGGGTGGCGTTGGGGCGTTTAAATCTAATGTGAAACGAACCATTTCCTTCAACCTTCAATTTGAAATGGAAATCTTAAATGAAAATGATCGTGAAGATGTTACGTATTTTTGAATTATATGATTCCTTTGATAGAAATCTTGTTCTGAACTAGGCGATAGCACAGCATGGATGACATTCAAATCTTCTGCATGTAAACATTGTACTTTATTTTTCGGCTTGTGTGGACTAGTCGTACGTGGACCGAAACGTGCATTATATTATACGAATATAGGTGTAACTGACCAAACTCAATTACCTGCATCTCCTACGAAACCGCCTGCTCATATCTAACTGTAAACCTCCTCGAGTGGTTATAGTTATTTCGCTCGGCTTGCCAGACCTCACTGCCCCCTTCGTAACGCTCTTGTAACAAAGTGATCAGCGGACCCTTCTCAATCATTCCGCTGGCCGCTAGTTGGATAACCAGAGGTGTTTTAAGACCTCTCGACAGGTCTGTGGAATGGCGTTTTCCGAGAGATTTGGTCTTACCAGCGGGATCAACACCCGATCTTACCTTTGGGTAAAGTGGGCCAATCCAGCTTTTGGTCAGCAGAATAATTGAAATATTGTTATGTATTTAATTTGAACAGTACATTCTTGTAGGTCAGTGGCGACGAGTCAGTCTGACTAGCACTTCAAAGCTCAAATCGAATTTTGCTTCATTCTGGAATCGACAATCAGTTCTTGCTCAGTTACAAATATGTCCAGTTGACGCCAAGCACTAGTTAATAGAGTTCTGATTTTACAAAAATCTCAGAATCGGGTGGCAGGTGCGACCACATGGAATGGAATTTGGGACCTATTACGCGTTCTTCTTACTCATGGATTGTTCCTTTTTCGCGCTTTAATTATCACCGTTTGATTGTGTTGGTTTCCTTAATCGTTTGATTAGGTTTGGTATTGATGCGGGGGTTCTCCCTGGAGTCTTGGTTGATTATTCAAGGAACCGTGTTTCCAAGCAAAAATTCAATCTCTCCGAATCGGCCCAAGATATTTTTTCTGGGCGTTTCAAGGTGTCTAGATCAAAATTTGCAAATGTCCGTCCGCCGTCCACGCCGTTTTTGGTACTAGAAAAATTTCTAAAAATGTCAAATTTTGGTCAGGGGCCCGTTTCCGGCTTCAGTTGGTCCTCGAAACTTTTCAGCCCGATCGGACCAAATTTGGGCGGGGTAGGGGCCGAAATGTGTATTATGAAAAATGGATTTTCGAGATTTATAGCAATCTAGGTGTGTGGAGGTATCATTTTCCACTAAAGTTTGGACGCTAAATCCAATGAAATTGGTCCCAGAACGATTGGCACCCACTGGAAGAGGTTATGGGTCAAAATGGGTATCTATCTACCCATTTCAAATGTGTGTTTTCGAGATTTCTGGTACCTAGGCGTGTGGGATATCATTTTCCACTAAATTTTTGGCCCTGAATCGATTGGAATGGGTCCGGGACCCGCCACCTACACTGTTTCCCCCATTTTTTCCCAAGAAATGAGTCTCTATGCGCCTGGTCCGAGGAATGACCAACCCCTGTGAAAGAATTTGCAGCGTTTTTTGCTGCGGCGACCTTTCCTCTGAATTCGATATCAGCACTACAGAATCATTCAGCTTCATATCATTTTCACACTAGCAAATATGTGCTTGGATTGGTAAAAACAAAGCTTTGTAAAACTCATACATCGCCCCTTTTGTTAAAACATGATTGATTATGGTATGCTCCTTATTATACTACAGTTGTCTTGGTTGCCTTCTGATCTCTTCTGGCCCAGTCTGCTTGAATAAGGAGAGAAAGCTCTAGTTGGTCAATGATCATTCATGATTCAATTTGTATCGCTGATCACTTCCCATCGTGGCCGGAAGTTTTCTCCAAATTGGTGACATGCGCTAGAAAATCCCCTCGAACAACAGTGGTATTGGATTTTAGGTCAATCTGAACACCGTGACAACCTATTCATGCTCAAATGGCCGCCTGTTTTCTGGAATCCCGCTTGAAAAAAACCCATAAGCGTTCCAAACGAACAGCTCTGCCCAGCACGTTCGCCAAAGTCACGGTGAAAGTTGGCAGGTTTCTCGATTGTCGAGCTCAGGGCTCCCTTCTGCGACCACAATGACCCGAAGAACAGTTTGTCCTGCGATTTGCTTTCTCCAAATTCCTATCGCTGAGAGAGTCAGGATATTTTCTGCTCTCCAAATGCACGAAATGACAGAAGAATGAATTTGTTGATGGAGGTTAAAAGTTGTTGGTTTGGAAGTGTGGTATATGTGGAACAGTAAGAATGAAATAGCTAGTCAAATCCGTTCAACGTAGCGTTGAATGAGGGCTCGGTCATAAAAGAAGGGGAATAATCTTGGGTCAAGCTCAAAATCCGTTTTTCATCAAGTGCACTTATCTCCATCTGACGTGAGGCTACGGTTGGTGAACCTACAGTCTCAGTCTAGTAACTGCGACTGTTCATTCATATCCTAATTTACGTTGCTGAAAGAGGTATGCGAGCGAGTTGTTGGCTTGAGTGGACGGATGACACACATCGTCGAGTGGAGCTGTAACCTGAACTGTCTCGAAGTAATTTCCTTCTCTGGTGCCTTATTAGACGACTAAAAAGACATTAGTCACTGAAAACGGCTAATAAGTGAGCGTATTGTGGAAATTTCCAATTAAAAATGTTTACATCCTTTTTCTGGGAATACGCGACAGCTCAGAGGAACCTGACCAAAAATATGAACTAATATCGGCGCCAAAAGTATCCCCCCCCCCTCCTCGCCACAAATGAGCAAAGTGGTGTGACCTGTGTGATTTTGACTCGAGCAAATTTAGAAAAGGCATTGCTTGCTACCTGTACTTGTAATGAAACTCCACATTGGCGCAGTTCTGTTCCATCTAATATCCTCCGTGTTTCCTACCCTCCGTTTCAAAGTTTATTGGTGTTTGCCTCCGATCCAATTGACGGGAGGATGCAAAAATTAGTTGAAAAATGCTGCAAATTCTTACACACGGGTTGGTTATTCCTCGGACCAGGCGCATGGAGACTCATTTCAATATGGGGAAAATGGGGAAAACAGTGGGTGTGGTGGGTCTCGGACTCATTCCAATCGGTTCAGGGTCCAAAATTTAGTGGAAAATGATACCCCACACGCCTAGGTTCCAGATGTCTCGAAAACACACATTCAAAATGGGTAGATAGACACCCTAATGACCCATATCCTCATCCAGAGGGCACCAATCGTTCCGGGACCTATTTCATTGGATTCAGCGTCCAAAATTTAGCGGAAAATGATACCCCACACGCCAAGGTACCAGAAATCTTGATAACCCAAATACAAAATGGGTAAATAGATACCCATTACTTCTTCTGGTGGGTGCCAATCGTTCTGCGACCCAATTCTCTGGATTCAGCGTCCAAAATTTAGTGGAAAATCATACCCTACACGCCTAGGTCACCAAAAATCCCGAAAATCCATTTTTCGATACATATTTTGACCCCGACCCTACCCAAATTTGGTTCGATCGGGCTGAAAAGTTTCGAGGACCCACTAAAGCCGAAAACGGGTCCCTGATCTGAATTTCAGATTTTTAGAAAATTGTATAGTAATATTGATGACAAATGCTAACCAACCTCCTTCACGTTTCTGTGCCTAAAATGTCTGTCTGCTGCCAAAGTAGGATTCTAGAATTCGCGCTAACACATAACAAATCGTAATTTCTTCATAGTATTCTGTATTTGTCTGTTCACAGGTTTGTGGCGGAGATAATATGTATTGCGCTCGTCATATTTGAGTCCTTCCTCAGTTTGGTAACGTACATATCAATATTTTTCAACAACTGCAGGTTACAACAAGCACATGAATGTTGTTCAAATTCAAAAAATTTAGGCAATTTATGGAAAGTGCCTGCAGTTAGATGCGGGAGTGGGACTAGGAAGGCGATGTATATAGGACAGACGGGTGCTGTCAGCCAGACTAAACTAGGTTGCTATTACACGGTAGGAGGATTATGCAGACAACAATTCAACCAGGACGGCGGGAAATGAACGCTGATTGCGCACAGGTGTGAATGATGTGGAAGGAAGAAACGGCATTTTATGAGACTGATTGTTGAGAATCAAATTGCTCCTTGACCAATTGATGTCATAGGTATACGACAGTCCAATACTTTAGGTTACTCCAACACGTTTTCAGCTCGATGGGACCAAATTTGGGCGGGAGGGGAAAGATTGGAGTCAAAAAGGGTTTTTCGAAAAATGGATTTTCGAGATTTTCGGCGATCTAGACGTGTAGGGTATTATTTTCTACAGAATTTTGGACCAAATTGGAATTGGAATTTTGGATTCCAAAGAAACGGGCCCCAGAACGATTGGCATCCACCGGAAGAGGTTATGGGTCCATGGATACCTATACTATTTCAAAAGTTGGGATTCGTGATTTCTGGTACCTAGGCGTGTGGGGAATCATTTTCCACTAAATTTAGGACCCTGAATCCAATAGGATGGGTCCTGAAACGATTTGCGCCCAGAGGAAGAGGTTATGGGTATCTATCTGCCCACTTCCAAAGTGGGTTTTCAAGATTACTGATATCTAGGCGTGTGGGGAATCATTTTCCACTAAATTTAGGACGCTGAATCCATTGGAATGGGTCCGGGGCACTCCACCCCACTGATTTCCCCATTCTCCCCATGTTCCTGGACCGAAAAATAACCAACCCCTGTGCAAGATTCAGCTGCGTTCCTCTTTACTTGGTTTACAACGGTTTTGTGAAAAGATTTGAAAACGGGTGCGCTGAAGAATAAATTTTGCTACGAATCAAAAGATGAACGAATCTGGTGGAAATAATCTTAATTACTCTTTACCTACTTCTCGTTACTTCATCTGTGTACACATGTACATGGAGAAGAAAATATGGAGCTGTAGAAAGAATTTCTCATTCACAGCAGAACCGGCTATTTCTCATTACCCTCGTACTGTGAAAACTTCACGGTTAGAGGGAAACCACTAGAAGCACAAAGAGAAAACACTTGCGCAAGTTCAGAGGCCACGATCATATAATGCGTAATTAAAAACGACTGCCGCGGTCCGTTAGCGTAGAAAACGTTCAGTTTGCCGATTGTTCAAAGCCAGAAAGAAGATGAAGATTGACTTTAGCACTATGAACAATGGGGTTGAGATAGTATCGCTGCAGGAAGGAAATGTCAGTGGCACAAAAGGTCAGCGGCTGGATTTTGATGAGTGCCAAGTACTCAAGATGCCTGTCTTTATTGCTGAGGGTCGCCTGTAATATTTTCAGAATTTCGACAGTCACTCTGACATTCCAATTTTGGGAACAATGTCTTTCTCAAAATCCATTTCGTAGGAAACAAAACACCTTATTTGAAGAGAGAATTCCACGTACAGCGTTCTCTCTACATCCCTTGTTTGAACATTAGTCTTTCTACATTTTCTTCCGTTGTAATCTATATATGTACTTTTCATGTGCATAAATACGTTATTTTCATCATTTCGTAAACCCAACAAAACATGACCATCCTTCATTGAATTTTCTTGCGTTAGCGCATTGAATTGAAGTCTTCCGCTGAATCAATTTTAACGTCAGAGCCTGGGTCCCAAAATCTCGAAAAACCATTTCTAAAATACCCATTTCCTGTTGTTTGAGTGACGTAGTCTTAATAAGATAAAGAATATTCTACACTTCCACTGTTTTGAAACATGGAAAGATGAAGTTTCAGGCGGGGGTTTCCCAATAAAAATAAAAATGATAATTGTTTTTCGTTTATTTTTAAAAATTATTAACAGAGCTCACTAAGACACGTCCAATAAACTCCAATAAACATACATTAATGGTGCGTGAGGTTATTTTTCTTTCCTCATTTTTCTCTATAATGTACATATTTTAATTTCTGGATTTGAATTCCCTCCATTTTCTCGGTGCAGTTTTTGGGCAGGTGCCAAAACTCGAGGAAGCTCGAGACAGCCTCCGACATTATATAACGTTTTAGCACGAACCGACAGAGCAGAAATTGCCACTGAGCTCCGCCACTTGAGTTTTCCTCTATCGTCGAGCGTGATAACTAAACTGATGATCTGCGAAGTCGCATTACTGCATAAGCTAAATTACATTTTGATTTATTTCACGGCCTGTGGACAAGTTTTTCCATTTTGGTTATTCCTTGAATAATCAACTTAATTTTTCATGCAGAAGGTCAATCTCTCCGATTTATCCCGAAATTTGGGAGGGTAGGAGGTAGGGGTCAAGATGAGTTTTTCGAATAATGGATTTTTGGCGTTCTAGGCGTGTGAGGTATCATTTTCCACTAAATTTTGGACGCTGAATCGATTGGAATTGAACCCCATGTTGAAGAAATGAGTCTCCATGCGCCTGGTCCGAGGAATAACCAACCCGTGTGAAAGAATTTGCAGCGTTTCTCTTAAATTAGGAGGTGAAAACACAATTTAACACGTTCGCTGCGGGTCACGCGCTCAGCGCGTGAGCTCTGTTCCAGTGTGTGTGCGTCGCACGCGCCTGGCGCGTGAAGGTAGCCTTCACTTCAGATCGCTCCTCCAGTATACCAAAAAGTGAAATGGAACATATTTCTACTTCCCGCGCCAGCTTTGAACCTTCTGAAGGTACTGTAAACGTCGGAGTCAGCTGGGGTGTTGCTAAGATGCAAAAAAATAAGTCCAGTACTTCGCTTAGTACACGAATTGGGTTGGAAAAATAAAATTGGTGCCTTATGAATCTGCTAAATGAAGACGAAATTCATTGAAACCACATGTCAGTTTTGTGCAAATTAAATCTACCAAACATGAGCAAGAATGTGCTGAAAAAGTTTTCATTAGAGCATTGGTAGGTAGGTAGAAAATACGTTAAAAAATTGAATTCAACTCATTCTTCTCAACTAATTAGGTACTTTATTGAGAATTATTATTCATGGAATGTGCCACAATGAATCGGACAATGAATTCAAAAATAGAATCTTCGACGCAAACTTCCCTTCAATCCGATTTCTGCTTTTCGTAATAATTTGCCCCGAGAACAAACATCCTGATGGGACAGACGTGGCCAGGGTAACGAGATGGGACGTTGTAGCCAGCTGATGAAGCAAAGGGTATGAAGCTGACATTTGACTCCAAAATTTCAGTGGATCTTGCTCCATTTTTTCTGCTGGCGCCCTCAAATATAAATGGCTGATTTGTCATTTACTTTTAATATACTTCGGTGCAAGTAGTTTACTCCAAGGTAAATAGCTCATGCTATAGCCGCACTGGGTTAGGAGCTCGCTTCGAATTTCTATCCACATGCGGCGCACTCACCTGGCGCGTTCCTATTTCAGATGACTCCCGCACAGCTGCTCAAACAAGCTCAATAATTCCGCAGCGAACGTGTTTAGAGTACTTTTGAAGCTGATTATCTTCAACAAATACTTTATACATGAAACAAGTTGGTTTTATGGAGCGTAGAAGAAATGTTGAGCCACAGATTGAGCAAATTAGATGAAGATTGCCAATTCTTGAGACTACTAACTTACAGCTTCGCAACTTACAACAGCTTTTAACTTAACACATAACCTAACTCATAAGTTTAATGCACCAGTGCTACGCTAAAAGCACGTTTTTTGGAATGTTCTGATGAGTTATATAATGAATAAAACTATACGGGATTCCTAATTTGATTGAGTCAGTTGATTTACAATTTTATTAGTGGCACTGGGTAGCGAAATCTCCCTCGAACGATATCGTACCTGACAGAACATTTTGTGTTGTCGGCTCTCACACAATATTTCCTAATGAAATTCAAGGCGTTTGGTTGCTAGATCTTGTCTTTACTATCAAAAGCACTCCGGTGGCGGCGGTCCTGGGAAGCTTTGGCTCTTGAGTAATGAACAGTCAGGGACGTTCCTTCTGTGGGAACCTTGCTCTACGGTTTCTTAGGCAGCTTTCAAGGTTGAACACTTACACACTACACTAATGAAGGGGGTGAGGGAACAATAGCGGGAGGTAAATCATGTGAACGCGTTTGTCAAGATATATTTTTTGAAAGGGAAGCGAGTTGGTCGAATGATTAGTACAAGATGCAAGGAACACTTGAAAATAAAGATAACCGATCGGTACATTTAAGATTTTGATGAATACTTGAAGTTAATTTAGTGACTTTATGCATTTATTATGTTTTCATGCAAAAAGTCAATCTCTCCGATTCGGCCTCAAATGTTTTTCTGGGCGTTTCAAAATAAGCAAATGTCCGTCCGCCGTCCACGCCGATTTCGGTAGTGGAAAATTTTCTAAAAATCTGAAATTCAGATCAGGGACCCGTTTCCGGCTCTAGTTTGTCCTCAAAACTTTTCAGCCCGATCGGACCAAATTTGGGCGGGGTAGGGGTCAAAATGTGTATTTCGAATAATGACGATTTTCGAGATTATTGGCAATTTAGGCGTGTGGGGTATCATTTTCCACTAAATTTTGGACGCCGAATCCAATAAAATGGATCTTAGGACGATTGGCGCCCTCTGGATGAGGTAATAGGCCAAAATGGGTATTTATCTACCATTTTGAATATGTGTTTTTGTGAGATTTTTGGTACCCAGGCGTGTAGGGTATCATTTTCCACTAAATTTTGGACTCTGAATCGATTGGTATGGGTCCGGGACCCGCCATACCCACTGTTTCCCCCATTATCCCCATGTTGAAAAATTAGTCTCATTGCGCCTGGTCTGAGGAATGACCAACCCTTGTAACCGAATTTGAAGCGTTTTCACTAAATTTAGGACCCTAAATCCAATAAGACCGGTCCCGGAAAAAATTATGGGTTAAAATGGGTAGATATATACGTGTATACGCGTGAGGGGTGTAATTTTCCACTAAATTTTGGGCCCTGAATCGATTGGAATGAGTCTCCATGCTGTTGGTCCGAGGAATAACCAACCCCTGTGAATGAATTTGTTTTTGAAAACTTGGCCTGTTCTTCCGAATAAAGAAAAACTAAGTCAGCTTGGTATTCTCCAAAAAGACGTTGCGTTCCCACAGATAAAATCCGTGGTGATGAAAATCCGTTCTATCATTTTTTAGCAAGTTGATTTGGAACATCACAACCCCGACTTAGCCTCGAACCCCATTGTTCCTTGCGGTTGATAACGAATGACGCACTGGGGAGTCTAACGGTACACAAAAGCTAAGGCAACTTATTCTCTCGTGAGGCCGTCTTCTCTCTTTATGTTCAATGGGAGACTACGCGACCTAACCGGTTGAGTTTTTGGCGAGTGGGACTCATGCCAAATAGGCGCGAGAGCGAGCCGGGAACCTCACTGTTAAACCGATAAACATTCAAAGTATTTTCACCGCCGTCGAGAACATCGACAGTTTACAAGGTGAATTTAGAAACAAGGAAATCGATCTAATTTTATCTGGGAATGTTTCAGCTTTCTCAGCTCTTCGAGTCGGGTTCATTGACATTCAGTCCTTGAATCTTACTAACTGATAAAATTGAAATTTTCCATATTGATCAATATATCGGTGTACCCACTGTTTCCAATCAAAAATTGATGTAAAACGGGTTGCTCTGGGAGAGTATGAACGGACGTAATCGGCATATAGAAAGAAATTGTTTTCTTGGTTGATCAAAAATGGGATAGAAACATGTAAAAACGTGCTTTCTAGCATCTATCTGTAGTTGGCTTTGGAAAACAATGTACGATTTTGTCATTTTTGTATCTTTTTGTAAATGTATAGAGTTATTTTGATTGGGTGATTCAACTGACTGTGATAAAGCAATCGTACCTACGTAGTTTAAGCATGAAAGCAACTACCCCAAACCGCACAGGATTCGCCTATGGTTTCGGGGTATGTTCCATTTAATTAATAAGGAAAGTTATGTTTTGTTAATCTTCTGGAGTAAAATATTCATTCATCCATAACTTTTGCTCAAAAGTTAATTTTGAAGAAATTAAAAAGGTTCCGTGACGTCAGCGTGCAGCGTCTAATGCGTCTAGTTGGTTCTAGAAACATCTTAGCACGATTGGACAAATATTGAGGGGGATTGGTGTCAAAATGTGTGTTTCGAAAAAAGGATTTACGAAATTTTCGGCGATCTAGGCGTGTGGGGTATCATTTTCCATTAAATTTGGACGTTGAATCCAATGAAAAGTGCCCCAGAACGATTGGCACCCACTGGAAGAGGTAATGGGTCAAAAAGGGTATCTATCACCCATTTTGAATATGTGTTTTTGAGATTTCTGGTACCTAAGCGTGTGGGGTATGATTTTCGACTAACTTTTGGACGCTGAATCCAATGAGACGAGTCCCGGAACGATTGGTGCCTTCTGGATGAGGCTATGGGTTATTAGGGTGCATATCTACCCATTTTGAATGTGTGTTTTCGTGATTTCTGATACCTAGACGTGTGGGGTATCATTTTCCACTAAATTTTGGACGCTGAATCGATTGGAATGAGTCTCCATTCTCCTGGTCCGAGGAATACCCAACCCCTGTGAATGAATTTGCAGCGTTTTCCCCTTTTTTGTCTCAAATGTAGCCATGATTTTACTTTTTTCTGCGGATTGTGATGTCACTGTTTAGCAAGTACCTTTTTTTTAAATCTATCATCCACGCTGCTTCTGATGTATGTTACTCCTTTTCCTCTTTCATAGTTATGGGCAACATCATTGGAAAAGAAATGTTTACCAATTTCCCTCAGTTGTTTACGCTGCTTGAAAAATCCTGTTGTTGTCTCCTAAATTCAGGCCTAATTGAAATTATGGAGAACTGATTTTTTTCTTCATTTTACTAACGATTACCTAATTTTAGTTCAATCGTTGCCAGAAGATGGTTTGACGATAAATGCGTGCCTAGACCAGATCAGTTGCTACTACAAGAGGATTCGGGATTTGCAGTTTCAGTTGTTCCAGAGGTACGCCCGTGTGTACTCGGATCATTTTTCGACATTTGACGTTGACAGCACAAAGAGGAATATGTCTCTGTACAAAAGGGGCGTCACAAACGTTTGGCAATTACCTACCATCAACTCGAGAACGTATCACTCTGAACTCCTTGAAGTTCGTGCGCGTCGTTCGAGCCCCTTTTGCGAGTGGGAGGGGACGAGGCGAGCCTTTCCCACGGGCAGATCTCTCCTGTACAGATACGCGAAAAAGAAAAAAAAAGTTTTTTGCAAAAATATAAAAAGGAGAGAGAGAGAGAGATGGAGTGAAATAAAAACCTGTTAAGAACCGGCCTGTTGCCCAGGCACGACCCTCTTCATGGATTGGTTTTCCTTCTTTTTTTTTCAGGCTTTACTGTTGTTGTTCCGTATTTTACGACGCCTCTAAGAAATGAGCAAACGTCTGAGGGCGATATTTTAAAGCTCGGTAACAACCTTCATATCACGAAAACTCCACTACCTTCTTCACACCCTGGGCCTGGATTTCTACTCTGCTGGCCATGCGAGGGCGAGGCTCAGCTGTCAACATGTGTGAATCTTGACAGCTTGGTCCAGTAAATTCTAGTAAATGTTAGCATGTCTTGATGCAAAGTAAAGTCGGTCGTACACACCTCGTTGTTTGGTATCAGCGTTTGAGTGACGTCAAAACGAGGTTACATAGGTGTCAGGTTAGAGATGAAATATTCTTTTCCAGAAGCCTGGTATTCTGGTTTCCCAGCTGGTTTTGAAAGAGAAATGATGGTCGTTGGAAGAGTTCACACTTCATCATGCAGCATTGCAGTTTTGATGCGATGCCAACAATCAGCCAGGTTTGCCTGAATGGTAACGTCATATCACGAAAACTCCACTACCTTCTTCACACCCTGTTCCTGGTTTTCTCCTCTGCTGGCCATGCGAGGCTCAGCATGTGTGAATGTTGGCAGCTTGGTCCAGTAAATTCTAGTAAAATTCTCGATGCAAAGTGAAGTCGGTCGTACACACCTTTATGCTTTGTTTGGTATCAGCTTTTGGGGGACGTCAAAACAAGGTTACATAGGTGTCAGGTTAGAGATGAAATATTCTTTTCCAGAAGCCTGGTATTCTGGTTTCCCAGCTGGTTTTGAAAGAGAAATGATGGTCGTTGCACGAATTCACACTTCGTCATGCAGCATTGCAGTTTTGATGCGAAGCCAACAATCAGCCAGGTTTGCCTGAAAAGTAAGCAGGGTGGCGTGGGCAGGGCAGGGGCGTGGTTCAGGTCGCTGGGCCTTGAGATTCTTCCAGTTGAGGTTTCGACGCTGCTGGTTCGAATCCAGCACCCCTAAGCGTGAAGTGGACGTCCTGTGGCCAACTGAGTACCGGCAGTGAGAATCCAAATGCTATATCTATAATATTTGCACATTTGTGTGACTGCCTTAGTGGCATGCAATCGACTGGAACATATTCTCACTCACCTTCAGGCAAGAGGATGTCAGCAACGGCTTTCAAAGTCCATCCGGCATCCCTTCTAGTAAGGCCTATGGGCAGCAACTGTTCCACGCTTCAGTTAGAGATTAATGAAGGGGGGGGGGGGGTACTTCCTCGAACATAATACATACTGATTTCATGCCAATCTCTCCGATTCGGCCCCCGATTTTGGTCAGTATGGGTATTTTTTTCAAATGGAATTACCAGATTTTTGGCAATCTTGGTGTATGGGGGTATTATTTTTGACTACATTTTGGTCGCTGAATCCAATGAGACGGGGTCCTGGGACGATTGGTGCCCACCAAAAGAGGTTATGGTTCAAAATGGGTATCCATCTACCCATTTCGAATGTATTTTATCGTGATTTCTGGTACCTAGGCGTGTGGGGTATCGTTTTCCACGACATTTTGGACGCTGAATCGATTGGAATGAGTTTCCATGCTGCTGGTCCGAGGAAAAACCAACCGCAGTGAGAGAATTTGCAGCGTTTTCATTCCATCCTGGCTGTGTATTACCAAAATATGTAGCCCCTAAACAGTAGGCATTTTTGTGCTATAATTACATATTACGCTGGCCGCAGCTTCTTTCTAGCTGGAGGGCATTATTTAGTATTATATCTCCATTATTATGATTCCTTTGGTGAATCGTGTAATCCAGGCGCTACTTAACGACACTCCAGAGACCAGCATACGTCGTTTACCAAAGTACTGTAGCATATAAATTTTTTTTCCGTTAACTGTCTCTTGTTTGTCAAACCTAATTTTTATTAGTTTGTTACTTGTATAGCCACATTAGGGGGCAGACACATCAATGGAAGACACAATGTTTCAATTCCACCTGGATCTTCTCTATGGATTGAGTGGATGTGGACCTTGAGGCTTTAACCCTTCCACCACCCAAATAACCATTGTGGCCCATTGTCTCCGGCATTTGCAGTTGCTACTGGAATTAGCCTTGGAATCTTGTTCTTGTTCTAGCTAATTTTTATAATGCTGCGTGAATCCTATTAGAGTCACATTTAATGAATCTCAAAACAAAACGGTTTATAAAATTCAACGGAATTCACACAAATTCAATGGATGAACTTGGCTACTTAAAATTGCTACCCGACAGTTTGGCCTGGCTCGAATTTGATTGTTTCAAGAGGCTATTTTTTGAATCTTCGTTCCATTGAAAAACAGACTTGGATCTTGCGAATGATGATTTTGGTCCCCAGCCGGTAACATCTTCGTCATCATCGTCAGAACCTCCACTTCTAGCGCTAGCTCTCGAAACTGACCTTGGTTGAAAGGAAGATGGTTTTTTCATCCATATGCTTCTTGACCTGGACCCGCTGAATCTACTGTTAGTAGAGGAAACTACTGTCCTGCTGGAAGTGGTCGATCCTCGTAAAAATCTTGAAATGAATCCACTCTTTCTTATAGAGCTTCCACGGCTGTCGTCTCTTTCGTCAGAAACCAGGAACTTTTCAAGACTTTCGCCTCTCAACATCGTAGCAGCGTCTTTTCCAAGGGTGTATGTGACCAGGTTCTGAACCACTTCGTCACTAAGGTATTGACGGTGTTGATCTTCTACTATTGGCAATCCTCCCTCAGAAATGGGATGATAAAACAGCCTTGCAATTGGCACCATTTTGAGATCGCCTAACGTCATACTATCCTCCACAGTCACGTTGTTTGGTGGGCCCAAGGTTAGCTCAAAATTTTCACTTGGGTCTCTCAAGAACTTACTGGTGAAATCTTTAACATCCACGATCCTCTCTTCTGACAAAAATATGAATTGCAAGCAGTATTTATCTGGGAAAATAACGCGCACTACGGTTTCCTCAAAGTCAGTACGAATTTCTTTCAATTTTTCAAGCTCTCGGCGTACGTCAGCAATGATTTCAGATTTCTCCATGACGTTCTTCAGCTTGCTGGAGAGTTCATTGAACACGGCAGTGATTTCTCCAATCAGAAGGTCAAAGAATTCTTCTTGGATTGCCTCTTCTACCGTTTCAGCATCCACGATACGGAAAGCAACTGCTTTTCTCTCTCCAATGTATTGCACGTTTTCGGTGTCCAGTTCGTCCTCGCTCAGCTTGAAATGAACGGATCGAAGACCAGCGTCCGCCATTGGGCCAGCAGCGCGAAGTTCCAACGTTTCCAAAGTTATGGCATCGTCCGACTCATCCCTCATCTTTCGCATGTCCAAGTCTTCCTGCTTGAGCTGCAAGAATCTCAGCTCGCACGAACCTGTTGTGATGCCCATGTCTCGCAGCCGAGCTCCTCTTAACGCTTCTTCGCCAATCAGCTCCGTTCTGACGTATATCACCACTGGCACCATCTCTGGCTCGAATGACGAAACTGACAGAAGCTGGTTCAAAATACTCCAAATGTTATCTGTCATCAAGAAAACAGAACCAATTCGGCAGTCCCGGATTTTGATGCTCACGAATATGTCTGGGACCACGGCCTGCAACTTTCCTTTGTATATGCGGAATATTGAATTCTGATTGATGCTGCAATCCTTCAACCTGTCGGTTCTACTAAGCTCTTTGTTGTTGAGCACAGAGTAATGTTCGCTGGGCGAAATGCGAAACTTTTTGCAAGCAATCAAAAAAACAGTTTCCACTGTCATTTCAGGTTTGTAACGCATGGGTATTTGATCTCCGTTGGGTGCCTCGACCGTAAAGTGAATTTCCCTCTTCAAAGTTGTCACAGGTTCACCTAAAAATAATCTTTTTGCTCCTTTTGCTTCCTTTTCATCTTTGTGTGCCCCTTGTTCTCGCTCAGGCGAGATCGCTGGAGAAGACTGATTACGTCCGCCAACTTCATCTTCGTATTCACCATCTTCCTGTACGTCAATCCAACTGTTAGCAGGTCTCTTATCTTCGGCCATACCCTGGTCTTGTTTTCTTGCAATATGCCGTGGTGACGTCACTTTAACGACAAAATAATCTGAAATCACATGGGAGCGAGTAGGATGCTTTTTGGGCTGCATTATGTTAAAATGAAGCCTCGTGGTGATTCGTTCACATGATTGTTCAATCGCAGTTTGAGAAGAGTTGGATGTGTTGTTGAGAACCATCAAGACTCTCAATACTGCGATACCAAGAATGAAAATGCGGATTTTACGCCGGTTAATGTTGACGGATCTGCGCCGAAGGGAACATCGTCTCTCGAACAATTTTCCGTGGTCTTGTTTGAGCTCGATATAAGTCAAGGAAGATCATTCAATAGAGCGCCAAATTTTATGTTACATGGTTGCACTACTACCGGCTGTACACGTTCAAAAATGCATCAACAATGAAGGTGTCTTGAGAGGAAATGGAGGAACAACGGAATCGGCTTTAATCAGTTCCAAAGTAACAAAGGGATTTTAGCCATAGACTAACTAGCCAAAGAAGCTAACGAGCTAAGCGAAAACTCGACCTTAGATAAAGAAGCGCCCGGGTTCGCCTCTTTCCCGCCAGGGGCCTGCCGGCGCTAGTGTCGCACTCGTTCAGTAGCTGTTATCAGCCTCGAACCCACGCGTTTTGAAAGATGGCAACTTGAGAATGTTTTCCTGATATTTTTCAAATAAATTTTTACTAAGTACCTTATTGCTTGAAAACTTCGAATTAAACAATGCGTCTGCGATATTAGGATGTTTTGGTGTGAAAATGTCCTGAACACTTTTGTTCACTAGCACAAAACCTATTGGATACATCCATCATCGTTCTTTACGGACTAATCAAATTTACTTTGAGGCTTATACTAATCACTCCCACTCCGTTAGCATAGTTCGAAACTGCGTCATCTCAGGTTCAGCTGAACAAAAGCTTTTTTGCATATAGTAAATAAGTTAAGGGCCCCTTTTTCGAAGGTCAAGATTGCCAATGCAAAGCTGGTAGGTAAATAAACTTTCGTTTCAAGAAGTTTCATTATTTATTTATTTTTAGAAGCTTTAATCCCCCCTTTTGTATTTGCAAATTACAAAAATAGGCACAAATAGTACAAAAACAGTCATTCTTAAGACAAGATTATTTGATAAGAAGAATCATGACCATTAAGAATCAAGTAGATGATAGGTAAAATAATAATAATATTATTATAATACAATACTGCTAATATAAATAATATTGCTAATTAGGTTGACTCGCACTTTGTCAACTTACTGCAACTCGGAAATGAAAAAAATGGAATCGCATGGGTTTGTGAGTGGTAACACCTGCTGAGTGAGTGCGACACTAGCGCCGGAAGGCCTCTGGCGGGGAAGAGGCGAACCCGACCGCTTCTGCATCTATGTGCTAACAAAATCTGGGACAACAACATGGATACCGATGGTACGGAACTAAAAATCGTTTAACCTATACGATTTTTTTTTCTGTGAGATTCTAGGCTTATCAAGAAGATTTCAAAAACGATTGGCGCCCTCTGGATGAGGTTATGGGTCAAAATGGGTATCTATCGACCCACTTTGAACATGTGTTTTCCAGATTTCTGGTACCTAGGCGTGTGGGGCATCATTTTCCGCTAAATTTTGGACCCTGAGTCGATTGGAATGGGTCCGGGACCCCCCACACCCACTTTTTCCCCATTTTGAAGAAATGAGTCACCATGCGTCTGGTCCGAGGGATAACCAACCCCAGTGAAAGAATTTGCAGCGTTTTTTTTTTTGGTGAGATTCTAGGCTTATCAAGAAGATTTCAAATGGTGGTAGGAGACTTTATAATTCAGTCTGAGCCAAGAGAGCGGAACACCTGTAGAAACCGTCTGTTTTCTCCCTAATCTACAATAACCTGGTCGAGCCAGTAAAAGGAGGGCAACCTCTGTTATCCTTACACTGTACTGGCCCTACTAATACCCATCTCGCCCAAATAAAAACCTCAATTTGAAAAATGACTCCTCTGGTATGTCAATGAGTTGTATGTCGCTTGCGCAATGAGCAAGGAGACCTCTACCTCTATAACATCAAGCTCAGTTAAGTCATTACGTCTTAGCAAATGGGCAATCGTGCAGCCGACTGAATTGGACGAATAAAGATAGACATCGCTTGAGAGGAGGTTCGTTGAAAATAAAATGAACGAGGGAGGTAACTGGAAGTTCAAACACAGTTGGATAAACAAACTCCCCAGCCAAGTAAGAGTTTAGGTATTAGAACTTCGAGCATGGTGAGAATACCAATAAACGTTTATCACGAGCAAACTCGGCGAAGAGGGATTCAGATTGTAAGTTAGAATTGACGGAAAGCTTCAAGTTGTCAAGATGAACGAGAAAACAAGTTGAGCAACCTTCAACTTTAAACAGCTTTCACTTAATGGATTCCGCGAACGGTGAATACGCTTGTTCAGTTCACTTCCTCACTCACCAGTCGTAAACAGGCACTCGACAAGTAAATTTTTCTTCAGCCGTAAGTGATTTTGGAATAGAGAATTGAACGAACAATCGAGTATATTCGATTTGGCAAATAAGAGGTCAAATAAGATACCAACTATCCGACCGAACCTGGTGGGTATGGTTCAAAGGGCACCTTCTCACTTATTTTAAAGATTTTCGGCTACATATGCTTGTGGGGTATCATTTTCCAATAAATTTTGGACGCTGAATCGATTAGAATGAGTCCAAGACATTCCACAGTCACTTTCTTCCCCATACTCCAGCTCCAACGGGATAATCTACCCTTGTGAAGGAATTAGCTGCGAGTTTTTGTAGTCGCCAGAAGATCGTAAAACTCCCCAGGAAATAATGACCTAGGTACATTTATAGAAGGGTACCAGAAGAACTATTTGCCGGGGAGGACTATAGTTTTTAATCCCGGCTTAATTGATACGACTTGCAATACGATAAGGTTTCTAGTGATAGATCAGATCTGACAAAGAATGAAGATTAATAAATTCTAATGTCACCTTTCATAATATATAAGGCCTAACGGGAATATGAGCCCTTCTGTTGCCCGCTCACTCTGTTTTTAGCAGACGTAGCAGCAAACCGTATCAAAGTACCCTTTTGTTGATGTATGAAGAGAAGCATAAGGTTATGAAACGCTGCAAATTCATTCACAGGGGTTGGTTATTCCTCCGACCGGGCGCATAGAGACTCATTTCTTCAACACGGAGAAAATGGTGGAAACAGTGGGTTTGGCGGGTCCCGGACCAATCGATTCAGGGTCCAAAATTTAGTGGAAAATGATACCCTACTCGCCTAGATCGCCCAAAATCTCGAAAAATCCATTTTTCAAAAAACACATTTTGACCCCTACCCCGCCCAAATTTCAGATTTTTAGAAAATTTTTTACTACCGAAAACGGCGCGGACAATGGACGGCGTACGGCGGACGGACCAAAACCAGCGGTTTTGCAGCAATGTGCTGCCACAACTGGGAATGTTGCAATATCAGCAATATTTAAAAATACCGACATTTTAGTTCCATAATTCAATATTTTCAACTTGATAATTGGATACAAAATTTTGATGGATTTATATGAGCTGAGTGGGTCTTCGAATATGGTTCACCCGAGCCGGTATTAATATATTTGTTAAAATCAAACCAAGTATGAATGTCCCGTGGGAGTATATACTTAATCCGTAGAAGTTGTAGGGTTAATAATAATAATTAAATGTTGTAATGGGTCCATTGATTGAGCTTGGCTAGCTTCGACAGTTCACAAACCAACACAGCAGTGTTGTTGCTGTTGTAGTTTTGTTTGGTGTATTGCTTCTCTGTGGTTATTCTTTTGCTTATAAACGGCGATGGCTTCTGGTAAAAGTCAAGTTGTATAAGCATTAAAGTGTTCCTTGATTAACAGTAACTCTACATTCTAAACTCATTAAATTTTAAATATTGTTATATCTATTTCCCGTTTTATCGATTTCC
This sequence comes from Cyrtorhinus lividipennis, assembly GCA_019603395.1. Taxonomy (NCBI): domain Eukaryota; kingdom Metazoa; phylum Arthropoda; class Insecta; order Hemiptera; family Miridae; genus Cyrtorhinus; species Cyrtorhinus lividipennis. The sequence continues at coordinate 24,507,688 of CM034001.1, read as the reverse complement.
CATAATATCGATGCATTTCTCGATAATATCGGAATATCGATATTGGTGTAGAAATATCGATATTTTGCTATATTGCAACGTCCTTACCCACAACTCACTAATCACTCGTTCCATTTCCGTCGGATGATAGATAGAATGTAGTTATAACATTGATAATTGTAGAGTTTCCCTTGATTGCCAAGTGATTTAGCCCATGGATCAGAAACATGAAGCGTCATACATCAGGTTACCCAGTGTACGAATATAAAATAGAACTCGGCGTGAAAAGACGTGGGACGTTGCCATCGATTCCCCGGTTAGATAATTTAGAATTTATTTATTTTTCGCGGGAGGGCTCGAACTGTAATGTCGGGGAGTGGAACCGATATTCCGCTTGTGGGATTAGGTTCGTAACCAATCTCAGCGAGGCCGGTTGAGCAACGCCCACGATCCCGGTCCTGACCTTTCCTCGAGCGAAGTTTGTTTGGAGGAAAAGATGGATCCTTTGGCGTCCTTCAGTTGTTCGTTGTGAACAATTTTGAAAAAAACTCTGGGCAGGACGCAGAACCTGAACAGGGGATTTGATTCAAATTGAAAAATCTGTCGACGGATGGGACAAAATCCCTGCGCTTGTGTTTAAGTGCAATCCGACTGCAGTGATACACCGATACACCCTCGTCTCCCGAGTATATCGTCGCTTAACACGTTCGTTGCGGGTCACGCGCTCAGCGTGTGAGCTCTGTTCCAATCTGTGTGCGTCCCACGCGCCTGGCGCGTGAAGGTAGCCTTCACTTCAGATGACACCCGCACAGCTGCTCAAACGAGCTCAACAATTCCGCAGCGCACGTGTTAAGAAGCAACACCGCGTAACTCATTTTTTTACCCAAATGAATTAGGAACGATTTCTGAATAAAAAAAAAGCGCGCCTGATCGACTGGAAGGCACGGTTTCTCTCTCCTGCCGACAGATCGAGCGCAAAATGTATGCTATCGTGCAACACCGCGTATCTCAAGGAATTTTTTCATCATAAATTGTTTTCCAATTTTCGGATGATTGGTCAAAGCAGTACACTATTAAAAACTAGTTAGTATCAATATCAATATCATCAACATCAATATCAAACGTAATGAAAATAGCCATAGCTCACCACAAATCACATTTTTAGCTCCCCTGAAATGTTGACAAAACGCTGCAAATTCTTTCACAGGGGTTGGTTATTCCTCGGACCAGGCGCATGGAGACTCATCATGGGGAAAATGGGGGAAACAGTGGGTGTAGCGTGTCCCGGACCCATTCCAATCGATTCAGCATCCGAAATTTGGTGGAAAATGATACCCTACACGCCTAGGTTCAGATTTTTAAAAAATTTCTAAAACCATTTTTCAAACATTTTTTTTTCGGACATTTGATTCTTTTGATCTAGACACCTTGAAACGTCCAGAAAATAAATTTGGGCTGAATCGGAGAGATTGAATTTTTGCATGAAAACATAGGTTGATTATTCAAGGAATAACCAACTAAAATGAGTTACGCGATGTTGCTTCTTAAGCGCATGTTGCGTTTTCACGTCAAATCGTAGATTGATGGAAATGGTTCGTTTCAGTCGCTGATTGGTTGTTACTGCCTTCCCAGAATTAAATCATATATTTCTCTCATCCTTCAAATTGATGTGTGAAATCCATAATTTGACTTGGAAAACCTTCAATTTGACGTGAAAATGCTATAGAAAGCTCAGTCCGGTCGAGGTCTTACCACAGTACGCTTTTTGTCAGGATCCAAAATGTAATTTCGTTGCTCAATTCAAGCTCATTACTGCATCATGTTTTTGCAATGAAAACTCTAATATTTAATCATCGACAAAAATTGGAAAAAAATTGCGTAAATCTGTGGTCGCCCGCGGTCAAGAGATCTAACGGAACGTTTCATCTCAGGAAATTCCCGAAAACCTTCAACAAGCCGCAAGGCGGTTAAAAAAACGTTGGCCAAGCGATCTGAAGCCCGTTAGGATTCCATCATCCGTCAGTTGCCTATCTAGTTCCAGTCTACAATTTTTTTTTTGGGGAGGACCTCTCTTCGGTAACACGTTCTGATAATCGCGCTAAAGCTCAGCTGTGGAAGTCGCCACGTGAAGGCCGAGATTGTGGAAACTAAATTAGGTTAAAACCACGTTGTGACGGTTAGATCTTCAAGGGGATTTACTCAAGACGCACAAAAGAAAATAATGTAATAAATGTGGAAAAAAGGCTCCAGCTACTAACTAAATTTTCTTCGCCAAAGTTGTGGAGACCCATTTCAAAAATGGTTTTTTGCAGAAAAAGTCTCACTTTTCCACTGAATTGAAAGAGTTTTATTTAGGTTACCGGTTTTGAAATTGGTATGGTCTCGCTTGGCCATCATTATTAATTCACTTAGACCATCGTCGTTTAATACTGTTACTGATGATGGGCCTGTCTACCAATTTCGAGATTTCTGGTACCTAGGCGTGTGGGGTATCATTTTCCACTAAATTTTGGACCCTGAATCGATTGGAATGGGTCCGGGACCCACCACAGCCACTGATTCCCCCATTTTTCCCATGTTGAAGATATGAGTCTCCTCGCACCTGGTCTGAGGAATAACCAACCCCTGTGAATAGGGATGATCGATACCGGGCGAGGATCGATATGAGTACTAGTATCGGTATCAAATGAATGGTATCGATACCAAGCAAGTATCGAATCAAAAGTATCGATATCAACCAATATTGGTATTGAATCAAAACGGCGCTCTGCATCTCGCCAGGTGTTTTACTGACGCTTTTCACGCAATTTCGCTACTTTCCTCCCCCAATGTACATAACCAACAACAAAGTCACGGCGGAACAAATCAACACATTTAACGCTGTATTATCACTGATATGATAGCAAGGCATTCTTCTTCTTCACAAGACAACCCCTAGCCAAAGCAGGGAAGAGGGATCTCTCTCCGAAGCTTCAAGCCCTTGGAGTATATACCTTAGTCTATGGTATATACCCGAAGTATATACTCGAAGTTCTGGCCGAAACAAGTGTAGCAACCTTTAGCAGAGGGCCTTCATGATTCTTAATTGGTAATTTTTAACAAAAATTTGAGGTACCGTTATTGTTCGATACTTTTTTCGATCCCGATTATTTTTACCGATACCAGTATCGGTATCGAAAGCAGAGTATCGATACCAAAATGATCGGTATCGGAAGAAAAGTATCGATACCGTCTCGATATCGATCAGTATCGTTCATCCCTACCTGTGAATGATTTTGTTGCGTTTTTGGTTGATTACTCCTTTTTTCCCCCAAATCTGAGGCATCGGTCAAAGCCGTTGTTACTATTAGCCTCTGAAATTGGCATTGAAAGCATCTTAAAATTGCTGTTTTCGACCCATAACGCACATTTTGAGCGATTTTCTTTCCTAATAGACAACCAGCCTCGCTGAATCTCTCTTATGGATTGCTGCTCTGCAGTATCGCAAATAACAACTCACAATAAGCTATTGAATTTCAGATGTTTCTTGAACAAATATTCATATAATTACAGAAATGGCCGAATGTAGTACTTATTTTCGTGGCCAATCATTCTGCCTACAAGGCATTGTTCCTTATTGCTCGTTATTTTCTTGACATTTAATCTAATTTCACTTGATTTGCTACCAAAATAGTCCGATATAACGTCCTTCTTTTTCAACTAAGTGTTCGTAATTCGTCTTTTTTCTCCGAATTATTAATAACTTGGTTTTAAAAGTTCATTATGTGGTAACCCTGAGAGGAATTTGTCGAATTTTATGGGCGAAACAACCTTGTATTTTCATGAAACTACATGAGTCAGGTGCTAGCATGAGTAGATAGTGTTACCTATTTTGAATAGTGATCTCATATTCACTGTTGTGTATATTAGGGTTGAAGAACCAGTTTAGTACTGGCGGAGAGCGTGACTTGGTCCAAGTGCCGGTTCACCTTGGTCTTTATCTTTCTACTCCACACGTAGAGCTCATGTATAAGCGAACGTTAGACTGTTCGGGGCTCTGAATAGAATTACAAATTAGAAAAATCCCTCTTTGGAAATTGTTGAAAAGGAGAGGCTTCACGTTCAGCTTTCTGTCGGAGTCCCGCCTTTCTCGCCTACTGCTGTTGCGGAGGTGGTTATTGCCACTCGAGGATAACGAGGTTATTACACTCATGTGGCTTCCTAAAATGGAATTGAGCTAAGCCGGCGTCGTCACTGGATAATTATTCTTGACTCATTAATCGTACCAATCCCTTCAAAACGATGAGGTGATATTAAGACCGCAATTTCTGTCCGTTTCCATAGTCCGCCGATGCTGAAACACCCCTCTCACTATATTTTCCGAAATGCCTGGGTATATTTCCCAGGTCAGCACCTGGCCAGTTTCAGAACCTGATTCGCATCGGAGTTGTGATTTTTTTTTCTTCCAGTTTTCCTGACGGCTATTCAAAAGAACCGGCGAACCGTGGACTTGGGAGCTTGTGACCACGAGAACCCCCTTCGCTACTACACATAATTTCCTCCTAACTATTTCGTTGCCTCTCAGGATCAAGAAATACGAAAGTAGACGTTGAAAATTGCTCAGCGTCGTGTGAATAATACGATACCGTGTCAACATACGTGTTCTTGCACACCGCTCGTTCATTTTTGAGAACATAATCCAAACTTTTGGGGATAGATAGCTGTGAGCAGATCAAAATTCATTCACAGGGGTTAGTTATTCCTTGGACCAGGAGCATGTAGACTCATTCTGATCGGTTCAGCGTCCAAAGTTTGGTGGAAAATGATACCCCACACGCCTAGGTACCAGAAATCTCGAAAACACACATTCGAAATGGATAGATAGGCATTTATTTTGACCCATAGCCTCATCCAGAGCGTGTCAATCGTTCCGGGATCCATTTAATTGAATTCAGCGTTCAAAATTTGGTGGGAAATGATACCCCACACGCTTATATAGCCAAAAATCTCGAAAATCCATTTTCCGAAATACACATTTTGACCCCTACCCCGCCCAAATTTGGTCTGATCGTGCTGAAATGTTTCGAGGACCAACTCAAGCCGGAAACTAGTCCTTGACCAGAATTTAAGATTTTTAGAAAATTTTTTACTACCATAAACGGCGGGGACGGGTAGACAATTGCTTATTTTGATCTAGACATCATGAAACGCCCAGACAATTTTTTTTTTTTTTTGGACAAATTGGAGAGATTGTTTTTTGCATGAAATCATAGGTTGAGTTCAAAAAAATACAACCAAAATTCGATTTAAAAAAAAAAAAAATCTGCAAATTCTTACACCGTGTACCCGAGGGGAAACGGGACAACCATGGTCGATAGTGGAAAGATCCAAGAGGACACTCGAACAACAAAAATGGAGGATACCCAATTTTGGAATGTTTGGGACACACTCGGTTCAGGCCAAAAGGGTGGAAAATTATACCCAACGCCAGGTAGCGAAATCCGAAAACATAATCCGGAAATAATACCAATTGACCCATAACTTTTCCAGTGGAGCATGTTCTGGACCATTTTATGGATCAGCGCCCAATTTAGTGGAAAATGAACCCCACGCCTAATTCAAAATTCAATCCATTTTTAAAACCCTACCCCACCAAATTGGACGATCGGGCTGAAAAGATTGAGGACCTCCGGCCGGGAAAGACCCAGACCAAATTCAGATTTTTAGAAATTCTATACAAAACGGACGGCGGGCGTAGCGACAGACTTATTTTGATCAGGATCATGAAAAGCCAGAATAAATTTGAGGAATTGGAGATTACCATTTCATGAAACATAGGTTGATATTCAAGGAATAACCAACCAAAAGAATAATGAACCTCGACGTCTCATGGCATGGAATGATGAGCCAATAAATGATTGCTCATGTATGAGCCTGCTATCTTACTGAAGATTAATCTATCGCTTGAAAGGTCCTAAGTCCATCTTGGCTGGTGATGCTCAGCCAATGTCAGTCCAACATGGATGTGTCAGGATGAAGCTGATCTTATCTCTTGATTATCCCCGTTGCTTACTATAATTTACTTGGTCACCCGTGCGTCTCGGGCACTTTTCTTTTCACTTTTATTCCTTCAACATTTTTCCAACTAATCGTGCGCCTGCCCAAAACGCATCCATCGTGGCGTAGAGCCAAGAAACGAAATTATTATTTCAACTTTAAAAAAACTTTCATCTCTGCTTTCTATTAGGACGATGAAAGTGATTACAGCGAAGCTTGTTTTCAATACGCCCGCTTTATATCCGTCGCAAAACTGTCGATGCAGTTACATCAACCGTTGCACCGCGGGTTTCACTTTTTAATGGTTTTAAATTTCCTTGAAAAATGAAATGATTGGCGGTTTTTGCGGGAAGCAGAATTTCTTGGGGCGGTCGGAACACCCTCTCATTACTGGGGGACTATCAGCTCGTCGAACTGGTTTTAATTGACGTAACACCAGTCGAAGAGTAATTTTGTGGTCATTTCGCGTTTGAAAAACAATTTTTGTTGGTTTCTTCAAGTTCGAGGTCGAAGGAGGTGATGTTTGAAAGTGAAAATCTGTGTTGACGTCTTGTTATCGCTATCCCCCGGGCTCTCCATTTTCCTTGGAACTGAATCATACATGAATAACATACCACTTCTACATGTTGAAGATTGTTCAGAAGAGCCGAATGCATACTGTAGATGTTGGACGCCTTAACTATTCATGCAGTGGGGGCAACCAGGCGCATTCGCAATGGATTTTTAACGCTAATTCTTGTAATTCATGTCTTATATCAATTTGTTGTTCAATTTCGGTTGATTATTCCTTGAATATACCCGTGTGGGGTATAATTTTTGATTTAATTTTGGACGATGAATCTAATGAGATGAGTTCCGGAATGATTGGCGCCCATCGGAAGAGGTTATGGGTCAAAATGGGTGCCTATCCACCCATTTCGAATGTTGGTTTTTGAAGATTTCTGGTACCTAGGCGTGTGGGGTATGATTTTCAACTAAATTTTGGACCCCGAATCGATTGGAATGGGTCCGGGACACGCTACACCCAATGTTTTCCCCATTTTCCCATGTTCGATATTTTCGACGATTTGTGCGTGTGGGGTATAGTTTTTCACTAATTTTTGGACCCTGAATCGATTGGAATGAGTCTCAATGCTCCTGGTCCAAGGGATAACCTACTCCTGTGAAAGAATTTGCAGCGTTTTTCATAGAGAATTTTTCAGGACTCAACATATTTTCTCCGCTCAAGTAACTGCACAACTTTGGAGCGACATTAGGATTAGTAGAATTGTTCAAACGCTCATTGTGAAAATACATCTTGATTTAGTGGTGTACTTCCGATATGAATGAATTTAGTGGAAAATGGTATTCCACATGCCTAGGTACTAGAAATCTCGAAAAAATCATTTTTGAAATAGGTAGATACAAACCCATTTTGACCCATAACTTCTTCCGGTATGTGCCAATCGTTCTGGGACTAATTTCATTGGATTCAGCGTCCAAAATGCAGTGGAAAATGATACCCCACACGCCTAGATCGCCAAAAATCTCAAAAATCCACCATTTTTCGAAAAATTTGACTCCTTCCTCACCCAAATTTGGTCCAATTGGGCTGAAAAGTTTCAAGGACCCACTAGAGCCGGAAAAGGGTCTCTGACTAAAATTTCTGATTTTTAGAAAATATGTTACTACCAAAAACGGCGTGGACGGCAGACGGACATTTTTGCGTATTTTGATCTAGACACATTGAACCGCCCAGAAACAATTTTTGGGGCAAATTGGATAGATTTTATTATTTGAAACATAGGTTGATTATTCTAGGAATAAGCTACTAAAATGAAACATTCGGGTGAAATCTGGTTAGTCAATTAAACGAGAAGCTCAGCTGAAAAACATGCGTAGGTACCTCAGTGTTATACACAAGTAGGTGTCATTATGTTATAATGATGTGGGGAACATAGTACTTTTTGTTGTAAAACTACGTTTAATATCGGCACGAAAATGCCTTGGCGATGCCAAACCCCTGAAAACAGTTGAGATGAAACAGAACAGTTTTATCTTCGGGCTATGTACTTCGCGGAATAGTCGCAAGAATACTACCACACGGCCCTTGCCAAGTGGGCCGATTCGATGCGACATTCGACATTATTTTCATTGCGAGCTCAACAACTGTGAATTCGTATTCTCCTCGCTGTTTACTCTCTTCCACGAGCTCTCGTTGAGAATACTCCGTTGTGGTATTCGGATTGTTTCCTATTTTATTCGTTACTTATTAAAAAACCCTGCAAATTCTTACACACGGGTTGGTTATTCCTCGAATGGGGGGAACAGTGGGTGTGGCGGGTCCCGGACCCATTCCAATCGATTCAGGGTCCAAAATTTAGTGGAAAATGATACCCCACACGCCCAGGTACCAGAAATCCCGAAAACACATATTCAAAATGGGTAATAAATACCCAATTTGACCCATAACTTCTTCCAGTGGGTGCCAATCGTTCTGGGACTCATTTCATTGGATTCAGCGTCCAAAATTTAGTGGAAAATGATACCCTACTCGCCTAGATCGCCCAAAATCTCGAAAAATCCAAGTTTCAAAAAACACATTTTGACCCCTACCCCTACCCTGAACCAACCAAAATGTACGGCTCATTCTCAAAGCTCCAGCCTTCACGAATACATGTTCGTGCAAACTTGATAGATGTGTAACTATCTAGCATCATCATCGGAATAGTACAAGGTTCAGCTCTGTTTACGAAAAAGATTTATTGATTGATGGTATTTATTCATTCATCCACCAGGGAAAGGTTAGGGCCTTGTCTCCCCCATGGAATATTCTTGGAAACTTATTCCATGAGTCTCCCCCTAGTCTCTTCCACCTCCCCCTTGATACATGGTAAAAAAAAAAAACATGCGTAATAGATTTGTTTGACATTGAGAGATAGCTTGGTTCTCTTATTAAATGAGGGGTTTGCATAAATCTTTGAGATTAAATTGGTCGAAAATGCGTCAATAACATCTCAATGTATTTCGTTTTGGTTGGTTATTCCTAAATGGGTATTTCGAAAAATGGATTTTCGAGATTTTTGGCAATCTAGGCGTGTGGGGGTATCATTTTCCACTAAATTTTGGACGCTGATACCAATAAAATGGATCCCAGAACGATTGGCTTCCACTGGAAGAGGTTATGGGTCAAATGGGTTATCTATCTACCCATTTTGAATGTGTGTTTTCGAGATTTCCGGTTATTAGGCGTGGAGGGTATCATTTTCCACTAAATTTTGGACGCTGAATCCAATAAAATGGATCCCAGAACGATTGGCTTCCACTGGAAGAGGTTATGGGTCAAATTGGGTATTTATTACCCAAATGTGTGTTTTCGAGATTTCTGGTACCTAGGCTGGGAGGGTATCATTTTTACTAAATGTTGGACCCTAAATCGATTGGAATGGGTCTTGGACCTGTCACACCCACTGTGTTCCCCATTTTCCCCATGTTGAAGCAATGAGTCTCCATGCGCCTGGTCCGAGGATTAAGCAATCCGTGTGAATGAATTTGCATTTTTTCTTTTCTAATCTCTACCTCAATATAGCCTGTATTTGGTCCAGTGGGAAAAGTTGCTAATTTCTCATTGACGTAAAAACGCTTTTCGACATGTTCTTGCCAAAATTTGATCAGCGATCCGTCGCAATCAATGACTTGCTCCAGAGTATCTTTGCTGTATTTCTCAATAATGTTCGACAAATCTCTTGATTTATGGGGAAAATCCTTTCGTCCCCCACTACCCCTTCTGTACATCCTTGAGAAGCTGTGGTTACGAGCAGCGTATCAATAATTATTCAGTACTTCATATTAATATGTCTCTGGCGTAAATATAGTTCTTTTGGAGAAATAGAGTTTGACGGAGGCATTTACATTCATTGATCTGTTCCACAAAATGTGAATATAAGGGAGGTATGATATTTGGTTTCGAGAATGGTTCTGCAGTTTCCAATACGTATCGACAGTGAAACGATCCGTTTGTAATAGGATTTTGGTCATACATCACTGACCATTGGTTGGCCACGGGTTGTTACGGCGGCCTTCGTCTTTCCTTCGATTTTACTGCGGAGCCTCCCTTTTACAGTTCATGATACAAAATGCGAGTTATCCTCGCTACCGTCATCATTCAGAACCGGGTGTGGCTCGGGAGGACAATCTTGACAGGACGCTGTGCTCCCTTTGCAGTCTTGGTGAATCAGAGAGCATTATTCATTTTCTGGGGCATTGTCCTGTTCTGGCTGAGTTTCGGGTTGCTCAGTTCGGAGTGGCTAGGTTGACCTGCGACTCCATAATTGGAATGCTCAATGGTTTGAACTGGCTCCCACTCGGGAGATTTTGCCAGGCTGCTTGGTCATATCGATCTGAGCTGGTTGCCCACTTCAATAGGGACTGAAATTGGGCTGTGTGTTTCCTCAATAGGTTGGTGCATCCTCTGGCAGACGGGCGTGGCCCATTGCCATACCGTGTATTAAGACAAATGCGAATTCATTATTGTTGTTCAATTCAAATAAACACGTTTTCTATCTCTATCTATCATTCGTGATAATGCCAGGCTCAATGAAGGTTGGACTTGGTTTGGTAGGAAGGGTTCTTACGACTAATGGTGGCGATGGACGACCTCGGAACGTGAGACGAGATGGATAGTCATCATGGGAATTATGGATCACAGAATGGAAGTATTAAGATTATTTTTATTCTGAACCCAACTACTTCCGCATTATACAAATGATATGAATGCTTAGGTATAAAAGAGCCTTCCTGTATGTTATTCATTCATGAATCCTTTATTCATACCACGGATCACCCTTTCACTCAACGTTCTTTTTCAAGCTGTGATTGGTAGAAGAAACTACTTCTGAATTTGGGTTAATACCCCTCTGAAACCGCAAATTACATCAACTGTAGCAATTTTATGTTTGCTATTATCTGTGACATCACAACTAAACTCAGGCTCGCGTTCAAGGCCACTGTGATTTGGAACCTTTCGCTTTTGCAACTTTCGCTTATTTCCTCCGACTTTTTAACTCGGTATATTCTTCGTTACACTTTTGGTAGGTAAATAATCAATCAATGTTTTTATGCAAAAAGTCAATTTTTCCGATTTGCCCCAAAAATTTTCTGGGCGTTTTAAGGTGTCTAGATCAAAATTAGCAAATGTCCGTCCGCCGTCCACGCCAATTTTGGTAGTAGAACAATTTCCAAAAATCTAAAATTTTGGTCAGGGACTCATTTCTGGCTCTAAATGATCCTCGAAACTTTTCAGCCCGATCGGATCAAATTAGGGTGTGGTGGGGGTCGAAATGTGTATTTCAATGAATGGATTATCAAGATTTTTGGCGTTCAAGCCGTGTGGGGTATCATTTTCGACTAAATTTTGAACGCTGAATCCAATGAGACAGGTCCCGGAACGGTTGGCGCCCTCCGAAAGAGGTTTTGGGTCAAAATGGGTATCTATCTACCCAAATCGAATCTTGTGTTTTCGAGATTTCTGATACCTAGGCGAGTGGGGTATCATTTTCCACTAAATTTTGGACGCTGAATTGATTGGAATGAGTTCCTTGCTCCTGGTTTGAGAAATAACCAGCCCGTGTGAAAGAATTTGCAGCGTTTTCTGTTCTAAATCTTGCTTCAAGTCGGTCCAGGATGGCAATAAGACCTAAATTCCATTGTTTTAACCATCGCGCATATAAAATGGCTGCATCAGTGCACAGGATTGAGCATGTTTTTGATTCCTCGTTCCTTTTTACCAGCCCCCTTACTCCGCAATCACAATTTGCGGCTTTCGACAGTCATTCAGATTGACCTTTCCCATTCACTCCATCGCCTTAGGAACTGACAATGCGTACGTACACTTCTTGAAAAGTATTTTCTTGACTCCTGGTTCCTGGCCGATTTTAATCTTAATGTTTTCATTCTCCGTGTCCGTCTGAGCCTTTTACAAAATACGTCATACCTTTTGAAACATTTCGCCTTTCGTGGCCTCGCTCCCTTTCGACAATCAACCCACGAGGTTTTTATTCGGAGAGAAGGCGATTTTCCCTGCGATTGCCTCGATTTTAGGCGAAGTGGTACCGACAGCATGAAACAAAACGAATTGTGAGTAGCGATCCGAAGGGAAATTCTTAATATGGTGGATATCATACACGTTTGAGTACACACAATCCATCTTCGAATAAGTCTTATAAAAAGAGTGGTTTTTCAACGGCTGAGAAGATCGCCCGCTACGAAAAGTAGTCGTTTTTGGTTGGGTTATTCCTTGAATAATCAACCTATGTTTTTATGCAAAAAGTCAATCTCTCCTATTCGGCCCCAAAATTTTTTCTGGACGTTTCTAGGTGTCCAGATCAAAATAAGCAAATGTCCGTCCGCCGTACACAACGACTTTGGTAGAAGAATTTTAGAAGATCTGAATTGGTGTCCTCGACTCTATGTATCTGATACTTTCAGCGAGCGGACAAATTGGTAGGGTCAAATCTGTTTTTCGAATTATGATTTCGAGGTTTTGGCGATCTGAGTCGTGTGGGCACTTTTTCACTAATGGGCTGTAAAAAACGTAGAACGATTGTCGCTCTCTGGATGAGGTTATGGGTCAAAATGGGTGTCTATCTACCCAATTTGAATATGTGTGTTCGAGATTTCTGGTACCTAGGCGTGTGGGGTATCAATTTCCACAAAAGTGTGGACCCTGAATCGATTGGAATGGGCCCGGCACCTGCCACACCCACTCTATTTCCGCTATTTCCCCCATGTTGAAGGAATGAGTCTTCATGCGCCTGGTCCGAGGATTTCTAGCTTGATCTAGTGTAGTTGATCCGATTCACCTTCTCAAGGACGACTGAATTGAAAATTTTGAGGGCAAATAGAATGTATTCGTAGAAATCACTGGCGTTTGTTCCAGATAGATCCAATAGTAATCAAGTTATGTTCGGAAATGTTAGGCCAAATGTATAATTGCATTTTACTCCTCCGTACTAGCAAGACAACTCTACGTAGCAAACATTTGTGCTCGATTGCATCTCAAGATGATCCGATTTTCTACGCGTTTTGATTGTCCTGTTCTGTGTTCAGTGGTCCTAAAATACTCTAGGCAGATGGACCATCACCTGCGTCTAGTTTTGAACATCTGGGGTCTGCACTCAAGTCGCATCCGTCTCTGGAAGCTGAGAACATGAGCTACGTGTAATGGCAGTTGCGTGTTTGTGATCTATGTGCTTTGTGTTTGGCTTATTAACCGCGAGTTAAAATTTAGCTGGTTAAGTATGAGAATGAAAAAGTTGTTGCTCCCTAAAGGTCGACTGCCACGATTTGATGGCAGCTCCAACTAATCAGGATGTTCGAGCTCTTTGAGTCTTCCAAGGGGAGGAAAGTTTTATTTATAAAATCCAGCGATACATCTCGTCTCCGGTTCTAGGATGTCATCTGTCGCGTGTGGGAAAGGAAATATAACGAAAAAACATCATCTCCGCCATGAGATCCGGATTTGACATGTGTGCTGTAGGTTCCCTTGTACTGAAGAAAAATTACAAAGATGTCACGCAGACAAGATGGAATGGTTCACTATTATCCACATCTGGGGCTCAATTAGCAGAGTGGATGCATGTTCATTGTATGGCTGAAGACAGTAACAGTGGTAAAAATCTTCTGGGTTGCGAAATGATTTTTAGGGTTTTTAGGGATTTGAGCCGTTTGGTTCCAATTGACATCAACTTGCGACTTGCTTTCGAGCAATGATCCCCTTCCTTCGATCAGCTGAATCGTAGTTTGCCGTTACAATGGCCTCAACAGCCACAACGGATTTTACGCTATTCGACAAGCATCAGCTATCACTTTTTCCGTCGTAATACCGAGTAAATAACCAGCTGAGTACACAGCGAATACTCGGGCGAGCGGTCCATGAAGTGACGGCTCGTTGTGTTCGGCCAAAAGAAATTATGTTCCTGCTTCATTGGTACACACCCTTCATGCCGTGATGGTTACGGTCAGGGTCAAATGACGACAGACTCCAACGTTATCCTTCAATAACGGGAAATGTTTTAGTAGAGACTCGTCCAATAATGGAAATGCGATAAATAGAGATTTTTTACTACCAATACAGAAATGGTGACATGAGAAGAGGGTAGGTTATAGTACGATAAATTGTTTAAGAGCATTTTGTTGTACCTTCTGCGTACAGTAGAGAATGTAAAGCATTTTTTACTACATGTGATAAAAATTTAAAGGTTGGTTATTCATCAGACCAGGCGCATGGAGACTCATTTCTTCAACAATGGGGAAAATGGGGGAAACAGTGGGTGTGGCGGGTCCCGGGCCCATTCCAATCGATTCAGGGTCCAAAATTTAGTGGAAAATGATACCCCACACGCCTAGGTACCAGAAATCTCGATAACACACACTCGAAATGGGTAGATAGGCACTCATTTGACCCATAACCTCATCCAGAAAGCGCCAATCGTTCCGGGACCCATTTCATTGAATTCAGCGTCCACAATTTAGTGGAAAATGATACCCCACACGCCTAGGTACGAGAAATCTCGAAAACACACATTCGAAATGGGTAGATAGGTACTCAATTTGACCCATAACTTAATCCGTTGGGTGCCAATCGTTCTGGAAGCGAATTTATGTGTATTAGGAATATGTCGGGGCTAACCCTTTGTGGCAGCCCCCGACTGAAACTATACTAAACAGGGGTCACAATACTAATCATAGTTAACCATTACTACTGATACATAACTAGGTACTACTTGGTATACCATGTTGGAAAGAATATTGCTACACAATGCCTGGCAACTGTTTGCTATTTTTACAACACGACAAATATTACACGTACAAATATATTATAAAAAATATTATACTTTTTTTAAAATTGTATATTGGCGTCACAGGTTTTCGTTTTTAGAATTATCTTGCCCGTTGTCGTTGCGCATTTCTTTATTGCTATTTAGTCCATGGCTGAACAGTTCCGTAGAATACGATAAAAGTAAAAAGATGAAAGGGGGTTGGTTCACTTGTGAGAAAAAGAATTTTTGCATCATTTTTACACACAAAAAAAATCAGTTGGCCCATGAGGGGATCGAACCCGCGACCTTCGCGTTATTAGCACGACGCTCTAACCAACTGAGCTAATGGGCCAGGCGGTAGCCGATTGAAAAATATCGATACTTCCAACGTTGTTCTTGAACTACCAACAAACATCGAGGATTTTGGTTTCTGCAAAATATTCTTGTATTGTATGGTCGATAATGAAAAATTATGGATGATACATAGTCAGCAAATGGGACATTTGGCACAACTGCTAATAGAATTGGCGGTGGGTGCATAACAGTAATGGGACAAAATTGCATGTGAAGAGTATGAATTATACTCTGGAGAGTATGGACCTACAAAACTTTTTCATGAAATCAATATAGTTAATTTTAAACAAACTATAGAAATTCCGTGACGTCAGCGCTCAGCGTTTCCCTTTCCGCCACTGTTGAGACAACCCATGTGAAGTCCACCTTGATTTCTAAGTTATTACTATCATTAGTTTCAAAAACGTCCACAGCTACGCTTTAGTAAGCATTCTATCTGGAGTGACCTATCTTTGTTGCTTCTTGTTTACAAAGGTTTGTTTATAACAACAACATAACCTAGGAGAGGAATCTTTTAGTTGTCTAGTTGTCCGCTAGAGCGCTGCGCCCTACAAAGCAAGAACTGCTGTAGGAACTACCTCATTTTCAAGTCTTGCCGTCAATTTTTCACCATAATTCTATCTAACTTCGGTACTTTATGTAAGATCTTGTACATTTTTCAAATGTAGTCGTTGAATGAGCAAAGAAAAAAGGTTGAGTATCCAGTGGACCTTACTTTTGAAGTTTGGTACATACTTGTATCAAAAATGGCTTATTGAGTCACCCATACGTAAATTACCCTCAATTACATGTCACGTAGCCCTAATAGCTATTATTTGGTGGGGCTTAGCTCCAGGTTTGAAGAGAATCTGTCGTAAGAGCTTCATCATGCTGTTGTCATCCTGTTCTGTTTGAATAATAACATGATAGCTGCTCGTCCACACCTTGCATTATTCCTTCAAGATATCTCCACTTGCATGAACGTTTACTGGCAATCCAGTAAGGGGTGGTTGGAGGTGTGGCGTAGAAAAGGAAGTAAGAGGGAAAAACTGAGTGTTGCTTAGAACTCAATGCAATCACTGAAAGCCAGCCAGCGACGAGGCGAAAAATCTTGCTGTCCGGAAGGCCATTCTACAGCCTCGAGCCTACCACCTAGCATTGTTCCTCGACACTGAATATCTGAGTGATGGGAGTCAGGTATAAAATTCTTTCATAAGTTAAACTAGAACGAAAGTCTTTAGTCGCTGTAGGAGACTGCAGTCGCCATCAGACAACCCGTCTCGGTCAGAACGTTGTAATATTGATTTAAACGCGCCGATCAAAATGTAACGCTGTCATTCTCAGAGTTTTCAAGTTTTTTCCCACGTCACTCTTTTTCAGTCGCTTAGCAATGAGCAGCCTTTAGTGGCCGTTCGCCTTCACTAACAATACGTCACAGTTGACCCTCCCCTTTCGTTCACTCTTGACATACTTCTGACGATGAAACGCTGGAGATTTATCGGGAGAAGAAAAAAATCGACAGTTTCACCCTGTAAATGAGAACTATTTTCACCATTGGTTAGTTTTGAGGAGTTTCAAGAAATTGGTAACGAAAGTAAGAGGTTGTGAAGCAATGATGTCTGAGAGCGTTTCCATCTTTGAGCCAAGTTTTGCATACTAGCCGTTCTTTCAAGGCCCTCACAGCACCCAACATCTCATCCAAGGTGGTGAAGGACTGTGAACAGACACTCTGTGCTCTAGCAGCCCGCAATACAGTGTCCCTTGAGTGGGTGGTTGGGCACAGGGGCATTGAGGGCAACGAAAAAGCTGATGAACTTGCCAGGAGGGGCTCCAAAACACCCTTCGTGGGCACTGAACCGGCTGTAGGTTTGCCCAAAAGCCCCTTCAAAGCATCCATCAAGAAGTGGGTTCAGAAAAGATGGCAGAGGTATGAAGGACATGTCCTCAGTAAGCATGCAGTGGCAAAACTCCACTCATCACTCACCAAAGACTTCCGCAGACTTGAACGGCCTATTAACCGGCTGAGCTCCTCTGTGTTATCTGAACCGCATAGGGGTGACTCAATCGACAATCCTATGCAGGCAAAACTGCAACTCACTCAATTTTCCAGTGTCCAGCGCTTAATCCCGCCGGTACACCCTCTTTGGGACACAAACCTCAATGAGAACCATTCCCTGCAAAAAGTTTGTACCACAACCTAGCAACCCTCTTTCAGTATATAGACTAGAAATAGGGGCTCCCTCAAACTCCTTACGTGGGTGTCCACCACCGTCTACCATCTTCCCGCTTACAGGCTTATGTTCTGGAGACCTTATACACGAGGGTATACCTCCTGTTGAGGTATCGCCTGGAAGTGTCTGCGCCATACCGTAGATGTGAACGTCCACAAGCCCTAATCCAAACTGAGCAAAAGGGCAAATAAGCATCATTCCTGCAGCAACATGCAAACATGGACTCTTCCTTTCCTTGCCTGCTCAGGCTGATTGCAACTAGGACACCACTTTCAGCTCAGCCTTGCTCAGTAATGGTGCTGTCTTGGTCAACTAGAACACTTTTTGAGATCGACTCAATGTTGCCCCTGCACAATAATACGCATTCGACATCGAAAAGTTTTGCCTTCCATAGGACAGTACTCGTATGTACGAAGAGCTGACCATTTTGGCAACCATCGTGAGTGCTTCCATATACCATAAATCCACTCAGAATTCCGTTAAAAATCTCAGCTATTGTGAACTGCGGCTTTCGTTTTCTGTTGTTCACTATTCTCATTGGAATAATACACCTCGTATATTGGAGGTCCTGCACGCTGCTCGTTGGCTGTATAGCTAGTATGTTAACAGCCTGTCCTATGGAGTTCTGCGACTCCTGTTGGGGCATCTCCTGGTAGTGTCTGTGCCAATACTGTAGATGTGAACGTCCACAAGCCCTAAACCAAACTGAGCAAAAGGGCTAATAAGCATCACCCCTGCTGCTACATTTTTCATGTTAACATTGTCCTGGGATGAATCATAATTCACAATGCAAACATGGAAGAACACCAGCCTCTTCCTTTCCTTGACAGGTCAGGCTGATTGCATCTAGGACAGCACTTTCAGATCAGCCTTGCTCAGTACTGGTCCTGTCTTGGTCAACTAGAACACATACACGGAATACACCTCGTATTTTGGTGTCCCGCACGCTGCTCAATGGCTGTATAGCTAGCATGTTACGAGAACAGCTTGCGGTCCGATATCTAAGGCCGATGCAAATTCCCCCGTTAGACATTGTAGTTTCGGTTTCGTTTAGTTACTCTCCCAGCCACGTGGATCTAATTCAAGATGAACGGCCTTCCGTGTTTATTCACGGATAGAAATAGACCGAACACAGGCCATTAGGAGAATTCGGGCGCGTTATGCCAACTAGAAGTTTCCTCCTTCCCGTCCGGAAACGGGTTTGCTGGTTAACTGGAGGTCGACCACGGAAGTTGTTAAGGTGCTGCTCTTTCGATTGGATTAACGTTCTCGTTGAGTGTTTTGCTGTGTTGTGAGCAAATTGGATCGAGCGGTTCCCCTTCTTGGTTGTGCGGGTTTTCCTTGTTTAGGCTCTTTTTTGCCGTTAGACGGAGGGTTTGGATGGTGCTGAGAGCGTTTATTCGGTGCAAATTGAGGTCATTAGATACCTTTTTAGACCCTTTTAATACTTACATTAATTGAATGAATATCATCATCAATTAGTTTGACCTTAGCTCAGGTGCAAGTGTAGCCAAAGAACCTCCCGGCTTATTTCTGATCAAAAGTACCTCATGGCACCATTCCTAAGGCTAATTACGTAACTTTCATATTAAATTACATATATTTCATTTGTTCATCCAACATTGAACTGAAAATTTATCGAAATCTTCATTTTCTCAATAAACCGGTGGTTATTTAAAAACTCCAATTACATTTCTATCATTACATTTAAAATAATCTAATTCTTTATTATTAAAACCACAGCATAAATTCCATTAAAATCTGATATAATACATTATTGACAGGCATTTAGGTATGTCTTTTTGTACGGGCAATCAAGAAGGATTTCTCAAGTTGAAAATCATATTGTATTTCGTAGCTCAGACACAACGAATACATTCTGGATTCTCGTGGCGCAATATTCTGAAGTCAGATTAATGCTTTAAAGTAAGGTGTTGGCATTGCATTTTATTCATCTTGTTTTTTAATTTATTTAACGAGTACGTCAGTGCAATTTCTTGTGAATAAACAGGGTGTCCCGCAAGACCCCCCCCCCCCCCATGCTATCCAATCCTTGATTTTGGAATCAATTTTTGCGGCATAATGATCAAAATTTGTTTGTCACGAAAAAAATCATCGTTTTTAAGGCTGAAAAAATAGAGAGTTATGTTATTTTATGTGCAAATACTCTTAAAAAAGTGGATTATTTCACATGAAATAAACAAATTGTGGTCGTTATTCCGCAAAAATTGAGTCAAATCAAAAAATGGATAACATCTCGTGTAAAAGCGTTGAAAAACAATGAAAATTCATGTGGTGTGGCACATTATACCATTATCCACTATTAGGTATACTCGTACATTTTTGGGGTTGCGCAACTTTGCGTGCTCGCTGAACCAAAAGTTGATTGAGAGATAAAATTGTTGGTAGATTCTGAATCTGCAATAAAAATTTGAAGTTCCCATTGAACAGTTGGTGTAACTTGCGATGCGCAGTTGCGTGGAGTGCGCAAACACGATATATTTATATCCTTGCAAAAAAATATGAAGATTACGATTAGAAAAAAATGTGTTTTTCATGATCGCGTCTTTCACCAAAGATAATCCACCGGCTCATGTTCATTTAGCTCAACTTCTGTTGTCGACACACATATTACGGATTCTCGTCGTTAGCTCAGGCATTGCGGTCGGTTCTCTTCACGGCTTCTGATTTCGCACGATTAAAACCCAACAACAGACCCCACATACCTAGTTTCCCATTGAACTCGACTGGACTTCCACATGAAGAAATTAGAACAATTGTTTACCTTGTGGGATCGATATATGATCCTATAATACGTCGATGGTTACATTCCTACCCGACGATATGTTCACGATTGCACTACTCATGTTAACCGGCTTCCTTAAAATTAATTCCGTCATCGATAGTGGTTAGAATAGATCGAGAAATCACTTCAATGAAAATATCTAACTATAGAGGAGAGCTTCAAAAGTATGACATTTTCTTTCTAAACGCGATAATTGAGATTTCTTACTCATGATTTCGGTGGTAGTCATGAGTGCGAGTCTTATTGGAATTGTGACGTCACAGAAACAGCCAAACGTGCTGTGTTTGCTTCCACTTGCTCTGAGAATATGAAAGTTATCACTCATTATCGGCACGATTGCCGCAGAGGTACGGTTTAGGTGAAAAACGCTGCAAATTCTTTCTCAGGGGTTGGTTATTCCTCGGTGATTCATTCCTATCGATTTAGCTCCAAAAGTTAGTGGGAAATGATACCCCACTCGCCTATATCGTCGAAAATATCGAATATGAGAAAATTGGGGAAACAGTGGGTGTGGCATGCCTCGGACCCATTTCAATCGATTTAGCGTCCAAAATTTAGTGGAAAATGATACCCCACACGCCTAGGCACCAAAAATATTGAAAACCCACTTTTGGAATATTTTCCCATTTTGACCAATAACCTTCTCTGGTGGGCGTTTCAGGATACACATTTTGACTTCCCCCTCCCCCCATCAGGCTCAAAAGTTCGAAGACCAACTATAGCGATAAGACTATAATGATTATTCAAGGAATAACCAACCAAAATGGGAGAACCCCCCCCCCCTCCCTCTCACCAGTCGTACCGCACTTCGGAGGACGTTACGTCTGGACCATGAATTCTACTTGGAAAATAAATTTTTTTAAAAGATTGAATGAAGAAATTGTCTACTCCCCCTCCCACTCTTATTTTTGGGTACTACGTATCTCAAATGCTCTTCCAAGAAGAGCAAGTTACATCATAATAAAGTAATCAATTTTAAAATTGTTGTTTTTACGTAATACAAATAAAATAATTTGTTGGTTCTTCTTACATTTCAGGCGGAGAGTGCGGAGCTAGTCATTCAAATCCCAGAAAACCTTGGCCATGACAACAGCACATTTCGTCTCGACTATTCTCCTCCCAAAGGATCGCCTCCACCTAATACGACCATCGCAGCAAAAGATGTCGGCCACGTGATCAACTTCAAAAATGGTCTTCCAGGAACGAAATACGACTTTTTGTTGTATTACTCCAACTCCTCGTTGCACGATTGGCTCACTTGGACCGCCTCCATTACTACAGGTGATTTGAAATGGTTATAATACTCCCCCCCCCCCTCCAGTAGTGTCCAACTCCCTCAAACATTTCCGCAGAAATTTTCAAGTACAAACTCGACAGAAATACAGCAAATTCAGCATTAAATACAGCATATAAATTGTATATCCATCTGTCGCCGTAAAGCGGTGTAATTTTACTCTTGATAAATAAAATTCCTACCACCTAGTACCCCTAGGTAACCTGGGTATGTACAAAATCAAGAATACTGAAGTAACTCACCCAATAATCTGGTGTCTACGTTACTTGATACTGAAGTTAACTACTTTGTTCTCAACATAGGATGTATTTCTTCAGTAGAGGCGAAGAAACCAAGTATTCGAAACAGGATGAATTCAGAAGATGGGTAGTATTTAGTAGCGAAGCATAGTATTTCAGATGAGAGCCAAGAAGACAAGAACAGAGAAGCAGCGTCCCAAGATGGTGTGCAGTTCAAGTAGAAGTCGAATCAGCTGAAACCACTGCCTTCCTGATGGGTAGTGAGGGCTAGTAATAAACTCCGAGCGTCAACTCAATATTCACGATATACTGGGTAGATCGGCTATTCATGCCATTCCCAATGGTGAGAAATCTACCAGAAAAATGAGGGGACATCTACCACTTTCATTTAGCACCAACCTTAACGCTTGTCGAAGTTGTTGGCGCTCCTCAGTGTCGCTTTTGGCCCGTGGATGACTGCTTTAGAGAGGCTTATAAACTCATGAAAAGTATTCGGTGAGATACTGAAGTGCCAATTAATGATTTCATACGGATAATTTCATCGTTGTGTACAATCTGCATCCTTGAGGAAGGACGTGCTTTTCGCTCGTAACCTGAATTCCTCGCGACACCTATTTCGTGGATAACAATGATATTCCGATAGGAAAATAGAGTTTCGACAGAACGATCATTAAGTCGATTGTGTTCGCTGTCGATTGTGTTCGATCCCCACCTTTTGTGCAACGATTCTATAGGTATTCAGATGATGGGAGACCCTCATTATGAGTGCTTTTGGAACTGTCAATCGAACTGGAAGATCGTCCAAGTTGGGAAATGTGAAAGATGATCGCATCATGGTAGTTCGGAAAATTTGATCGAGGTGGTTAGACAGAATCTGCGATTAACCATCAAAACTTTTTGGCGCTTTTCAGCGGTTTTTTAGAGTGAGAATTGCAGTTTACCTGTGAGTTTGTGTTTACATTGATAATCGAAGCTTTTGGAGTACCAATGCACATTAACCCAATTTGTCCCGTAACTATTTTTGCCCGATTTTTTTCGTGGTTATGGGGTCAAAATGTGTATTCGAAAACGGATTTTCAAGATTTTGACGATGTAGGCGTATGGGGTATCGTTTTCCACTAAATTTTGGATGCTGAATCCAATAAAATGGCTCCATAAGCGAATGCCGCCCTCTGAATGAGGTATTGGGGGGAAGAGGTAATGGTCAAAAAGGGTATCTATCACCCATTTTGAATATGTGTTTTTGAGATTTTTGGTACCTAAGCGTGTGGGGTATGATTTTCGACTAACTTTTGGACGCTGAATCCAATGAGACAGTCCGGAACGATTGGTGCCTTCTGGATGAGGCTATGGGTTATTGGGTGCATATCTACCCATTTTGAATGTGTGTTTTCGTGATTTCTGGTACCTAGGCGTGTGGGGTATCATTTTCCAATAAATTTTGGACCCTGAATCTAATGAAATGGGTCCGGGACCCGCCACGCCCACTGTTTCCCCCATTTCCCCCGTGTTGAAGAAATGAGTCTCCATGCATCTGGTCCGAGGAATAACCAACCTGCATGAAAGAATTAGCAGCGTTTTTCTTCGGAATGGTGTTGCAGTCAGACTGTAATATTTTTACTCCCTCTCTTACTCCCAAGTTCATTTCTTGGAGGTTGCAGCCGATCGGATGACTTATCACTGTCTGCTTCAGATGAGCTTGAGGTATATACTTCAATCTATTTCTTCCCATTCATGTAAAGATGGTCTTTTATCAAAACTGCGTGTTGACCGTTAGCTTTCGCCTCCTTCATCTTCGGTAACAATGTCCTTCGTCGTGGCAACATAGTTGACGTGAAATCAAGAGACGCATTGAACGGTGTACGTACTTTTAGGCAGTCCAAAACATCGCACAGCTGTTGAATTTTACCGTCAAGGGTCTGGTTCTATCGGTAACAACATTTTGTTCACCAACTCTAGTCATGAACCTGATTTCATCTGGCTTGAGGGTGAGACCCATTGAGTTTTGAAATAATTCTGACGCTCTATTAATGATCTGAGCTGCTTTCCGTTTCAGATTTATGTACGTTGTACCTAAAGAATGATGTTTTCCTGTTTCTCGCGTTCTTCCGCCAATCTTGCTCGGTTTTCTAAGGCCCAAATTTTTTCCTGAATTGTCGATACGATTTTGATGAGATCCTTCACGACATCTCTCTCGCAGTTTTTCCATTATAATTTCAAAAGCGTTGGATTCCATATCGTAAGGCGGCTGATCAGCTTGCAACTTCAAAATTGAGGAAATACAAGTCAGCTCCTTTGCTTCGATGAGGTCAATTCCCTTCTTCAACAAGCGGTTCCTCTGACCAGAAGTAGATAGATAGATAGATGAAGGCCTTTATTTACAAATATCACTGGAAAATCAACGCATTAGAAAGGCATGGCATCTATTGCCGTCAGCTAGGAGTCTAAACCTTTTATGATATACTCAACATCTTACAATATATCAAGTAATATAATAAGTATTTATCATTTCTGACCAGAAGTATCTTGATAGGTCCTTTTAACAACGTGACAACTTTCATTTGAATTATTCGCCCTCTTTTCAGGCCAAACCTATACCTGGAAACCTAAAAAATGTCCGCTATCGAAGAACTGCTGCCACAAAAGGATTTGGTCAGATTAAAATTAAGCCTGACGATACATGATGAATTATCCATACATAATATGTTACGAAAATCCAAGGTGAAGTCCTTGTTTACTTTACTTACTTTTACTTTATTTTAATTATTTTACTTGGCTGAAGTAGTTAACAATTTAATAAAAACGCTGGAAACTCTTCCCTATCCTAATTCTCGGTTATTTGTTAATCGAGGAGGAAACCGGGAGGGGTAGGTTACGATTAAGCTGTTGTATTACTTCAATACGGGCTATAAACCCGTAAACGATAATGATGAAATCAACATCGGAGCGAACAAGCGCCTTGACTGGGTTAAAACAAGGAGCATTTTCCACTTTACTCACTTGGGTTTGTTGTCTTCGACAGAACCATCCATTGGGACCCAATTGATGACGTAATACTCGATACGGCCTTCAGGGCGTGGGAAATCCAAAGTGACGTTTGTTGAATCGACGAGCACAGTGATGGCTGATACCGGGTTGGGGCCTGCAGGACAAATCATCATTGTGAGTCAAATACCAGCGAGCAGCGCATGCCAACAAAACATACTATAATTTTACAAGTGTGAAAATGGTACTCACGGACTGTGTGCTGGATCTGAAGAGGGTTGGGAGACTCAACACCGAAGCTGACAGAGTTGACTTGAATGGTGTATTTTTCACCAGGCGTCAAATCCGCGACTTCGGCTTCTGTCGTTTTGACTGCAGGTAGTTTAACCCATTTAGAATCCTCCTCCGTTCGGTATCTAAATAAAATCGAGGGGATTACAATTATAATGCTGTCCACTGTGATAATATATCATCAAGCAGATAGTCATGTCAAGAATGAAGGCGGGTGGCACTGGCAGAATCTGCTGAATGCTCCAGAGTAAGTGTCCGTGAAGTAATTTTTCAGTATCCCAATGGAGAACTACTTAGGGGTGGGGACTGGTTCTGAATGTACATATCATGCATGAGTCATGGATATGAGGGCCGGGGAGAGGGGCTCAGACAAGCTACTAGCTGAATATAGGCAGGCCAACTCCAAAATGAGTGTAGGGCTAATTTTTTCAAGGATGGGCGAGCACAAACATCACAGTTGACAAATTTGTGCCAAGAATTGAGCAAGGACTGATAACACAGACCAATGCAGAGCTCAATGAAGCCTGTTGAGCTCTATACTGCTAATTCGACTTGTTTTCTTTCACCAATCTCCAGTGGCGGTTTTAGGTAGGCGTGGAGCTAAGTGCCAGCAATGACCCAGAGTACTAATGAAGATCGCCAAGCACGTGCCCCAAAGAAAGAATGAATGAATGAACCACCAAAAGAAGGGAAAGGGGTGACTCTCTGAATGAGATGGGAGTCGCCAGCCTCCATTATATCCAACTACAAGCTAATTGTAGGAAAATTATAGAGGACTTAAAACCACCAATTTGACAAACTCTACACACATAGAAGCGAGAGATAACGGTGTAATGCTTTCTCAAAAAGCTACGTTACGGAACTTGACCTTAAGAAAGCATTACAAGAGTGCCTCAATCGTTTCTTTTCAATCGTTTCCAATCGTTTCCAGCCAACGTTCTACCAACCATTCTTTGGTTGTACATTTATAGGTTATTAACCAGGACAAGACATGTTCAGGACGAAACGCGGGGCATGGCGCAGTAGCCTCAATTGCCACCCTCAAACGCCGCTCTTGCGAATCTCACAAGCTTAACGGGAGTAGTTCTTGACTTCTTATACGTGGTGTTATCACCAACAACACTTGACAACAATTTATTGTACCGAAGCAGGCGACCTACCTCATGGAGAACTCCGAGAATACCGAATTAGTCGGCTCCTGCCATTTGACTACCACAGAATTACTGGTCTTATTTTCCATCGTTAGATTACTCGGAGGCTCAGGGTCTGAAAGTACGACATACACAATTATAAAACCAAGGGGTTAAGTTTTATCTCATTTGCGACTACGTAGGACAGAGCGGCAACTCACAAACAGCTTGGAAATAGTCGTGAGGCTCGCTAAACAGTCCATGGCTGATGGCGAAGACTTTGATTTGGTAGCCAGGCACCAGGATACAAATCCGTCAACAGCAAATGTGTGCCTTGAGTGACCGTCGTCGTAGCAGACTCGTCAGAGTCGTTCCTCTGGTGGATCACTTCGTACTTTTCTTGCCTCGAGTTGACGTCGGACTTCCACGAAATGTTCAAACCGTACTCGATGGATTTCAGGTCCTCAATGACAGGTGCGGACGGTCCTGGAAAAACTCACGATGAGCTTCGTTCGGCGTTCATTTGAGATAAGCTGTTGTCAATACCGCACTTACTGGTGGCTTGATACGTGACGGCAGGATCGGATTCGATTGAGTTCGACACTGCTTGGACGGATATTGAGTAGTTGCGACCTGGCAGGAGGGACTCCAACGTGTATTTGGTCGTGTCAGTGAACATGGAATTTGTGTCGCCGTTCGCAACGCCGATTTCCGTGTAGCTGACCTGTCAAACAACTCACGTCAGTCGCAGAGAAACAAGTGTACACAGTACTCGAACAGGAACATTTTTCTCAAATATGCGGACTCACCCTGTATTGATCTTGAGTGCTGTTCTCAGCAGGTTTCCAATGCAAAGTAACGATGTTATTTTCCTGCGTAGCTTGCAAATCGATGACCGGCAGTGGCTCTGAAAACAAACAATCCAATCTAAAATAATCGTTTTACAAGCAAATGAATACACCTGACATTAATTCAACCTACGTAGTGTGACGTTGATGGCAGCCGGCCACGATGACACTTTTCCAGCAACTGTCTTGACGAGGACTTGATACGTCAGTCCAGGTTCCAGCCCTTCCTTGAAATTTTGCTGCGTCGGCTCGTCCTTGTTTCTGGTGACGGGCGGCAACGCTGATGGCCTCTTTAGGTCATGGATATTTGGTATTTGTCGAATTCACTGAAAATCAATACGATTTGATGATAGTCAACGACAGAGAATAAACCTTAACAACCTAGAAGAACTTCTTCTACATCTCAAAGCTGCTTACAATGTCCTTCTCCTTGCCGCACCCTCCTCCTGCTTCACTCTTGAGGGAGGAAGACCGCAGCAGGCGTTCATGTACTACCCTATCTCCTCCCATCAGTCCACCCTGCTTGCTTCTTTAACTTTTACAGAAGGACTAAGGCGAACTACAAGGATGGTGCTCCTAACACAGTTCAAATACGTCCACGAGGGAGTCTCATATCCCCATTGTCAGGTCACTGACCAAATTACCACCCTTCAACTGTGAATTTGCTCCTATCTGAGACTGTAGCAGCCTATAACCACTCTCGTCTTACCTGGCTTTCTTAGGTGGCTCCCAGGTGACGGTGAAACTGTACGGCGATACGCTGGACTTGTCCACTTTGAGGTTTTCCGGCTTGAGAGGAATGGTCCGGTACTGGGCCGTAGTGGGAGTGGACGTTTCGTCTTCACTGACCGTTTGTACGGAAATATTGTACGCCCGACCTACGAAAGAAAATCATTTAGTAAATGGAGAACAAAAATGTTTGGTGATCAGAGAAGCAACCGGCAAAGAATGCTTACCCGGAACGAGTGCCTTGAAAGCGGCTTGTGCTGGACCTGGTGGCTCGCCTTCTTTTTCCACGTACAACATACTCTCTGCTGCATCTGGAGGCTCTATGCTCACCTGCAGGCAAGGAAATTATACTTATACTTTAATGGTAACATATAAATTCCTCTTCCCTCATCTCTCAGCTTACATTGTGGTTATGGGCTAAGAACTATTTGGAATTATTATTATTTTTAGTTAATTGCTATTTGAGTTTTGACCACTGTCAAATATGTCTTCAACTCTCAACGTATTCTTGTAGAAATCCCGAATGATTTTGTAATACCTAAGCACCTAAGCAAAATAATTCGACAACACAGGTATGATGTCTTTGCCGAACGTGTCTGTGTGCAATTCACGATTTCAAGGGCAAATGCAGACCCTCTTGCGATAAATATTCTACTACAATATTTCTACTCTGACTAACCTTGTAGTGCGTGTAGATGGAAGCTGGAAAGGAGGGCTGCCACAAAACGAGCAGCGTCGTCTCGTTGCGGAACCAAACGATGAATTTCCCAGGCGTGTTTGGTTCTGAAAGTAAAATGAATCGTAGCACTTGTCAGGTGTTTGCGATTATTTTGAAAATTAAGCTAGCTCACGATGATCAGCCCCTGAGGGAGGTTCAATATGAGGTTCATCTACGCTGCTCCAGGATGCCCTGTCACAACGTGATAGACGTCTAGTAGTAGTAAGGTGCTGTAATAGTCCTCTAGTAGTAGTAAGGTGCTGTAATAGTCCTCTAGTAGTAGTAAGGTGCCAAACACCCAGCCAGGCATTCAGACGACTAGAAAAATGCTTGTACAACTAGCTGAGCTTTGTAAATTTTTTGCGCAAGTCTAGCAAAGGCATCCAAAATGACCCAAAATCAGTCACTTCTTCTACAATAGGTACTGTAGTTGTGGGCACAAAATATGGGTTACATTTTTGAAATATACGGAGCAGGAAAAAGAAGTTCGCATTTCACAAAATTGCCACACGCACCGATTGTCCTTCCTCCTGGGAAAAAACCACTTCCAATTGGCCACAATAGGAGCAGTGGGGGTAGCCAGGAGAAGCTCGTTCTGGGGCTTCTCAAAATTTAGTCATATGGGAACAGCCGCGCTTCAGAGATCATCCCTTGCTCGACCAAATAGTCAACCAAATGGTAAATAGCCACTAGCTCCTTTTGATTCATACAATTCAGCAAGTCGCACCTGATCTAACATGCTTTGAGCTCATAAAACTACCCCCCCCCCCCTTGTTCTCTGCTTCCTCTTGTTAAAATCCTCAAACTGTTTTTATTCATTCAATCCTCACACCAAGTTGTGAAGTCCTTGGTCTCTGGCTTCACTTGGCGTACTTTTACTCCCTTTCCTTAAGGAACTTCCTTTTTATACGTCTTGGTGGAATAGGTAACTCGGATTAGGGCCATAACAGCTACTGTCTACTTGGATATTAATGAAGAGTATAGTGAATTAACACGTTGAGCGCCATGTGGGCCACACCAGCCATTCGGGACACACTATAGCTCCTCTGAAAATCCCTATTCTTGCGCCAGAAGCAGTGTTACCCACTACTTTAGGATAAATGTAACGGTCTTAATCATGTTATACACTTCATGAAGCGAAGAGGAATAGATTCTTAAGAGGATCATGGGCATAGTAATCTTTACAACATGTATTTGCTAATGACGATTTGCTTTTCTGTTTCCAGAAGGCTATTAAGTTCACTACTTTACCACGATTACAAGTGCATAGAACAAGTATTACTGTTCTATGCATTATGCAGACAAAAACGTACTTGTCGTGAAATTTCTCGAGGTGTAGGCGGCGCTTTCTTTAGAATCATAAACAGAGAAAAGCTGAAGTTGATAAGTGCCACCAGGAGTGAGGTCCTTGAGGTTGTAGGGGTCGGCGTTTTCAAGCGATATCGTACGAGGAGGAACTTGTGGCTCCGCTAGACTGAGTACCTGCAGAAGAGAACAGGAATTAATGAGACAGAATTAAAATGAAATGTATTCTTCATAATATACAATACAACAGGTTTTAAAGGACTAAATGTAAAGAATTAATCCCCTATTGGGCAAAGCTCGCGTTAGGGAGACGAGCTGGCACTGATGCGTATAATCTTTGCAACTTCTTGTATAACACTTTCGCGTACATACCTAACTACCTACTATTTTTCATCTGAGGAGTGTAGAAAGAATTATTTAAAATTAAATTCACTTTGTTTGGCTGGTGGAGAACTTCTAGGATTCTACATCGCAGTTTGGAGAGTGGTTAAGTGATCTAACACCTTTTGAGAAATAGGAATTCATGGCTGTTGTATGAAGGCAAGGACACGAATTTCTGAATCTGTAAACGCGTTGTAACATCATGCGTGGGAAAGCATAACCTCTGCTCCTTCAAAACTTGCTTAGCACCATTCATTTCAATCAGAGCTGAGAGTTTAAGTTAACTCGAATTAGGGAATTAGAGTTAAATCGAACGAAAGCAACCGAACTTGGTAAAAGTAAAAAGTAAAGTAGTAACAAGGACTTTCACCTTGGATTTTCGTCCGACTACCTTGGTCAGGTTCGCGGACGTCGTCAGCCGTCCTCAAGAGGATCGTAAATTGATCTGACGATTTCGCTCGTGGCTACTTATTGCCTCACCCCCTTAAGTGAGAGGACGAATATGAGGGTCAAGACAAACAAGTTGCTCTAGCCAGGATTCGAACCTGGCCGCTCGGAGTACCACACCAATCCTTCGTCTATTCCACTAGACCACCGAGCGCCCTATCGAACTTGGGGTTCTAGAATATATTGTGTGCGCTAAACTACCTGTAATCGCCGAGCCTTTTCGCAGTGAGGGGAGTCGGTAGTACGAAGCTGTGCCGCTAGATGCCGGAGGAATCGAGAGTGGAAACGGCGACACATGGCTCAAACATCTTTAGGTTGGTTTTTCCGCCGTCCACGCCGATTTTGGTAGAAGAAAATTATCTGAAAATCTGACATTTTGGTCGAGGATCCTTTTTTGGCTCAAGATGGTCCTCAAAACTTTTCAGCCCAATCGGACCATGTTTGGGATGGGTTGAGAGGGGATTTCGGATGAAAATGCGTATTTTCGAAAAATATTTTAGAGATTTTTGGCGATTTAGGCATGTGGGGTGTCATTTATCACGAAATTTTGGACGCTGAATCTAATAAGACAGATCCCAGAACGATTGGCGCCCGCTGGAAGAGGTTATGGGCAAAATGGGTATGTAAATACTTATTTTGAAAGTGGATTTTAGAGATTTCTGGTTCCTAGGAGTGTGGGTATCATTTTCCACTAATTTTGGACGCTGAATCGATTTAAATTAACTCCATGCGCCTGGTCCGAGGAATAACCAACCCCTGTTAAAGAATTTGCAGCGTTTTTTCCACAGGTTGATCAAAGCAAACATTATTGTTTCAGCCCTTAGAAGGCCAAGGTGCCTGATGAGGTTTCCTCCCTCCCTTAAATTATTAACTTTATAGCCCGTGATTGTGATCAGTAAATTTCCATATTTTGCAAGTCTCATTAATGAAAGCGTAACCTGACGCAAAAAAAAAAAAAAAAAAAACAGTTATTTTGCATTTGAATTCCCATTAACGCATTCACATTCTACATACAATTGTGCGATAAACGTGCCCGAAACATTTATTTAAAAACTCTCTTTCGCAATCTTATAACTCCGAAATTATGAAAAATGAAACGTTTATACACTTTTAGTGCAATACATACTTTGTATGCTTGAGCGGGTACACGCGAAATCAAAATAGACTATGGGTTGGGGAGCTCTTAAGAGAAGTTGAATGGTCAATGGTTTTTGCAAAAAATTTACCTCTTTTGGGGGGTTAATTTATAATGTAGAAATGAGAATTCATACGCATAGTAACCCTACATATAAATACTGAGTTCAAAATGTTGAGGGAAACTTGATCCAAAGCTTAAAAATTAGAAGTAGTATATCGGATTGGCAAAATTGGCAATATAGGAAAATAATTTGCCAAACTTACTTTCATTTTAAAACTCGACCAACTTCCCAGTGACGGTGGACTGAAGCTGATCGTCGCGGACTTACCACCGCGAACTCTGACTGTCAAATTCGACGGCGGATCAGGAGCTGAAAAATGAATTAAAAAACATCTTCAATTAATTCATTGTCTGGAATATGTTTTTTGACGGCTTTAACTGTATTAGTTGTCATTCAAAATGAACAACACAATTTTTTTGCTACCGTATGGCGGTACCGGTGACGCCGTATGGCACAGCAAGCTAGGTAGGTTCCTGAATTTCTAGAAATCCGCCAGAGTGAAAATGCATGTCCTATCATGCTCCTGAGGGGTGCCTGGGCTGAGAGCACGAGAGAATTCGCTCTTTTCAGAATTCTAGCTGCTTTCTGAACCATCCGAAATGGAGCGTTATTGGCGTGAGTACCTTATTTCCAATTCGCCGTCCACGCCGACTTTGGTAGTAGAAAATTTTCAAAAAATCTGAAATTTGGGTCAGGGGTCTGTTCCCGGCCTAGGACGGTCCTCGGAACTTTCGCCCGATCGGACCCAATTTGACGGGGTAGGGGTCAAAATGTGTTTTTTGAAAAATGAATTTCGAGTTTTTGGACGTTCTAGGCAATTGGGGTATCATTTCCACTAAATTTTGGACTCCGAATCCAATGAAGAGGGTCCAAGAACGATTGGCACACACCAGAAGAAGTTATGGTATCTATCTACCCATTTTGAATATGTGTTTCCGAAATTTCTAGTACCTAGGCGTGTGGGGTATCATTTTCCACTAAATTTTGGACCCTGAATCCAATGAATTGGGTCCGAGACCCTCCACACCCACTGTTTCCCCCATTTTGAGGAAATGGGCCTCCGCGCCTGGTCCGAGGAATAAACAACTCGTATGAAAGAATTCGCAGCGTTTTTCTTCGTGGTAGGGGACAAAATGTGTATTTCGAAAAATGGATTTTCGTGATTTTTGGCGATCTACGCGTGTGGGGTATCATTTTCCACTACATTTTGGATCCTGAATCGATTGGAATGGGTCTGGGACCCGCCGCACCCACTGTTTTCCCCATTTTCCCCATGTTGAAGAAATGAGTCTCCATGCGCCTGGTCCGAGGAATAACCAACCCCTGTAAAAAAAATTGCAGTTTTTTTTTTTTATAATTTTTTTCATGATATTTAGTGCAAATGAAACCAACCTATTAAGCCTTCGAAAAATCGAAAAAAAACAAAAAAATAAATAAAAAGATATGGAAAAAAATGAAAACAAACTAAGGAAACTGAAAAAAAAAAAAAAAAAAAAAAAAACAATTCTACCTAAAAAACAAAAAAAAAAAAAAAAAAAAAACAAAAAAAAAAAAAAAAAAAAAAAAAAAAAAAAAAAAAAAAAAAAAAAAAAAAAAAAAAAAAAAAAAAAAAAAAAAAAAAAAAAAAAAAAAAAAAAAAAAAAAAAAAAAAAAAAAAAAAAAAAAACAAACAAAAAAAAAAAAAAAACAAAAAAAAAACAAAAAAAAAAAAAAAAAAAAAAAAAAAAAAAAAAAAAAAAAAAAAAAAAAAAAAAAAAA
>CM034001.1:24457317-24474156 GCA_019603395.1 Cyrtorhinus lividipennis | reverse complement strand
GCGGGATGAAAATGCTAGTGCCTATCAGGAAACTGTTCACCACCACGGTCTACAAAATGAAATTTAAAGTTCCGAATCAGTGACATCAAAATTAGGACGCCATTTACTCACTGGAAGTGGCAACAAACTATAGCCCACCAAGGAACTACGTCAACCAAGCAGACTTGAGCAGATCTCTAACCAATTGATAATCCCTTCATCATGGTAGGAGACTTCAATACAAGCATACCAGATCGGATTCACGTCTTTGCACCACCAAAGGCGCCACTTTTGATAGAGTATTTCCCTAGCAAAAATATGTGAAGAAGAAGAAGAAAAAGAAAGGACTTCCTAGTGCTATATGAGTTTGAGTCGTCAGGACTCATTTGATCTCGTACAAACCGAGATAAGGGTACCTACTTTCAAAGATACCGACAGCAAGGAAATAGTGGACTTATGTTGGCTAACGTAAATCCTTTACAGTCAAATGGGGGAATTACACAAACAATTCATAGAACTTCTGCATTGATTGTTAAGGAGTGGCTCAGAAAAATTTGAATCTTGATTGATCATGATAGATTCGCTTGCTAAACTTTCAAGGGGACACCAAATTCAAATTAGTGCTTCTCTGTGTGCCGAGTCAGTTGAACATGGAAAAGACGAGCAAAGTTAGTCCATCTGACGACTCCGTTGCCGGTGGTTGCTGTAGCAGGGAATTGTTTTCGTTTTCCACAAGAGAAACATTTAGTGAAAGGTGGCTACTTGATAACCAGGCCGTTTCTAGACCAAATGAAACCTGGCTCCAGGAAGCTGTAGGGATGGGGAAGGCCCGAATCAACCCCGTTATGGATTCAGAAATGAACATTCAATCGTCAGTTACGAGGATTTGCTCACACCAACAATATATTCGCTTGTACTCGATATTGATTCACTAACGGATAATTTGGAAAGAGTGGAACGTAAACTTACCAATATGAAAACCCTGGTTGGGCGGATAGAACGCTCTTTCTTCGCACACCATGCCATGTTTAACTAACCGCAACTGTTCCAAACATTGTTCGCGTGTCTCTGGGCCTTTTTGGACGAGGACGACAACTGTGAAAGAATTTTGTGGACAGTTGAGCAGAGGACTTGGATTGACTTGTGAACCGAGCGGCTGCCATGAAAGAATGTTGAAAAGAGCAAAATTGGAATAAACAATCATAGGGATCAAAAGCAGGATGTTCTACACCTCCCCTATTCACCCACTCCAACATCTTAGTCTCAACAGAAGTGTGAGGTAAAGACCGAAAAGGTCATATTAGGCCCATAATGAGAGAAAAAATGGACTGAAATGCTAGTTTAAAAACGCTGCAAATTCATTCACAAGGGTTGGTTAATCCTGGAGCAGGAGCAGTGTGTAATGTTCGGAATATTCTAATCGATTCAGGGGTCCAACAATAAGTGGAAAACGAACCTTACTGCCTAGGAAACCCAAAACCATACTTTTGAAATACCTGGGTGGGGGTACCCATTTTTACCCATTCCTTTTCGGGGGACGCCGATTGGTCCAGGCCCCGTCTCAGAATCACCCTGGATTCAGGTCCAGAATTTAGGATGTACCCCATACGCCTAGATGCCGAAAATCCATTTTCAAAAAACACGAGTTTGCGGACCAAACTAACTCACCAACATTTTAGGTTCTCAGAAAAGTGTTATTACCACTATGGCGCGGACGGACAGATTACATTTTTTGGTTGGTTATTCCTTGAAATTAGTGGTGAATTTGGTATTCCTAGATAATCAACTATGTTTTCATGCAAAAAGTCAATCCCTCCGACCGGCCCAAAAATTGTTTTTTCGGCGTGTTCAGGTATCTAGATTAAAATAACAAATGCCGCCGTACCCTCCGCGCCGATCTTGGTAGGACAATTTATAAGATTGAAATTTTGGTCAGAACCGTTCCGGCTCTAGATGGTCCTGAAACCTTTCAGCCCGATCGGACCAGATTTGAGGTGATTAGGGGTCAAATGTGTATTTTGAAATTGAGATTTGGCGATCTAGGGCGTGGGGTATCATTTTCCACTAAATTTTGGACGCTGAAATTTATTAAAATCTCCTGCGCCTGGTCCGAGGAATAACCAACCCCTGTAAGAATTTGCAGCGTTTTCTACCTAGACATCACGAAACGTATACAATAAACATCTTGGGGCCAATCGAGATATGGTCGACACCTTGGGCATGATTCGTAGGTTGATTATTCCAGGAATAACTAACCGGAAAATTGAAAAGCAAAACTTTCTTTTTTTTAAACAGTACAAACCATTTTATTCAGGAATACCGTCTGAAAGCTGCATAAAAGCATCGATATAAAATCGCTTATTTTATATTAAAATCAGTGCACACCACACAATAAAACTTCCCAATTTTCCAGGTAGGCTGAATGTTTCATTTCACGTAACTAGCACCAAATGAGTCATATTGAGTTTATCCATTTCGACTCAGGATGGAGAGGCACATTACATAGATAATTGATCATCTTCCAAATGATTTCGTTGGACCATCCAAAAGGGACAGATGAGGATGCCTGCAGCGAATGATGTTTCACGGCTGTGATCGCTCTACAATTCAGATTCCCAATCACTTAGTCATGTGATGATGAAGGGAAGAGCCTACCTAGCCATTGAAGCCAAAAACAGACGTTTCCCTTCAGAGGCATAATGGGTTCTCACTATGCGCCACCGTAGCGCCTCATCGCGACGTCGTAGGTCCTCCTGGAGGCTGCAGTCGGTCTTGGTCGTTTATGGCAATTATCCCATTTCGAGCGATATTTCTAAATGCGGCGTCGAAGTATATCGAGGCTTCTTGGTGCAGTCAATGAAACTGGAAATGCGAGGGAGGAACGAGTTTAGGAGGTGAAATAACACAGCACTGAAGACAGATTAAAACAAATCAACTCACACGAAATTTAGCCCCGTTCGTTGCAATACGATGCAAGGGTCTTTATGATGATGGAGATGACCCAACCGTTCTGTTTGCGCTGGTTTGAACATGTCCGGGCAGTTGGCGTTGACTATCACTTCCACGTGTCAGCAAGTCGTTTCTTCCAAATAAGAGCGTTGACGCAGGCCCAGCTATCAAGTCAAGGAAACGAACGGGGTGGACTTGGACGAGAAACTCCTGACATATCTCTAAGCGAGCAGCCACGAGAATCTCTATGGAACATGCGAAACCACATAACAAAAGCTGTGTCACGCGAAGATCTCCGGAATCGAAACGATCAGCAGTTATGGGAACTAGTTCAAACAACTCGAGCCAAAGTAACACTCCAACAACACCAACTGTTCGAACGGTAAGTAGTCTTTTGGTAGTAGATGGGATTCTTCCTCTGGCTAGCGGTGATTCGCTGCTAGCAATGAGACACGTTCTCCTCGGCCACACGTTCCGTAATATCCATTTTCCTGCGGGAAAGTAGCCCGACATGAGCCAGGGCTAGGAGAGCCGGGCTTCTTATTAAGTAATGTCGGTTAGAGAAACAACCCGCGCGAAAAACAAACTCAACGCTACCACTGAAACCGAGAAGAACTGAGATGGTGGGTCCAGTACGTATGAAGGTTACCACACGTAGAAACATCTCTAAAGAACACTTCTAACAACCAAATGTGGAGTGAAACGAGTAGAAATCCTGACTTTTTCAGTCTATCAACAAATTGGCAAAACCTCTGGAGGTTCGGTTTGTCAGAGCTGCCAACATAGTATAAAACATCTCACAGGGATTGCATCCTATTTTCTATTCATGTTCATGGAGGACCCTATGGACGGGTAATCTTCACACCAGAACATGAATACTGCCATCCACCTTAAAGTGAAGGAAACCCATGCCTAGTGAATGTTAAACTTCTAGTTTTTTTTTCTATATGGTCGACCACATCGATGTGGACATCGAAGTGAAGCCGATGTTCAGACAACGATGGCTGGCGTGTCAACGGACGATGGATTTTCGGCTAAAAATCCACGCGACCCGGGTATATGCTGGGACATCTACGGATTCTAATTTTGTTACTGTTGCTTTCCACTCCATCTACATCGGACGCGGATTCAAGATCACCGGACATTATCGAGTTCAACCCTTTTTTACCATCATTACTCCTAGGGGTTTTATACATTGAAACTGCAATAAAAATCATATCGAAGAGAATATTTCTGGCTTCGTATCACGGAAGTCACAGTAAAAAAATGAGAATCGTAGATGTCCGTTGATAACCCGGGGTCCGTGATTTAAAGCCCTTGCAGTATGAATTCCGCCAGTCCGGCGAAATCCGGATGTCACGTGTTTCGGAGAGACCTACAGAGGCGGTACAGAGTACAAAAATACGTTTAAAAAGACAAAGAGGTTAGCGTCAATGATTAGTTGATTTTAGGGAATTTCGGGGTAAAATAAATCTCTAGATATTGGAGCGGTGAAACAGCGGCACAAAATCGAGAGCACACATCGATTGTGGACTCGAATCGATTGTTGTGGTGACATAAGTATGTTGTAATTTTTTTATCATGTTTTCATGGGAGACATCGTTAAAAAAGCCCGGTACTGTAATAGACCATCCCGAGGGTAACAAACACCCAAAATGGAGGATGAATCGATTTTATATAATGATCTATATATAACATCAAGTTAGCGGGTAATTTTAGTAGCTGCCACGCTGATGTGTGTTTATAGGGTATCTAAAAAAAATGGTAACATCTTTGGGTTCTGAAATGAAAATTTTATATCCTCTCATAAAGGTTATTACGTTGAAATAAATAAATAATTCTGAAATATGTGAAGTGGGTGCAGGCTACGTTTGCGATATAGCCAGGTTGTTCAAGTGTAGAGTCTGAAAATGTATCTTTCGTGAAGTGAGTTGAAGGCAAATTTTGTTAATTTCCAGCGGTCTCTCCAATTCCTTCGATCTCTGATTTAACCCTATGGCATTTAAGTCATTAAAATTATGGCATTTTCCGAGGGCCTGGTTTGCTTTCGAGTTCTGCTGGACGCTTGTTTGCATTCCTAATTTCACCCTTGTTAGGGTTGCTTAACAATCGGCACATTTTTAGTTTTAAACCATTTTTTGTTGTAAACTTAGTTCCCTTTTTTTGTCTCTTCTAAGACTCTAATGGGGTCCAGTTGCACTGCCAGTGTTCAGAAAAGGCTCCGGGAGAAAACATGCCTAGAAACTCGGTCCTTTATGGGGCGGAAACATTTTTGATGCCGCCTTCCTGCAAAGCGTCGTCAACAACAATCGTTTGGAGGATCCCAAGTTGAATTTCGTCCTCAACGCAATGATTGAAGAAGCAAGGTGACATTGTTCAAGCATGATTGTTATTCATTTTTGGTACATTGTTATCGCCATAGCCTCTTCCTGTGGGAAAACCTCGGTTTCCAACCCCTCCTTTCTTACTTTCAGGTGCCCAGCCAAGGCTGCAATTGACGTAGGTGGCAAGCGGCTCAAGCTGGACTATGAAAACTCTCCTCCTTTTTACTACAACCTACACAAACATCATCCCGACGTCGCTCATTTGGTCAAACTAAACAAAGTCATAGAGCGACTCCAATCAGCTGGTTACCGTGCGAGTAAAACTCATTTTGACCCTCTGGCTGTGAGAACTAACGCTCCTCTTGACAAATTGTACGATATTATGGCTAAAGAAGCTCAAAAACTCGCGTGATTAATTTAAAATAAAAAAGTAACTGAATGGCGTATTCTGTCCTTCGAACATTCATCAAACCCACTTTACAACTCGTCCTTTCTTTCAATTCTCGATAGGCCTGTTTTTGGAAAATTGGTCATCAGAACGATAAGCTCAAGCACAGGTTTACCTATTGGTGATCCTCATTTTGAAGCGTCTTATGTTAATTTACATTCAATGGGCAATAAGGAACATCTGGGGAAATGAGGGTTGGCGATGAGATCAGTGACGTGATTGAGCGTCCGTCTATAGGTGCCGACAAATTCAATAAATTTTTCGGTGTCGGTGAAAATTTAGCAAGAAAACTTCCTGCTGTGACAACTCGCCTTTACCTACAAGTTCCACCCTGTCTTCATTCGGTCAAATCCAAGAAGGAGACGTGAATAAGGTTATTGATCAACTACGTGGTGGTTCTAGCCCAGGTTGGGATGATATTGGGGTAGAAACGATAAAATTCTGTAAAGAATTCCTACTTAAGCCATTAGTGCACATTGTGACATAAAACAGGGGTATTTCCCGACATTTTCAAACGAGCTGTTGTGCGCCCCTTGTACAAATCTGGCAACGCCGTTGATGTGAATAACTACAGACACTTTTCAGCAACATTGCTAAAGATTATTGAGAAATGTGTAAAGGCTCAGGTAGTAGAATTCCTCGAAGGTCAAAAGCTGTTGTTTCATCATCAGTATGGGTTTTAGAACGGGAAGTAGTACACAAGATGTCAACTAACTTCAAAAATTGTCATGGACCTTGACGTCAACAAGAAGCCCTTGGCCGTCTTCATTGACTTAGCCAAGGCGTTTGACACAATTTGCCACCTCAGACTGCTGAAAAAATTGCGAGCGCTCAGTATTGTGAGTGAATTTAATTAAAAAAAAGATTCTTTCTACACTCCTCAGATGAAAAATAGTAGGTAGTTAGGTATGTACGCCGAAATGTTTATGTGCATAACAAGAACGTTAGCAAAGATGTTAATACGCACTCAGTGCTAGCTCGTCTCCTTAACGCGGGCTTTGCCCAATAGGGGACTGATTCTTTACATTTAGTTCTTTAAAACCTGTTGTATTATATTATGAAGAATGAATTTCATTTCATTTCATCTTAGATTATTTGTTCAGCTTTTCATTTACATTATTCTCCATGTGCGTTTGTTTAGTGAACTGTGACTTCGTCTACTGCGGGCTTGGATGTGAGCCCGCCTGGATAACTACACCCGTGTTCCAGTTAGGTTCGTGCTCGTGCGTGTGGGTTGTTATCGAAAGAAATGCTTCTGGTAGAGTAGTAATCAGACGGTGATATATCAAGAATCAAGAGCATCCTCCTCCGACTGCGTAGTGAAATCACTGGTACGGCCCGGTCGACCAAACCCATTA
Source organism: Cyrtorhinus lividipennis (assembly GCA_019603395.1). Taxonomy (NCBI): domain Eukaryota; kingdom Metazoa; phylum Arthropoda; class Insecta; order Hemiptera; family Miridae; genus Cyrtorhinus; species Cyrtorhinus lividipennis. Next base: position 24,467,098 of record CM034001.1, on the reverse strand, counting down.
CAACTGACCTTGTGAAACTTGCTGCTTCTCCTCGTAGCTGGCTGAAGAACTCACGCGTTCAGATAACAACTAAATGAAAATGGGCGAAACTCATGGATTTCCTCTTTTACTTTCTCAAATAACTTTGCTACTGCATGTCTTACACTACAATAATATCAAACGCCCAACATTTGGCTTAATGGAACGGGGAAAGCAGATAATGCAGACATGCCATATAATTGTTTAGTTCAATTTAGTCCAATTCAACCATGGTGGTGCATATCCTCCCTTGAAAAGCCAGGAACGACAGCTGCCTATGTAACCCGTCGTTTTCACGTAACGGGCTAGGGATCCAAAAATAGACCTAGGCGAATAATTAGTGGAAGACTAAAGACTTTCACTTACCGTCCGGAATGTCTGCAATGGTCGGTCATGGACGCCAAGTACACCTGAATTTACCATTTTTTGGAAAGAAAAAATCCTAGACACGGATTTGAAGTCAATTGGCTCCTCACTCGCTTCCTCACACTCGGGCCGATTTGTTTGTTTCTTACAATTTTAAATTTCGGAATCTACAACTAGCACAGTTTGAATTTCAAGATTATGGAACGCGACCCAATTCCTTCAGAGCTTTTCTCACCAATATTCACCTGGTCAAGATCACTTGTTGTGGATACGACAGAAATCGAGATTTCTGAAAAATCCCACCGCTTGCCACCAAAAGATGTAACCCGTCGTTTTCACGTAACGGGCTAGGGATCCAAAAATAGACCTAGGCGAATAATTAGTGGAAGACTAAAGACTTTCACTTACCGTCCGGAATGTCTGCAATGGTCGGTCATGGACGCCAAGTACACCTGAATTTACCAAGCTCTGAGGAATGGGGGTTTCGTGATTGAAAAGACAAGGGTTCAATATTGACTTATAATAAACGCAATTGACAGAAATATAAAATACGGAATGTCTCGGCCGAGAAGGATATTGACTATTACGTAATCTAATTATTGAGTAGGCAGAAGTGAAGGGCTGAGGGCCAATGAATTTACGGGATAGCTGAAGGCTCAGGAATGTTTTGATTTGAATAACGGTAAAATGAAAGTGATTTGTTAGCGTCCTCCCCTAATTCCTTTCTCTTTTCCTAACGCACGACAGACGACATGCTAAATAATACGGTCACAATCTACAACTCTATGATCAGCTTTCTGGTGACTAAATGTCAGGGCTTGGGCCAGATTTAGGGATTCGACTTTCGCGTTGCGAGGGTACGAAACAGAGTTATTTCGCCACTTACGTGTACCAACTCCTTCGGATGGAGACAACAGGGTGATGTTCTCTTCGCTGCTCGGCTTCGGTCAGGGGAACGCCGTCCAGGCCAGAGGAGGCGAGACTCTTTCCGACGGAGGTCCGACGACTGGCGGTGCGTGGGAAACCTGGACTATTGGCCGTCGAATCGGGCGCGAACGGATCAACACTCGGGTCCGACGGGGGATTTTCAGTTCGTATAAGGGCCCACTGTTACGGGAGAGGAATTGGCTGATCTCCCAATTCCCGAGTTCTCACCCTGAAGGAACCACGATACACTTGTTCCCTCAGGTCACTTTCACAACACCGGCTTCACAAGGGGTTGATTTGCTTCGCGTCGGTTGTTCCGCTTCGATGTTCCGCCCCGAAACAGGTTGTTTCGCTGGGGGTTGTTCCGCTCCGGTTGTTCCGCCCCGAAACAGGTTGTTCCGCCCCGCCCCTGCCTCGCCTCGTCCTCTCGAGATTATGGCGAGCAGGGGGGGGCCAACCTCGTTTCGGAGATCCCAACTTTCCTTCACTTGAGTTCGTACACGACTGCCTGATGTTCCTTTCCCCAGTCCGCTCGTCAAGTCGCCTTCCCCTCCTACTCCTCCCTGGGTGTCTCGCGCCGCCCATCGCCCAACCAATCCAATGAGGACACGCCTTTCGCCCAGCTGGGTCAGGCGCTTGGAGGGGAGAGGGGTCAATCCGTACCCCGCCGCCGAAGTTTCTTGACGGGGCGCTTGGAATCTGCCGCCCCGTTACACTCCTCCGATCTTTGGAGGCCGAGGTCTACCTCGGCAATTTTCCTTCCGGTGGGGGTGACTGGTGCGATGGGCATTGCGTCAGGTCGTTTGGCTGCTATCCATGCTTGTTCGTACCGCCATCGCTTACAAGCGGTACAGGTTGGTGGTGGTCCTTCTCATGTTCAGCGCGGGAGTAGGGCTTCGGGTAGGCAGGGTCCGTGGGCCGCAGGTTCCGGCATTTTCTCTCGCAGCGGTACGTTGTCGGCGGGTGTCGTCGCTTGGTGCAGACGGGCACAGGACGTCCCCACCCGTCGAGAGCATGATGGCGCTGATGTTCCAAGGTGGTGCGATGGGCGAGATGTGTCTTCCGCTGGTCTTATCTTCTACTTCCCTACTATGATGTGAAACATACAAACCGGCCCTTTCTCTAGTCCTCCTCTCACATTCAAAACTCACACATTTTCCATCAATTGACGGCTCATTCGTCATGCAGACAACCTCTTTCACAAAGCCAGAAACTGAACAACGAACCCTAGATTTTGCTGCCATTACAAAGGGTTAAAGAAAAAAAAAAAAAAAAGGGGGGGGGGGGACCCAGGGAGTCCTGTCACGACTCATGAGGTACGGTCATTAGTAAAACAAGGTAAGTACTTGTGTTGTGCATTTTATTTCCAGATCGGGGTTCATCATGGCTTCGCCCTCGTCTGATGGGCTGCTGTAATGGTGCATGGTCGCGAATTCACTTGTTAAATATAAAAAAAATAAATAAATAAATAAATAATAAATAAATAATAAAAAAAAATTATAGAACCGATAGATCACTTTCTTGCGCACCAAGGACCGATAATTTCCCCACGAATCGAGAAAGGACTTCCCAGTTGGTAAGAGCTATGACGGGTCTGGAATCGGGATGTCAATTGGAGCTGAAGGCTCCGGAACAGTTTCGGAACAGAAGGCCCCGGGACAAGTCTCGGAACAGTCCCGGAACAGAGGGCCCCGGAACAGTTTCGGAACAGAAGGCCCCGGAACAGTCTCGGAACAGAAAGCCCCGGGACAAGTCTCGGAACAGTCCCGGAACAGAGGGCCCCGGAACAGTCTCGGAACAGAGAGCCCCGGGACAAGTCCCGGAACAGTCCCGGAACAGAGGGCCCCGGAACAGTCTCGGAACAGAGAGCCCCGGGACAAGTTTCGGAACAGAAGGCTACAGTGAGAGTGATGCTACTAAACAAATGAGCCAGTATCTAAATTTCGATTTTTGGAAAGAAAAAATCCTAGACACGGATTTGAAGTCAATTGGCTCCTCACTCGCTTCCTCACACTCGGGCCGATTTGTTTGTTTCTTACAATTTTAAATTTCGGAATCTACAACTAGCACAGTTTGAATTTCAAGATTATGGAACGCGACCCAATTCCTTCAGAGCTTTTTCTCACCAATATTCACCTGGTCAAGATCACTTGTTGTGGATACGACAGAAATCGAGATTTCTGAAAAATCCCACCGCTTGCCACCAAAAGATGTAACCCGTCGTTTTCACGTAACGGGCTAGGGATCCAAAAATAGACCTAGGCGAATAATTAGTGGAAGACTAAAGACTTTCACTTACCGTCCGGAATGTCTGCAATGGTCGGTCATGGACGCCAAGTACACCTGAATTTACCAAGCTCTGAGGAATGGGGTTTCGTGATTGAAAAGACAAGGGTTCAATATTGACTTATAATAAACGCAATTGACAGAAATATAAAATACGGAATGTCTCGGCCGAGAAGGATATTGACTATTACGTAATCTAATTATTGAGTAGGCAGAAGTGAAGGGCTGAGGGCCAATGAATTTACGGGATAGCTGAAGGCTCAGGAATGTTTGATTTGAATAACGGTAAAATGAAAGTGATTTGTTAGCGTCCTCCCCTAATTCCTTTCTCTTTTCCTAACGCACGACAGACGACATGCTAAATAATACGGTCACAATCTACAACTCTATGATCAGCTTTCTGGTGACTAAATGTCAGGGCTTGGGCCAGATTTAGGGATTCGACTTTCGCGTTGCGAGGGTACGAAACAGAGTTATTTCGCCACTTACGTGTACCAACTCCTTCGGATGGAGACAACAGGGTGATGTTCTCTTCGCTGCTCGGCTTCGGTCAGGGGAACGCCGTCCAGGCCGGAGGAGGCGAGACTCTTTCCGACGGAGGTCCGACGACTGGCGGTGCGTGGGAAACCTGGACTATTGGCCGTCGAATCGGGCGCGAACGGATCAACACTCGGGTCCGACGGGGGATTTTCAGTTCGTATAAGGGCCCACTGTTACGGGAGAGGAATTGGCTGATCTCCCAATTCCCGAGTTCTCACCCTGAAGGAACCACGATACACTTGTTCCCTCAGGTCACTTTCACAACACCGGCTTCACAAGGGGTTGATTTGCTTCGCGTCGGTTGTTCCGCTTCGATGTTCCGCCCCGAAACAGGTTGTTTCGCTGGGGTTGTTCCGCTCCGGTTGTTCCGCCCCGAAACAGGTTGTTCCGCCCCGCCCCTGCCTCGCCTCGTCCTCTCGAGATTATGGCGAGCAGGGGGGGCCAACCTCGTTTCGGAGATCCCAACTTTCCTTCACTTGAGTTCGTACACGACTGCCTGATGTTCCTTTCCCCAGTCCGCTCGTCAAGTCGCCTTCCCCTCCTACTCCTCCCTGGGTGTCTCGCGCCGCCCATCGCCCAACCAATCCAATGAGGACACGCCTTTCGCCCAGCTGGGTCAGGCGCTTGGAGGGGAGAGGGGTCAATCCGTACCCCGCCGCCGAAGTTTCTTGACGGGGCGCTTGGAATCTGCCGCCCCGTTACACCTATGTCTACGGCTGTCTCACTCGTGACGTCACAGGCTTGTGCTCAGCTGCGCCCTTTCAAGCTGCCTCATTTTGTTTCGCCTTGCTCGTTCGTCTGGTAATAATTACGTACTCGTTTTGAGCAAAGAAAGTCTGGGCTTACACAATTTACGTTTCACGTGGATTACAATGTCTGTCCACTGGCTGTCAACCGTCTGCCGCCGCCTGAGCTGAAAAAATTCCCTAAGAAATCTGTAATTTTGCACGTAGACTTCGTTTAGGCCTTTCTTATGCTTAACACATTTTCAGTCCGATCGATCCAAACTCACGGAGGGTATGGGAAATTCAAAAACGATCACCCAGTCGTGTGGGGTGTTCTTTTCCACTTGATTTTGGACGCTGAATCGATTCAGATGGACCACGAAACGATTGACGCATACCCGAAGTAGGCACCGATGTGTGAAGAAGTATATTTTGAAAGAAAGGTAATTACAAAAAGCTACCAGAAATATCGATAACACACGTTCAAAATAGGTCGATAGATACCCGTTTTGACCCATAACCTCATTTGGTGGGCGCCAATCGTTTTGGGACCCGTCTTTTTGGATTCAGCTTCCAAAATTTAGTAGAAAATGATACCCCACACGCATAGATCGCCAAAAATCTCGAAAATCTATTTTTCCAATTACAGATTTTGACGCCTACCCTCCAAAATTTGGTCCGAAGATTAACTAGAGGAATAAACAACCAAAAATGTGACTCACCTCGGGTTCATTCCCATTAAAAAAATGAATTATCAGGGAAAAACAATATTTTTTGGAACCTAATCAACATGAACATTTTATAAAGATAATTTTAAATGCAATCATCAACAAGGACCGTTAAGCAGGAAACTGCCCTCACGTTGCGTGCTTTCATGTGATATCGTGTGATACAAACGGATGTGTAAACTCAGAGAGTTCATTTTCACTCAATCAATTTGTTTCTCTTAAATCATGTGATGTTTTACATTAGCAGGTTGTATATTGACGGGGTCTAAAATGTGGACGTAGTGATTCATTAATGTTCCGGAAAAGCTATATGATAGTTTTTCTCAAATAGTGGTTCATAATGGGAAGAAGAATTGAAAATAGTGGCGATTGTAATTGTTTATTTTCTGTAGTTGGTAAGTGAGGTAAATGAACAGAGGGAGGAATCAGGGGAGTTTCATACGTTGTATGTATGTTATAATATATAACATATTATGTTTATTACTTGGCATTCTTTTCTGAATTCCTCTGTTTGATGGACGATGAAATCCCAATAGTGTTTATGTTTTACGTCGTACAAAAACGTACACCTACTCCTCAATTTTTCAATAGAAAAATTTATCAGCAATTTTAATGAATGCACAAAGTAGGAAATGGGTGAGAAAGAAAGGAAACGATGATAGGAGGAAAGAAAATCGGATTGAGATTTGGTTGTATCACATGATATGACGGCGGGAACGTGAGGTGTCGTCAGTGTAACTTAGTGAACGAATCTCCTTCTGCATAATGGGAGGAGTTAAAATTACACTTTTGTGACGTGGCGTAACTCCATGATATCACGTGATAGCGTGTGACGTGAGGGCAGTGTATTTGGTTTTCAATTAACAGGACAAAATGATGATCTACTCGCTCCACTGTGGTGGCGTTCTTTTTCACATGCGGCGGAGCAACACTTGAACACGCAGAAGGGCAACGAAATCGCTTCGCAATTGGCGAAAGCGATACACGGAACATTGCGCCCCAATGCGATCGCCAATTCGTCTTCGTTTCTACCCTGGATGTCCCAGTCCTTCCCCCCAGGATGTCCTAGTCCTATGAACAGAGGGGACTCCCTAACGATCGGTCGCAATCTCGTAGCCTAGTACCTTCTGGGGTGGACGAAACCACCGTGATACTCACTTCGAATTTCGAAAACCCAGGTGCTCTTTCTCATACTAGCAAGGCTACCTACGATTTTTAATTGATATTGGTGGTATTTTTTCCAATACTTTGGCTGTATCTGAGCAGAGGGAAATGCGCCCATTCTAGAAACTGGTGATCAAGAATCCTAAGAAACCAACAATTACACCGCTGAATCTCAAATAGCAGCGAGCAGTCAGACTTGTGTTCAGATCAATAACTCAATTCACTATGTGGCTTGCCATCCTAGCGAGGCGTATGACAAAATCAACGCTGCAGATGAGTTTTACACGGAATTGTGGGCTCTATCGTATGAGGACATTAGGTAATTGTTTCGTAGATACCAAACCCTACAAGGGAGACCCAGACGTACAACTTCAAACAACGAACACTCCCAGACACAGTTGGGTTAGGTACCTACCTAATTGATTTATTGGGTTGGACGACGGGCGAGGGCGACGTCGTGTATGATTATCGCCTGACGTCCCATCAGCGGAGAACGTGACGGTCTCGTCGCTTTTAATTACGGTCCAATGAAGGGGGGCGTAGCGTTGATTTCGGGGGTGCACCGTCTCACCGGTTGAAACGTGAGTCCTTATCAAGGCGTGCTCAGGTCCTTGGATGAGGTGTGTGGGGGAGGAGGAGGGGTCTCGGTTGAGTTTATGTTGTTGTGGGGAAACCAGTTACCACCCAGGCCAATTTGGTGCATAGATCCTCAAGAGTTTCGACGAATGCGGACTACTTATTCCGAGCTTATTCCGCTCACGATGCAGTGGAAAAACGCTGCAAATTCTTACACACGGGTTGGTTATTCCTCGAACCAGGCGCATAGAGATTCATTTCTTGAAAATGGGGAAAACAGTGGGTGTGGCGGGTCCCGAACCCATTCCAATCGATTTAGGGTTCAAAATTTAATGGAAAATGATACCCCACATGCTAAGGTACCTGAAATCTCAAAAACGGACATTCAAAATGGGTAGATAGGTACCCATTTTGACTCGTAACCTCATCCAGAAGGCGCCAATCGTTTCGGGATTCATTTAATTGGATTCAGCTGTAAGCCTCTCTCGAATTAAAATCTGTTATGAATTTACTATGATTTAATTCGGGTATCTTCGGAATTTGAAAGCGACTAGCGCTCGACGCACCATCAAGATGATTCATTGGCACCAAACCCTCTGAAATTTTGGTTCACAGGCATTGTGCTCAAATAATTCATTCATTTTCTTACGAATAGGTTCTTGCTTCAATGTGTAAAAAATCGGAATCCTATAAGTTTGACCACCTTCTGGGTCATAAAATGCATTTTGCGAAATGTAGAATTTGTTAGGAAAATAGAGTTTTATTCTGAGGGAAATTGGGTTTAAAAAAATAGGATATTTTGTGGTTTTGATGTACCGGTCTTCTCAAGTTTTTTTGAAAGTAAGTTATTCACGTAAGTTCCTCGCAATTCACGTACCTGCGACTATAACTACTCGAACCGCTATTAAAAAATTCAGAGAGATCCTAAAACGGGCGATTTGAATTTGAAGGGCAAGAGGTACAGGCGATTGCCAGTGGTAAGGTAGGGCTGACGTCATGAATGCGGGAAGCTTTCCGACGACTACCTACTGAAGCTTCAGAAAAAAAAATAAAAATAAATAAAATGAAATAAATGAAAAAGAAGAGTCAAAATATTTTTGTATTCTTACTTATATTGATACAAGTACATTTTCTCATTCTTAATCCAAAATGTTCAACCTTTTTCCTCCCTTAAAACGATTGATCTCAACGCTCTCTATCGAAAGAAAGCATAACCGCGCTGCTCTGCGAAGAACCAAGCGGTTTTCATGTGACGACATACTTAGATACTTAATGTTACTTCCAGTCTCCTACTGCTCGGTTGTATATGGAAGTACATGTTTGACGTACTGAGGAATGTTCATCTTAAAATCACTAACTGGACAGCTTCTTTGTTCACACAAGCTTTTACTCGCTCGTTATTGGCTACACCGGCTGCTTGATGACTTCGTTGATGGTTGATAAATAAAGTTCTTTATGTAATGTAGTTCCTTGAGTACCGATATGCATCCTCACAGCTTCCCAGCACATTATTTTCAAAGCGCAGAATGATGTCCCGATTGCTCTGAGCTCTGAAGCTCCTCAACTGCACCCAGTAGGGAGGACATGGTTATACAGGCAGGTAATTTTATTGCTGACCCATTTTTTGAGCACCTATTCTGCTTTCATTTCTGACGTGGTCCTTCCACCTCGATTTTGCGTCCAAGGCCATTCCATGGTATTTGACATGATTTGCGTGTGGTATGATTTGCCATTGACATACGACTGGGGGGTAGTCCAGCGGTTGGTGACTTCAAATCGTTCATATTGATCCGCCATTTCTTGTTTAGTCTTAGAAACATGTAATGTATCACTCAAGTTTTGGTATTGTATCGCGGTATTATGGAATGTAAGCAGCATTTTTTCCCCTATAACATGATGAACAATGAGCCCAAAACGCGTTTCTTCCACACATGGTACACCCGCTAACTTGTGAATTCGGTTTAGATGCACCTTTCCGATGATCCCACGGGAAGTAATTTGCCTGTAACCAATCTCAATTCTCCAAAGAATTGGTACGTTTGAAACTTTGTTCCGAGTCGTGAAGCGATACCGTTGTAAGTCGTGCCGAGCAATGCAACACTCGGAGATCAACAGAGCGAGAGACCGAGATTCAAGATCCTCTCAAGAAAAACTCCTACAAGAGAAGGGAGAAAGAAAACGCAAAATCTGAAGACGTCCACGCTTCTCGGCTATTCAGAAGTGAAACGTATCGCGGACACACATCGTTGCTCAGATAAACCTTCGTTCCTGATATCCCCATCCCCCTCGTGTCCGCAGCTCTTTTGTTGAAGGCTTTAGAAAGTGTTCAGCGTTGAAGAAACTATTGCGCAACTTTGGTCCATCCAATGAAAAGTGCTTCTCCGCTGATATGAGATGAACTAAATATGAGTACACTCAACGCTCAGCGCCCAATTTTACCTCAAAACTATC